>OY856413.1:745515055-745890055 GCA_963693085.1 Alisma plantago-aquatica
TTTACTTTTTATGTCACTTTTCTTAACGTCACTTTTAAACTAAAAATTGACACTATATGGCTAAATCATTGGTTGGTGAAGCAAATAGTCACTACTGGTCAAGTCTGGTTGAATAAGAAAAAAATTAGGGCACCACTTTTATTATAATGTTAGTTTTTTAGTGTACAACCGTTGTTATAGATAGCCCGCATAATTCAAATTTTTAGGGGAAAATTTCGATATTGGTGCTTAGAGTCGGTTGTCGAGAAACCAATGATGCACCTCTAACTACAAAATGTCATCCAAAAATCATGTATCATCGGTTGTTCTATATAAATACCAATGTCATAGGTCACATCCACTGCCAATTTTATTTTACCTTCAAATACCATGTTGTGTTAGTTTTTTCTTAATGAACCAACAATATAGGGTTCCCTCCCCGTGCCATGTAAAAATATGTTCTCCCAAATTGGGTTGAGATGTTGATTTTTTGCTAGAAACCAAAGATACATGTCTTAAGTGAGATGAACATTTTTAGCAGTGAAATGTACATAAGTCACCGGTTTCTTAGTGTCAAACCAAAGATAGAGTTTAACCTATATATTTGGTTTGACTGACATAACATATGAATAAGTCCTTTGTGAGGTTAGTGATTTTTATTAGGAATAAGTACATCTATCATTAGTTTCTAATTCAACAACTGATAATAGATTGTGACCTATGTCTTCATTTTTTTAAACAAACTGACAATGAAGTCCTTAATGAGGTTGACATTTTTTTATTAGGGATAACGAATTTTTTTTCTAAATTTCTAAGTCTCCAAATGAAGATATGAATTAACCTCTATCGTCAGTATTTATTAATAAACCGAAGACTTTGGTCTTGATCATCAATTTTGTGGAACAACTAGTAATAAAGTTCTATGTAATAGAACCTTTGAAAATTTCTTTCCCCCATTCTCTATTTCATAATGCAATCAAGTTTTGTAATCAGGAGATGATGAAGTTGTTTCTGCTACTTCTACTGCACCTTTGTCATTGTTGCCCCCACTAGCACTCATTTGACTGCAGTCACTATCAATGTTTCTTGAGATTCCTCCATTGCCACTGTCGTCATGAGTCACCACTTATATTGCTTCTTGAGCCGCCATTGTTGTTGCTACTTCTTGAGTCACTACTGTTGGTTCCTTAGCTGCCCTCTCCTCTCTACTTCTTGAGACACCCTCTCCTCTCTGCTCTATGACAAAGGTGTATTGTTTTTTTAATATTTTTTAACTATAATTTAAGTTTTTGTTTGGTTTGTTTAGATATACTTTTTAAAATGCATGTAGTTGTTTATTTGATTTGTTTATAATTCTTCATATAAACTTTGAATATTATGTTTTGTATCATTATACATATTTGGTATGAAAATTGTGTCTATTTTTTTATGAGACCAACCCCCAATTTAATTAATCATATAAACAAATGACCAATAAATGTAAGGCATATAGAAAGACCCTAATGTCTAAACCCTAATTTATAAACTGTAGGTTTGGTTTAGAAACCAGTATGAGATTTACTCACTAGGAGTATATCTTGTATAGTCCTTGGTTTGGGAGTATTCTTGAACACTTATCTCACTTAGGATGTAAGTGTATAATGTGCATTCAATTTTTAAGTTGTTTTGTCAACACTTTCCTATTTTTTCTCTACGTACATATGTAGGTGGGTATTCCCATCTACATTGGTGTCCTTGGAGAACTATGGGAAATATTGTCCAAATATTCTTGAAAACTGAATATAAATTTTTGTACACTTACTAGTGAGATTAGGTGTTCAAGAATGTGATAGGTGGTACACATTCATTACTAAACCCTAAACCTAAAACCTAAACCCTAATCTATAAATCCTAATCCGTAAACCATAAATCTTAATCTCTGAACACCAGATTCAATAGTCAGTTTCTTTGTGATCATAGAATGGATCATCCATGGATGTCCATTCCAAATCACAACACTCCGGAGTTTAATACTAGTTTTGACCAGTTATAAGATTTGTAGACGAACATAGGAAACGATGGAGATAGGTTCCATTGTCCATTTAAGAATTGCAATAACAACTTGAAAATTGACATTTTTACAAAATCAAAAGTCATGTTTTGTGCAACAAGATTGTACAAGAATATATAGAATGGTATTTGCGTGGAGAGATTCCTACTATGAGATAAATACATGTCAATAGAATTACTTGTGTAGAACAAGAAATTGTTGATGATATTCATGTGAATGAACTGATTCTGATAGACATGGTCAATATGATGCTAGATAGTTGTAGAATAAATCTTATTGATCCACCTTATTTATTTAGAGACATTATGCATGATGTTGAGAGTGGATTATACTTAGGTTGTACTAAGTTTATGAAGTTGAGTGTTTTCCTGATATTGTATACTTTGAAAGCTAACAACAAATGGTGCGATGAAATTTTCACATCTTAGGTGTATTTGATGAACGAAATTCTTCCTAATGGCAATGAGCTTCCATTCTCAAAATACACAACAAAGAACCTAATAGTAATGGAGGCTGAGAAGGGACAAGCATGCACACATGACTAATTGTTATTTTAAAAGGAATTTCAAAATTTGAATTATTTTTCAAACTGTGGGGCATCAAGGTAAAAATGACTACTTTGGGTAAGGGAAAATTTGGATCTCCTTCAAAGGTCTATCCACCTATGATAACACTGTCATAATGTTTTTTTCCAATACCATGGACGCACATAATTTATCTTGACATGAAGAGGTATAGAAAAACAATGATGGGGGTCCTAGAACATACATATGATTCCCACAATGAAAGAAAGTTGATTTATTGTACCCTTGGTGAAGAAGTTGGGAATGTAAGACTTGGACTCGTACCTATAGGATGAATCCATTCAACACATTAAAAATCCAACATAAAACTTGGTATGTTATGATTGTTATATATATAAAATTCCTCCCTATTTATGTATGAATAATAATTACACATGATGTCCTTGTTGATATCGGGTCCTAAATAACATGGAAATGATATTGATGTTTTTCTTGAACCTCTAATTGGTAACTTAAAGAAACTTTTAGGAGAGGGTGTGATGACTTATGATGATTCACATAGAGAGTCATTTTGTTTGCATGCTATGTTGTTTAGCATTATTAGTTAGTTTCCAGCATATGGGATTTTGTCTAGATATAACATAAAAGGATCTAAGGCTTATTGTACATGTGAGGAGAACACTGATTCAATATGAGTAAAACATGCATCAAGACTATATATATTGATCATCAAAGGTTTCTTCCAAAAATGCATCTTTTACCAAAGGTTTTGTAAAGCATTCAATAGCTCAACTAAGAAACGAAATGTAGATCCTATTGATGAAATAGAGTACTATGGCAAGTATAATGATTCCAGTACAATTTTAGTGGGTTTGAAAACTATAAATCTTGAAGCTAACACTGAATTACATGCGTATGGAGATCAAATAAAAGGAAAAATGATTTACAAAAAAATTAAGAAATACTAGAGGCATGCATTTTATTTTTTAAATACTAGATGTGTATTTTACATTCTATATTATAGTTATATATGTTTCATATGCTACATGTGCATTTTAGATTCTTTATAACTTATATTTCGTTCATTGACTATTTTTAAGATGAAATTTTCTAGATGACTTTTGGATGTGAAGATCACCATTGTGATGATTTGCACCTTAAAGATGAGTCCAGTGTAAGTTGGATTGTTTTATTACATATATTTATATTTTACATTCTCGATCACAGTCATATAAGTTACATTTCTAATCACTTAAATGTGTTTCTTAATATTTTTCAATAAGTGGCTTGAGGATGTGCACCCTGAGGATCCTATTGGGTCTTTGAGGAGCAGTGTGATCATGCATGTAAAAGAGGCATCACTTTGATGAACAAGTTAGTAGTGCAAAGGGACAAAAGTCTGAAGTTGGCAATTGACTTTGTTGAAACAAGTAATTGTATTGGGAAGAATCATAGTTCTTTTAGGCAATATTTAGGGGTTATTACTCATGGAAAAGTGGATGTAATAGTAGGATCTTGGCATAATTGGATCCTTCAACTAATGAATTCATATGGAAGGATACAACTGTGAGACATTCTATTTGTGAAATTATTCACAATTATTTTTTTTAAATATGTAGTTAAGTATATGAGATTTTTTATCATCTTTGACCTTGATGAAAAAGCTACATCGTAAAAAAGTATTGCGATGTATTTGATTATATTGAGGAATTATAAGACAAATCTGACTAGAGAATACATAAAGACAAAAAAGAAGAAGAAGCTTGCCACTATGAAATGGAGCTACCTTGATAAGAATGTGTCGGAAGTGATTGTTGCTTCAAGACAAATTGATGAATTCAAGATATTAAGCCTCCAATAAAATACATTCATTTGATTAATCAGATAAGTTCAATGTATTACATTTTGAACATATGTTTTGGATTAGCCAAGCTTTACACGATGCTAAAAAAGAATGGCGTGAAAAAAATGTGTAGGACCACAAGTTGGGTCTAGGTGGCTACGCCTGCCGTCACCAATAGAGAGAGCAAACATCTTCTTCTTAGTAGTCTACTCTCGAGTCTACTAAGTTTTCTACTACTTCTACAACTTTGTCTCTCCCTGAGTGGATAGTTGTGAGGAGAAACCAATCTATAGATATACCCCATCCTACAGCCACTAAGACAGGTACAAAAATAGTAATATTCAACTCTAAGAGTGAATGTTAAATTTTAACCTTGATTGTTATGATTTACTGACCAACTAATATTGGTGATGATTATCAAGAGCTCTACGAGCAACGAAAAGAAGGAAAGTTCATCATTGAGGGCCAAAGGGATGGATTGACCGTTTATATGGGTACTTTAGAGCACCATGTCTATGTTTGGGCTAATGGGGCTGGAAGTGCTAATTTGTCAAGGAAGGTAGATTGTCACAAGAGAAGGTAGAGGTCATTATTTCAAATAGAATTGAAGAAGATTGGACATAGTTTCAATCTTCTCAGTCTCAACCTCTAAACACAATACCTCAGTCACACCACTCTTCTTACGAGGTGAACCCTCCTCACACAGATGTGGTTGGGAGTAACTCATGGACTCATGAGGAACATACGATGTAAGTTTTTTTTCTTCCAATATATTAGTTTTTCAGGTGAATGTATAAATATTTAGGTGTTGAAGTCATGTTGTCTTGCATCACTAGAACCTATACTCAAGGTTGTTGTACATGGAAATGCTTTCTCACCCCTTCCAAGTGACACAATTTGTGGTGCTCCAATGCCCAACAATGCGGCTAGTGTAACTATCAGGCTTGTTTACCTAGCTTGGAGCCAGACACCACTACCATATGGCCACCATAATAATGACTCAATTGGAGATGCAGACGGTGGTGTGGTTGTGTAGCCCAATGATTGAGTTATCTATGAGAATTTATGATAAATTTACATTGTGATTCTTTTCATTTTTTGTAAATATTTGGCATTTGATATAGAATAAATGTAGATCATAGTACCTAAGAAGCCCCCTACCGTTCCTCCTCAAATTCCCCCTCAATTACCTTCATAAATTGCAAATAACCTATTGAAATCACTAGGTCCTAAGTTTAGAGGGTTGGCATTATGGTTACACAATTTAGAAGAAGGGTCGACTATGATGGTCTGTGTATAGGAGGATGCTACAAGTCAAGATCACGATAATTGTGTATTCTAGACAAATATTGTGGACGAGTTTATTTATGATTGGTGGAATACAAACTTGATAGAACTTTAGATATGGTGGGATCTTATGGCTAACTACCTAGTTCTATGTATGCAGAAATATATGTTGATTTGTTCTATTTTATATTTACCCAGACATATATGTTTTGGAACTACTTATGATGTTTAGACAGTTTGCATTAATCAATGTGTTATTTCTAGTTCCCTCATTGATTAGCCATGTAGATCAATACCCAACATCTATTATTTATTACTTATCTGTCACATTTTAATATTTTGGTACTACAAAAAGTAATGTGATTATAGATCATTTCAATGTTTTTTTCTATTTTAGGCACTTTGCTTGTAATTTTGACTTACGAATCATATTTCATTGTGGAATTTGAATGTTCTTTTGTGTGGCTTCTTTTCACTCAGTGATACACATTGGGATTTGTTGGTAATTGTCCCTGATATGGTATCTTCGTATTATTTGGATCCTTTAGGTAACAAAGTAGGAAATTGGATACACACGGTGAGAATAGCATTAGTAGTGTAAATAAATTTTTTTACATGTCACCATATATTAATGTCTTCATCATTATATGACTATTTAGTCATTTAATTAAATGTATTAATTTAACCTATATGAGAATAAGATCATTAAAATGGGTCAGAGGAAAGCCAAATAAGAAATTGAAATTATTTACTTGGAAGAATGTCAAAGTCATTTTGTGACTCTAAGGCATATATATGCTTACTTTTACTTAATAACTTTCCGCATGAATGTAAATTTATAGTGCCCCATATTTGATAATAATTGGGCATGAAGATACTACTTGATGCAGTATTTGGACTTGATTGTCAGATTGACAACACTACACATCATTGGAATACAAAATGCAATGTATATATTCTTGATCATCATAATCAAATAGTCTCATTGTATAATATATAAAAATCTATTCAATCTTGAATTATGTCATTCACTTTGCACCTATTTGACACTACAAAGCCCTATAAAAAAAAGAAGAGCTAGATGAGATACAAGAAGAGTGGGATAGTCCTTTGTTAAGGAAGTCAACTTTGCATATTTTGGGATAATATATGATTTTGCAAAAGATTGATGTCATTATTTCTATACACATGTGATGTTTATCTATTTTTTCATCTTTAATTTAGATGCTGGTAAATTGTTGGTGTATATGTGAATGATCTGTGTATACATGCATGTGTGTGAATGAATGTGAAGAGGAACTAATGCAATGAGATTTGTATTTGGTTGATATGATGATAATTGAATTGGAGAATGGAATTGCATGTGTGTTTTCTCAGTTGTGTATCTACATGAGAATGGAATCAATTATTGATGAGGATGGAAATGCATGTGTGTGAATGAATTGTGTGGATGTAGAGTCTTGTATTTATTTATTATCATAGATTTTGTAGGTATGTTGGTATGTTGTTAAGATAATCATATGATAGAACATGGAGTTCTAATGAACTGGAGGTTCTACATCCTATTGAACATCCAGATGATGGTCATAAATAGCACGTCCAAAAAGAGTGAACCTAGACTAATTGTACTTTTAAATTTGTAACCTGATACTTAGGCCCCACAATGATAATAACTAGGTTTAATATAGCACATCATGGTTGAACACAGGGATGAGGGTACTATGTGATAAGATTCTTTAAGCCTTGGCTTAGTTACACCAATTAAAAGGGTAAGGTAAGGGTTGTGTTCCTTATAGAATGGTGATTCTTCAACAAGAAAATAATAAACAAGTAAAACAAATGAAAAATAAAATAAAAGAATAAGAGTTTTAAAGGATAACTGAATAAATATGGAAGAAAACCTAGATTGGGTTTCACCAATTAAGGTCCCTCACCAACAATCATTAATCAGACCCATTGTACACAGTTAATAAGTTTACCAACAATCATCATAAGTGTTTATTCCCTCCTCTCTCGAGCTTATGATAGATCTACATTATAAGGTTTCCTCTCTCCCCATATGTCAAACAAGAAACCATAAGACAAGCATATGAGCATTAGCTTAAGCATTCCAACATTCTTATGCATTAAATTCAACTTCATAACTCTTACATGTACATTAACACCACTCTCTCAAGACATTAACAATAAAACAACACAATATGTTAGCTAATCATGTAAGTGAATCATTAAAAACAAAAGTATTATGATAAAAAATTTAAAGAGTAGTATCTACTAGATATAAGTATGTGCATGTTGGGAGAGCCTTAGTTGCTATGCCCGACCCAATTTAATTGACTAGCCACTCATGGTGGTGAATGACATATCAGAACTACAATTGTGATGCAACATGGAGATGGAAAACAAGATGGGTGTGGAAGGGGATGAACATATTCAAAGAAGAAGGAGAAAGATACACCAAAAACAACCCCAAAAAAGTCAAGATCGATGGGAGCCTTCTCTTATCTGAATCTGGCATTGGCTATGAAAATGGCTGCCTCGTCTCCCTCCTCTCAAAGAAGGAATTTGGAACTACTCAGTGAAGATGGAGGTGTATTTCTCGTTGAACTCTTGTCCTTAGAGTGCACTAGAGGTAGCTTGGCAGTATCACCTCATCATCACTCTCTCGAAGTAACTGTCCCCTTCTTTGTAGCATGGTATCTTCTATTTATAGCCAACTTTGCATGGTTCTAGGTGATTATTATGAGCTTTACTTGCACCCAAAATCTTCTGAGCATATGCCTCAGGGCTCTGACTTAACAATTCTAATGATTTATATTCACAACACCGTCATTGTTTGTTGGTATGTTAGGTGGGTGTAACAACCTCACTCTTTAGAAACCCTCAATTAAGGAAGGCTAAAAACATGAGAACCATTACCTAGAAAAATTACTCAAGGATCTAAACTTTCATCAAATAACAAGCAATAGAAAATAATTTCATTAATTCATAATTACTATTTGTAAAATGCTTACATGAACATTCACCATGAGAATTATAATATATGAGAAGAACTATATATTTAATTCCCCTTTTGGTAACATTTATGCCTTCACATGGTTTCATATTTATCTTCATTTCCCTTGTCATGTATATCATCATATGCCATAAATGCCATGAAACAAAACACGGCCAGCATAATGAGTTTTACTAGTATGTGGGGAAAACAAAAGTTCATCTAGTTGTAACAACACAATCACAAAAAGTATTGGTATAGAATCAAAATTAAAATTTTAATCATGACTAATCAACCCTGATCTATCAAACCTCTACCAAATCCCCCTAGGGTATTGTCCTTGCAGCAGACATAGTCTTCCCATATCCAAGAGGATGACCTTTGGAGTCTCTCCCTATTTAAGTGGGTGACCTTTGATGTCTCCCATTATTTAGGTGGGTGACCTTTAATATATATCATAGATACAAATGTGGCTTATGATTCAAACTAATTATGTTCATATAATGTGATAGCCATAATGAATTTATAGTTTACCAAAACTAAATAATCAAGAAACTATTTAATTAGCAATCCATTCGACAAAATTCAAAAAGCATTGGGAAACTAAATCGAGTAGTATTAGGTGTAAACACATACCTTGATGGTGAGCCATGCATATGATCATGCAAATTACACTTCAAGTACTTTCATGCAATCCAATCAACAAAGATGAATCCAAACAATCATATTATATCTACAAAATATATACAACCTAAAGTGTCACCATCACATTAAATAGATTGAATCCTACTCGGGTCCTAATCTAGGGTTTAGGATTATTTTTTAGTTTTGATAAGGAATATGAGTATAAAACCTAATTCCATAGCATATTAACATTAGGTGAACCCTTGTTACTAGATCCATCTTATCATTCCATTAAGATCACTTAGATCAAATATGTTAATTAATAACATAGCAAGTTAAGATCTTAAACCCTAATTACTCACATGTATGGTTTACCACTTTATTAACCCTAATTAACATCTTTATGACCGTGATCATATTGAATTATCATTATATTCATAAACAACAAATATATCTCAAAATAACCAAATTTATTGTGTTATGCATCATATTTACCAAAACTAGGTTGTTTGCACCTTAAACACCACTTTAATGCATTAGTTTTGAACAATAAGCCTAGTTAAATCCCATTTATATTTTCTTTCTGTTCCTCTCATTTTTCTGATCAAAATGATATATAGTTTTTCTATTTTTGAACCATCCTAGCAATTTCTATAAATTAAGAAAAACAATATTTACCTTAAACCTAATCCACTAGGCACTTCACCATTGGTCAAGGATAGTGCCAGGCTGGTTAAGTGGCCCATGGCTCATGATGCCTAGGTCAGGAGTGAACCATCCGATCTGTTTGCTTTATCCTTGGACCTTGGTCTTCATGCAAAGGCATCTTCCATTGTGCAGCGCGACTTCTGTCACCGCCACCCTATTCTCAGCTGAGCGGCCAGTGGCCAAGGACCTCCACCACCATGCCAAATCTATCCCTTACCTCCTCATTAGTCTAGATCAACCCAAATGCCTCTTCTAACACCACTCACACTCATCCTTTTGGCCATACTCACGGCTGGATCTCCTCTCATCCTGGTCTACTCCTAGTCCACTACACCACAGGTTTGTGACGATGCCCAAAATGGTTGGTGCCCACCTTTTGCTCCTATTAGGCTGGGCATGAGGGCAGGAGCAGGATTCCACTATCTTGGCTTTCTTTAGATAACCCATGCTTGCTTTTCACTTTCTTTTCGTGGAAATAGGAGGAAACGACCCTGAGATCTTCTCCTTGGTCTATGGGGTACAGGGCTACAACATGTTTGGAGTCCAAGTTTATATGGTTGTTTTTAGAAAAGCTTGATGTTTCACTTCAGGTTTATGAAGAAGGATGGTGTAGAGAGAAGGATATGGTCAACAAGTTTGCTTTTTTTGCATGTATAAAGAGGAACATGATATGATGATGGTATTGCAGAGAGAGGGGAAAGAAGACCTGGTTGTCTTGAAAGTGTGAATCATATATATATATATATATATATATATATATATATATCTTGAAAGTGTGAATCCTATATATATATATATATATATATATATATATATATATATATATAACCTCTCATAACTATGTTTCCCTCATCTCCTTTTTCCTTTGCGTACAAGGGAGATCCAAATGTGGCAAGGCACTTTATGATATTCCATAAGTATATCATTACTCCCTTGACCCTATGCATCAAAAATATGTCCTTTTATTCACTAATTTGGCAACAACTATTATTATGGGAAAACAAAGAATAATTCTAAGAATATATTACTCCTTCCTTCCTTTATATAAAACTCTTAAGTTTTTATTGCATATATCCCAATGTTACGAGAATAAACTCTCTACTACCCCATGAAACATGGATTTGGCAACATTGGATATATAAAAGGGAAGACAATTAATATATTTGTAACTTATATTTGGTCTTTAAGATTTATTACAAAACTCTCTCTTTGATATATCTTTTAAACCAATAACATTTATTCCATGCAAACTCCCAATGACTTTTCTCAATTTATATTAATTAGGATGTATTGGAATATCCTTCTCACACAAAACTTGCTTCTTTTAACTGTTACTCAAACATTACCATTATCCCATGATATATCCTTCTTCTCCCAATTTCTAGAATTCTTCTCTTTTCTTTAGTATTTTCAAGTATACCAAAGATTAAACAAAAATAACAATAACTATTTCCTCAAAAATCTCTTGCCACTCTTGTCTAGATAATTAATCATTTGATTACCTAAAACCCCTTTTATCTTATTTTCTTTTGGAAACTTGGCAATTATATTATACCACGTCAAACAGTAATTAATTACTAATTTATGTATAAAATTCTTTCATTTATTAAACTTGGGCCACAAGAACCCTTGCCACAAAGGGATTAACATTATTATTCCTTCAATAATATTATAGGAGACAATTATTTGAAAAAACATGCTTTATATTTACGTATTTAAATTTAATCAAAATTGAGAATATAAGATTCACCCCTCCTTAAATGGATTTTCCCCCCAAAATTTACTCCTAGTAAACTTTAGGTGAAGGATAACTTAACTGAATTCCACAATCTATGGTTAGAAACCCTACTTAGATTATCTTTAATCACCTTTACTAAAATGCAAATTCTAGATATATTACTAAGATTGGTACTATAATCCAATTGAAGGTATATCCACATATTTCATATCATCTCTCAATGATCTCACTTTGTGACTATCTTTTTCACCTAGATTTCCAACATATCTTTGATTTATTTCCACATGAAGGTGAGCTAACACCTAAAACTCTTAGTCATGTCATTACAACTTAACTTAATGTATTCAACACATATCTTAATTTTAAGCATAGCATGTGTTTATTCAATCTCTCTTCCTCATAATGGGATGAAATAAGCATTTGGCTGCAACCCAAAAATAGAGTTCATCCCATTCCGGGAGGAGAGAAGGTTTTCCCACATTATCTTAAAATTTCACATTTTAAGTTGAATCATGACTCTTAACGATTCATATTATTTATTCCCACAATGTCTTTATATTTCATGAAGTCAAATTCTTTTCTCATTCTAGATTTTTTGCACAAATCCTTTCAACATTATATGACTTCTTGTATCATTTATATTTACACCTTATGTATTATGAGCCTTAGCCACTTCCTTGAGGTCTCTAGCGATATAGGTACTTTTTGGAGTGATCTCATCCTTATGCATCTAGGGAGTGCCTCTCACATTCACCCATTAGGTCACATGATCATTATGAAGGTAGATAATCTCTTGAGCCATGGACCTTGGGCAAACCTAGTTGTTACCTCCCGACCACATGATCTTATGCATTTAGGGTGACATCAATTCCTAATCCCATTGGTCCTATGTACCTTTTATATACCCTACTTGACCTTAGGATTTTTTTAAGACTCTTAAGATTCCCAAGAGTTCATTTATAGAACATTACTTTCATATGTTATTATTTAAACCAGATTTCCTCCATCTCTTATAATGCTCATTATTCACTTTATGTCCCCTCATTGGACTCATGACAACATTTCTTTTCTGGACTCGATCTCATATGGTCGACCACTTCCATAGTGACTTTTTCTCATGTCCCTCAGAGATGGCATACTTAGGTTCATAGAATCATTCTCAATATATGTGCTTTCATGTTTTATATTAGATGACATTCATGGTTACCTCAATCTTTGACCTTATTGGTCAAATCACCCTTCTAGAGAAAGTCCTAACCTAGGGTGCCTTCATGGCTCATGGGAGGAGATTAGGCTGTCTAGACACAACCTGGCCTTACAGGTCTAGGGTTTTGCCTCCCCCATAGGTCTTTATCCCACTCTTGGGTTGTCCCAGCCAAGGTTGGTACATCATCCCTAAAATTCAAAAATTTATTTTCATTTATATGCATTATTTATAACTTCTCAACCCTTGCTACTCAATCTTGGGGGTCTACCCACTCACTGGGGTGACCATAATGACGTACCCACTCACTGGGGGCACTTTCAATAACATACCCACTCAGTAGGGGTAGTTTTAATAGAATACTCACTCATTGGGACTATTCTTTATTCATCAAGAGAGCATTAGGGTAATGACCAAGTTATATTCATATTTTCATTTTCATGTATGACCATTAGTTACTTATTTTTTTCATGTATATTCAGTTCCTTTCACATGCATCATGCATGAACTTCTCTGACTGTGTCACCTAAACCCATTTATATCTTTCTTATCTCTTTTTAAGGTTCATATTAGTAGTGTTCTATATAACCATACTACTTTCATTTCTTATTATTAGGGTGTTAGGGTAAGGTCTAGGTACTATACTCCAACTCTTGGACTTTCCATGTCCCTTGACTCTCTAGAGTTTTCGTTACTCAACACTAGTTCCATCTAAGGTTTACCCTTGCAACTCATGAAACCCCTTTATTTACTTTTTCATTATTTTCACATTAGATGTACATCAATTTTTTCCACTTTACATGTACATTATTATTTTCACTTTACATGTACATTGATTGATAAAGGATGAATTAATCCTACTTCTTCTCCAAACCCTACTTAAGATAAGGAGGGAAGTTCCTTTTAAGGTTTATTAAGAAATAAGGTGAGAAGTGAATCAATGAAGATGAGAAGAAAACCTAAAGGTATTTTACTTCAAGAAAAATCACCTGACTTTGGCCTGAAAGGATGCACAGGCCCGTGAGTCCTTGTAAGACAACTAGCGGTGTAGAGGAAAATATTTCTAGCCCCCAGGTCATGGTCCCTTCTAGACACCATCATCTCGAAAAGAAATCCCTAATAATTCCCTCATGTTTCTACAGATAACTTGAAATTATAAACTATAAAATATTATTTGAAAAAAATATGGTTCTCTGATACCAAATTTAATGACCTCACTCTTCAACAAACTCTAGTTAAGGAATGCCAAAATGATGAGAGATATTATCAAAAAACTTACCTATGGATCCACATTTTAATCAAATAATAAGTAATAGAAAATAATTTCATTGATTGATAATTAATGTTTGCAAAATGCTTACATGAACTTTCACCATTAGAATTTCAATGTATGAGAAGAACTATCTATATAATCCTCCTTCTGTTAATGTTAATGCCTTGACATGGTTTATCTTTATCTTTGTGTTCCTTATCATGTATATCAACATATACCTAAAATTCCATGATACAAAAAATGATCAACATAATAAGTTATACTAGTATGTGGAGAAATTAAAAGTTTGTATATAGTTGTAACAATATTCTCACAACAACTATTGATACATGATCAAAATTTACATTTTAATCATGTCTACTCAACCTTGATCTATCCAACCACTGCCAAACCCCTCTAGGGTATTGTCCCTCTAGCAGACATAGTCTTCTCCTTTTCATGCAGATGACCTTTGGTGTCTCCCCCCATTTAGGCGGGTGACCTTAGATGTCTCCCCCAATTCAGGTGGGTGACCTTTCATATATATCATAGTTACAAAAGTGGCTTACGATTCGGTCTAGTCATGTCCATATAATGTGATATCCATAGTGACTTTATAGTTTCCAAGAACTTAATAAACAAGAAAATGTTTAATTTACAATTTTCCAGCAAACTTTGAAAAATGTCAAGAAACTAAGTTGATTAGTCTTATGTGTAACCACATACATTGATGGTGATCCATGAAGATTATCATATAGGTTAAACTTCAATTATTTTCTTTGTATTCCTCTCATTTTTCCGATCAAAATGATATATAATTTTGCTATTTTTGGACCATCATAGTAATTTCTATGAATTATGTGAAAATCAGATATTTTACCTTAAACCTAAGCCATGTGACGCTTCCACATTAGTCGACGCCAATGCCAGGCTGGTTAAGTGGCCCATAGCCCATGATGCCTAGTTCTGGACTGAACTGTCTAGTCTAGTTGCCTTTTTCTTGGACCTTCATCTTTCATGCAAGGGTGTCTTCCGTTGTGCAACATGACCCCTGTAGCCACCACCCAATTCTCAGTCGAGCGATCAGTGGACAAGGACCACCACCCCATGCCAGATTTATCCCTCACCTCCGTACTAGTTGAGTTCGACCCGTTTACCTCTTCTAACACTACTTTCCCTCATCATCCCAGCCATTCTCATGAGTGGATCTCTCCTCGTCTTGGTATGTGTCTATTCCACAACACTGTAGGTTTGTGGCAATGTGCAAAATGACTGGTCCCCACCTCTTTCTCCTCTGCGACGATGCATGATGGTAGGAGGAGGAGTCCCACTATCTTTTCTTCCTTCGGATAACCCATGTCTGCCAGTCAGTTCCTATTTCTGGAAATAGGAGGCAACGATCCTGAGAACTTCTCCATGGTCTACAGGGTATAGGTCTACAACCTATTTGGAGGTCAAGTTTCTATGACTATTTTTAGAAAAGCTCGATAGTGCACTAAGGGTTTACAAAGAAGTATGGTGTGGAGAGAAGGAGATGGTCAGCAAGCAAGTCTCGTTTTTTTGATATTTCATAATCATTTGATTATTCCCTTCTCCTTTTCCTTGACACGAAAGGGAGATCCAAAAGTGGCAAGGCACGTTATGATATTCCATAATCATTTGATTATTCCCTTGCCCCTATGCATCGAAAGGATGTCCTTTTATTCAAAATTTTGGCAACAACTATTATTATGGGAAAACAAAAAATAATTATAAGAATATATTCCTCCTGCATTCCTTTCTATATAACTCTCAAGCTTTTATTGCATATATCCCAATGTTAGGAGAAGAAACTCTCCACTTCCCCATAAAGCATCGTTTTGGCAACATTGAGTATAAAAATGGAATACGATTAATATATTTGTAACTTATATTTGATTTTTGAGATTTATCGCAAAACTCTCTCTTTGATAAATCTTTTAAACCAATCACATTGATTCCATGGAAAATCACCATGACTTTTCTCAAGTTATATAAATTGGAATGTAGTAGAATATCCTTCCCACACAAAACTGACTTCTTTTCACTATTACTAAAACATTACCATTATCCCATGATATATCCTTTTTCTCCCAATTTTAAGAGTTCTCCTCTTTTCTTTATTATTTTCAAGTATACCAAAATTTAAAGCAACATAATACTAATTGTTGCCTCAAACATATCATTTCCACTCTTGTCTAGATAATTAATCCTTTAATATTCGAAAACCCCACATATCTTATTTTCCTTTGTAAACTTTACAATTATCTTATACCATGCCAAAAATCCATTAATAACTAATTTATGTACACAAATCTTTCATTTATATAACTTGGTTCACAAGCACCCTTGCCACAAAGGTGATTAACATTATTAACCCTTCAATAATATTTTTGGAGACAATTAATTACATAAACATGCTTTATATTTATGTATTTCAATTTTACCAAAATTGAAGATATAACACTAGGGCATCAGAAGATGGATCTTTTTATCTTTTTCTTCACATCCTTTGATAGATGTTGTAGGCACGCCATCAATAGAGACATTAGCATGCGTGCCATCAAAAGGCATGTTTGAAAGCCTTGGGGAGAAGTCTCCTCAAGCGGTCCATCAGTAGATGTGTCTTCTAATCTAGTTATTTGTGGATATCCATCTTCAGGCTGGCCATTGGAAGGGATGCTTCTGTGCTGGCCATTAGGAGGGTTGTCTTTGGGATGACGGTCAATCGGGTATACAAATGGATGCCATGTCCATTGACTTCCAATGGATAGGCAGTCACATTCTTCCTTGAGGCTATCAATTATGAGGACCAAAGGATGGTCACCTTGATGGATAACTCAATGGTTCTCCTGGTGTGATGCAAGGCAAAGATGACCATCACTAGTGGGAACCAGTGGAGAATCAGTTCAAGGTCTAAACCATCTTTTGACAATCTCCCTACATGGAAATGAGTAGTTAGACATGGATCAAGGTATAAATGGTAAACATGAAAAAAATGTAAGGAAGTTAAAGCAAAATTGTAAAATGGGAGGAAATTAGGGACCAAAATAGGCAAGATACATCCACAAAATTGGATGTTAAGAAATCCCTCAAACATAGAATCTATCTTGTCCTCAAGCTAATAAAAAGAATCAAGCATCAAGTAAATGTCAAGGGCTTTAATTGTTTAGTACTTTTCTACTATTGACCATGTCCTGATACCATCCTTAGGTCATGACCTCTCCATAATGGGTCAACCTTCTTACTATACCCCCAAGTTCCATTCTATTATATCAAGAGTTGAATGAAATCTTTTCTATAGTGCATCATCTTCTCAGGAGGAGTGTGTCCTTCACGATTTGCACTCGATCTTGTTTCCAAGCCATACGCATTCAAACACCACTAGAAGTAGAGTTCACACCCAAATTTTATTTTTTTGGATAGTCCTAGTTGGTAGTGTATGGGTATGCTAAGGTTGTTGGTATTTCCTATCTTTCTAGGATTCACTCAAGAAGGAGTACTATTGTAAAAACAATGTTACTCAATTGCCAATCTTGATGTAGTTTCAGGTAATATGGTGAGGTTTTGTTGTCGAAAGAAATGTGGGCTTTTGTTTTCCTTTTAGGCTCCAGTACTAGGCATGGCATATATGCATTATTGAGTGTAGAAATATGTCAGTCGGGAGAAGCTTTTCAACATCTTTCTAGTTACAACTCTCATATTTTTATTTCTTGATCAGATTTTATTCTTTCTCACAATGCTAAGGAGATCAGATTTTTCGGGGAAAGTTGGCTGCCAAGCCGCTTTTGTTCCCATAATTGGGAATTAGAACTATAAGGGGTAATTGTTTCCTCTATTTCATGTGTCTACAATTTTTTATTTGTATAGAGAGGCTAGGAGATAAATCAGGAGTGAACCAAATGGGGCCCTCCTTATCTTAAAGGGTTTTTCCTTGGATAATAGTGTTCCTTTCCTGCCTGTAGTATCTTGACATAAGAATGATGTTAAGACATAGCCAATTACATTTTTAATTGGTGAATTAGTAGCCCAAAACATCACTCTTCGAATAATTATGATAATAAGTAGCTTGAAGACAAGAAGATCTAAGGTAAGAAAAATGACAACATTTAGGAAAATTAGATTCAAAATTGGCTTATCTATCAAAGTTTTTCATCCTTAGGCTAATCATGACTAAGACACTTACAACTAGTAGGGTATCTAATTTGATTTTATCAGAATATTAGAAAATTTTGTAGAAAAGGTAGGAGGTCAAAGTAATTTAGACTGTAGAAATATTTGGCAAAGAAACAGGTACCTAGCTCGCCTGTTCGGACCCCCCAAAGTTATCAAGCACCCTATCCTAAGGGTGTCAAAGAGTGGGGTTGAGTGAGAACATGAATGTTAAGCTCCTCAAAGATGGTGCTAGTAATGCTCTTCTTGATATAACTCTACCTTTTTGTTAGATGTTGCTATTATATGCATCCAAAATAGGATGTAGTAACCGCAGTCATTGGAGCCAAGAGCTTGTTGTGAGATCCTATGGCAGAATTGTGTCTTTTCACACTTTTATTCTGCATCAGCAAAGGCTCTTCCATACATCTTGATAAGATCAACGATATGATTAGAAACCTATGTGGGATCAGTGACATTGTTAGTTGTTTTGTTGTAAGTAGTTCTTTTCATGCTAAACATAACATATGAGCTATTGTATAAGATTGTTGTTCTGGCCTTTGTATTTACTGACATAATTGTTCAATGGCCATCGTGGAGTACTGGTACAAAGATAAGGGGTGGAATACTAGACTTCATGTATTATGTAAGCCTTTGGAGCTCTCTAGATTCATTTTTAACAATGATGTCCCGTACTATAACATAGAAGTCCATGTGTGCATCGTCGAGTTCATCATGTAGAAATAGCTTGTCGGATGGCATGACGTTCACTATCATGTAACCTATATAATAGTTAGAATATCTAGGAGGTTTGCTCGTAGAACTTGGACTTTGTTCCTCTCTAATATTGTTATTATTTCATCATCAATGGGTTTAAATATTTTCATGATGAATGCCTAGTTTTCTAACGTTAACCCATATCAAGCTTCTTTTTTAAACTTGTCAAAAATGGTTCATATTATATCTGAAGGTGCTAGTTCTGGTGCAACTTCATCTCCATTATTGGCCACTTCCTTTTGTGTCTTTGAGTCAGTCATATCTTTTTTAGGGGGGGAAGTGGCTCCAAAAGCTTCACCTATAGATGAAGGTACTTCAAAGAGGGTTGACAAGGTTTGCTCAACAGTTGTTTTGGGAGCCAAGTGTTTGTTTTCCATTTCTTCTACGGTGGGTTGGGTGGGATGTTTGATACCGAGAGAGGATGTAATATCCTCAATTTTTTGGAAAATTGAATTATATAAATCATTGATTTGTAAATTCCTAATGGTATTATTGGTATAATAATAAAGTTAATCACCTTTGTGGCATGGGTTCCTGTCGCACACGATAAATAAATAGAAAGAATCCATACAAGAATAAATAATAATCACTTTTTTATGATGAATTAAAAATTGTAAAGTTTCCAAAGGAAAATAAAATACATGGTTTTTGGATAACTAAAATAATAATCATCTACCCAAGAGTGGAAACACAATGTTTGATGCATCAAATAACATTATACTGATTTAACCTTTGTACACTTGAAAACAATAATGAAAAGGAACAAAATTCTAGAAATTGAGAGAAAAGGGATATTTTGTGAGATAATGGTATGTTTTAAATAATGTTTAAAAGGAGAAAGTTTTGTGTTGGGAAAGACATACAAATAAATCCAAATTAATAAATATAATTTGGAAAAGGCATAAGTGAGTTTCCATGGAATAAAGATAAACAATTGGATGAACATATCAAACAAGAAGAAGGAGAATAATCCAGAATTCAGGACTAAACTATCCAATAAAGAGCCAAGTATATTATCCATAATGGTCTTTGGTGTTCCAACCAAGTAATATTTACAATTGGTTTAGGAAATGTATTGATAAAAGATAAAGACAAAGAAAGCTAGGGAGCTTTGTTATGTCTTGTGGGCATCATAGTAACCATTTCCTTAACTTAACAACAAGTTACCATTACTAGTATTATGAAGGAAAAAGGGAAGGAATTGGAAAGTGCTTACATACTAGAAAAGAAAATAGAAGTGATCCTAAAGAGGAAGTACCATGAGAGGTTTCAAGAGATTAGTGTACATCCCTCTCCCTTCCTACCATCCTTGTTATCTCTTGCAACGAAGACCACCCGCTCCCTATGCCAAACGAAAAAGTCTACCTTCTTCACCCATCAATATCTTCCTCCTCCCTCACCAAAGAATTCCCTTACAACAACTAGCACTCCCTCACAAGTCTCCATGAAGGCCAAGCCAAATTTTGGTCAATGGAGAATCCAACCTACCATCCATACTCCCCTAGACACCTCATTTATCTTCTCTATCTTCTCCTTTCCCCTCTACACAACACCAAGGTTCAAAGAGCAACCACCACCTTCGGTTAGGCATTCCCAAGGTCGCATAGGAAACCAGGGGATGTTGGCTAGAGGACTCGTCTCTCCACAATTCTGCTAATGAGAAAGAATGACAACATAAGAAGAACTCCTCCTGCAACCTTCTCTATATCTAGTACATGACACTCTCATATCCCCTTCCTCTTCTAGCTATAGGTTGGAGGTCTCATGGCCGCAAGGCTTCCATCAGGGCACTTGGGTGCTATAGAATCCTAAGACAGGTGTATGAAACCCTACGACAGCTGTATGACACCTCCCATCATGACATCACCACTATACATGGGTATACATGAAATGACGGTTGCTCAACACCAACTGGAAAACGAACTTGACGTCACCTCTCATGAATGTGGGTAGAGATCAATGGAATCCAGCCCCACCCTGGCAAGTCATTGGTCTAGGATTATGCTACACCAAAAAAGAGAGGTAGAATCCTCTCAATTGGTGAGGCTCCTTGAATGAGGATTGAGGGCCAATAGGAGGTGGCATGTGGGCCTGTACTTAATGTATAAAATAAAAAATGATAGGGTTATTCAAATATTGCAAACCTATATATCATTTTGATCAAAAAAATGAGAGGAATCCAAATAAATAGTTTTATAGTCTAATTATGATTACAAAAGTACCTTAAATACATGTCATCTAGTGATCACTATATAAAAACCCAAGTTTTAATGAATAAATTGTTAAATCACAATTCTTTGGCGTTATTATTGAATATTGTTAAATAACATGAGAAGTCAAGAGAATCATGATAATAATGATCAGTACTTAGTGTTGCTAATGTAAATAATTATGCATCTGAAGAATCAAAGATTGACGATCATGATTTACTATGTTTTAAATGAACATAATTGGGTCTAAGAGATAAAAAACAAGGGATATGGTGAATATGGTAATTAGGATTACACATTATGTCTAATGTGAATTAATTACTCTAATAGAATATTTTGTGAGAGAATTAGAGTTTGACATGTGTCCCATATCCTAAACCTGAGATAACTCTAAAATCTACACTAGGACTGAGTAGGGTTTAAACTAATTATTATGATGGTGAAACTCTAGGATTTACATACATGCATACCCAAGTTGATTTCTTGATTTTCTTGGATCTGTTGACTAGACCGATAGAATCTACTTGAAGTATAATTATATTATATGTGTGTCTCACCATCAAGGTATGTGGTTACACCTATGACTACCCACATTAGTTTAACAATGTTTGTTGAGTGTTTCTTAATGATTGAACAGCTAAAATGTTGGATTATTTACATTTGATTCAATTATAATGCCACTGTGAGTATCACATAAATTTAGATATCACATTCTAAACCCTAGGTTTATGAGTATCAATGGGTGATGCACACAAGCCGGACAAGGGACTACAAAAATGCCCAAGATAATATATACAGTAAGGCCCAAAATTTGTAAAGAAAATTACAATTCTTATTTGGAAATAATTGATTGTTATATGTTGTTATATAATTTCTCACATCTTCATGAACCCCACATACATAATATATTTTAATATGTTGATCCAGTTTTTGTTGCATGACATTTTTTGTACATACTAGATATGTTGATATCTATGTATGATGGAGAATTGAAATAGCTTGAATACATTAAAGTTAACTTGTAAGGAGGATTACATAGGTGTTACTTCTTCTCATATGTATAATTCTGATGAAGGAAAGTTATGTAAGATACTAAGGAACATCTTGAAAACAATATATTTGAATTAACAGAAATTATGTACTATTATTTCTTATTTGCTAAATCTAGATCCTGGGGAAAATTTTAGGTAATGTCTCTCATCTTTTTGGCCTTCCAATATTGGGGTTTGCTGATTAGTGAGGTCGTTACATTTGGTATCATAGCCCCAAATTCTTCAAATAATATTTAATAGTTTATAATTTCAAGTAATCTGTAGAAGTATAAGGAAGATTATTAACGCATGACTTTATGGTAGTGACGTTTAGAATGGATCATGGTTTGGGCGCTAGAAATACTTTCCTCCACACCATTAAGATTGTATACGAGGACTCCCTTAACCAATGTGATATAAGTGTGGCTAGAACCTAGGGTTTTCCTGAAGTAATGTTTCCTCTAAGTCTTCTCATCTTGATTCATCCACTTCTATTTCTCTTGCTTAATAAACCATAAAATGAACTTCCCTCCTCATGTCAAGTCAGGATTTTAGAGAAGAAATAGAATTAAGGCATCCACTACCAATTCATATACATGTAATGTAGAAAATAATAATGAGGAAAAAACTATGTGCATGTATTGTGGAATTAATGGAAAAGGAGAGAAAAATGTTTTATGGGTTTTTCCTTGTGAGCGTAACCCTAGATGGAATTAGGATAGGGTTAGGAAAACCCCAGTGGGTCAAGGGAGATAGGAACCTAAAGAGACTAGGTGTATTCTTTGACCCTAATGTAAATCCTAATCTTAGAAAGTGGGAGTAGAATGGATAAAATGGTAACCCCACCCATACGAACCCAACAAGGGTAAGATGAAACAGAAAGTGTAAATAAGTTTAGGTGACCTAGAGAAATTCATTCATGATGCATATGAAAGGATTTGAATATACATAAGGATCGTGAATACTTCATGGTTATACATGAAAATGAAAATATGAATATAAGTTTCTCATAACCCTAATGCTGTCTTTGGAGGGATGGATGGGTAAAAAACACCCTAGTGAGTGGGTATTCTGCCTTTAGCGTGTGGGTAAGCTATTGAGACTACCCCCAGAGAGTGGGTATGCTATTGAACCTACCCCCAGTGAATGGGTACATTATTGAAATTACTTCTAGAGATTGAGTATGCTACCCCTAGTGAGTGGGTATGTCATTGAAACACTCCCAACGAGTGAGTATGATGTTGTGAATACCCCTAGTGAGTGGGTACATATGGATATCATCCCAATAGAGTAGGTAGATCATTGAAATATTCTGAGTGAGTGAGTATGAATACCTCATGGTTAGACTGTATACCCATAAATTGAGAAATCTGGGATGAAAAGTTATAATATAAAATGTATGTTCAACATATTAGGTTGCATACAAAAATGAAAACATACACTCAACTTTTGGGTTTCATGTTCCAACCTGGAGTGAGTCAACCCAAGAGTGGGAGAAGTACATAAGGAGGGGGTAAATCCTAATACCTTGGGGTTTGGTTGTGACTAGAGAGCCTAACCTCCACCTCTGAATGAAGATGACACCCTAGGTTTAGACCTCCCCTAAAGGGTGAGATATAAAATCAATTTAAAGAACAAGGTAACATTAAATGTCACCTAAAGTGTAAAGTATTAAGGATATAAAATATGAAAGAACATACATTATTTGAACCCAAGTATGCCATCTTCGAGGGAAACAAGTGGTCAAGCCCCAAATTGGAAAGACCAGTAAGGAACAAAGCTCCAGATAGGGAAGGTGGCTTGAGTTCACAACATGGACTACCAAGCCCCATTTAGGTAAGGTCATGAAGTGCTCAAGCTCTAGATTGGGAACACTGGTATGACACCAAACCCCATACAGGGAAGGTGGTCCAAGCCCATTTTGTGGATGACTATGATCAAACCCAAGATAGGGAAGGTCACAAAGTGGTCAAGCCCCAGGTAGGGAAGGCAGACATGGAACTTAGCCCCAGATAGGGATGGCGACCGGAGCTCAATGTTGGGACATAAAGTGAATAATGTGTAACCCAAGAGAGATATGAAGAAAATCCAGGTTAAAGATGTACATATGAAAATAGTGTGCTCTCAATAAACCTTTGGGAATAGTAGAGACCTAAGTCAATCCTGAGGTGAAGCAGGGAGTACAAAAGGTGCATGAGACCAACATCATTAGGAGTTAATTGTCCCATGAATGCACAAGACATTTGGTCAAGAGGTAACAACTATGTTTTCCCCAGGCCCATGTCACACAAAATTGGCCACCTTCATGATGTTCATGAGGTCCAAGGGGTGAATGTGAGAGGCACTTCGTACTTGAATAAGGATGAGATCACACCAAAACTACCTATACCCCTAGAGACCTTGAGGAAGTGGCTAAGGCTCATAATACATGAGGTGTAAATATAAAAGATATAAGAAGTCATGTAATGATGAAAGGAGTTATGCACAAACACAAGAGTGGGAAAGGAATTTGACTTTATGAAATGTAGGAAAGTTGTGGAGTTAATAAGGTAGCATGGTTTAGAGTCATGTTGAGAATGAATCAACTTAAAATGTGAAATTTTGAGATAATGTGTGGGTACACCATCTCTGCTCTTGGAATAAGATGAACTTTGTTTTTGGGTTGCAGTCAAAGGCTTATTTTATCTCATTATAAGGGAGAGAAATTGGGTAGAAAATGTTATGCTTAAAGTTGACATACGAGAATGAATACCTTAAGTTGAACATAATGACATGATCTAGGGCTTGAGGTGTTACCTCACCCTTATGAGTAAATAAATGAACAATAGGTTGAAAATTTAGGTGAAAAGGTAATCACCAAGTTAATGTGAAAGTACAAGTGAAAATGTAATCACCAGGAGATGATATCATGTAAATACTAAGGAAGTGGTTATGCTATGAATTGAAGTTAGGTACCAAACTGAGTAGTAATGTGAAGAACTTACATATCAATAAAAGATGGTAAATATATCTAAGTGGGGTTGCTAACCCTAAGGTTTAAAAACAAGTGGAGTTATCATTCACCTTAAGCATACTAGATTTAAATTTTGGGAACAAAATTACTTTTAAGGATGGGTTAAAACAATATCCTCAATTTTGGGAAAAATGAATTATATAAAAAATTGTTTTTTAATTACCCAATGGTATTATTGGTGGAATAATAGTGTTAATCACCTTTGTGGCATGGGTTCTTATAGAAAAAGATAAATAAATAGAATGAATTCATACATGAATAAATAATAATGGCTTTTTGATATGATGAATGAAATAATTATCATGTTTCCAAATGAAAATAAAATACATGGTGCTTTCGATAATTAAAATAATAATTATCTATCCAAGAGTGGCAACACAATGTTTGAAAGATGAAATAATATTATCTTGATTTAACCATTGTATACTTGACACGCCAAAACCGTGTGTAAAAATGCAAGTGTACGCGTCGAGTAATATAGGCCTTGTAAGGCCTGAGTCAAACTCAGGGAGACATAGTATCAGTGACTACTAGTCAATATAATGGTAAAGCTAGGTATCTATCAATGAGTAAAAGAGCATCTTGATGTAGCGAGACTATACAAAATCTGCTTCAATGACTACAAATTTTATGAAGAACTCACCTTGGAGTTTATTTGTTCATTGAAGAATTTCCAATAACAATAGTTTAAGTCAAGGATTGCATGGTAGGTTATAAGATAACGGTCAGGACAATCAAAGATGTCTATATTCTGACAAAGAAATGGCTAGATTCCATCCTCATAGACAACATCGAGCGGGATGAGGCAGCTAACAATGCCAGGGTTGATAGAGACACTAGAGGATTTCTCACAAATTAGACATGAGAAAGGATGACCAAAGAATTTCTCTAGTCAATCAAAAGTAGCCGTGATGCACTCTGATATAATGAGGGTGATGCACATTTTTTTCCAATGCCTTATTCTTCATATCAGTCATTGGGAATGTAAAGCGAAAGGCTCACCACATTTTATGGAGTATCCTTGAGAAGAAATTAGTCAACATAGGGAACATCTTAATAGACATACTAGCAACATCTATGGGACTAGATGGGTCCCGAGATTTCTACATGAGTGGTCTAATTACCTATATTGCTCACCAACTAGGCTATCAAAAAGAATTAAAGCACTATACATAAGCTAAGGAGTATATATTAGTGGACACCAAATATTCGATGAGTACCAATGTCTTAAGAAGGAATAAAGATAAATACTTCAATAGATTCAAGAGGTCAAAGGACTTCATCCCTCTACCTATAATGAGCAGTTATGACTGAGACAAAGTAGTATTTAGGGATGTAGACATCTAAAAAATGTAGTTTGGGTCTAAACCACATCCACAACTCAGTGACTCAACACCTGTCGAGGAACAAATTTGACAATTAGAAGACATTATGGGAGATTCTCCAATGAGGAAGCTCATCATCAGAATCCCCAAGAAGACTGCATCAAATCCTAAGAAGAAGAAAACCCCCACGTGAGATGATAACAATTGAAAAAGAAGTGGCTCGACCAATGACCATCCGAACACCACATTTCAACAACTACCAACAAAGATACCCCCCAAAACCCAATCATAATAAGAGAAATCAAGACACCATCTATAGATGTGAGAGTGGCATCCTGCCAAGCTACACTAGGCGTGTATGAGGAAAACATCCTAGTCAAGATGCTAGCCAACCAATAAGGTTTTTACAAAGAGATTTTTGAGCCAAAGGAAAATATCCCTACAAAGGGGAAGTTGAAGCTGGAAAAAAAATCCAAAAAATTCTTCCTAGTCAGCAAGGAAGATCAACCAATGCATGTATAGATATAAAGAACAAGAAGTTTCTGTATAAAGAAGGGAACCTGAGTAGGAGGCAATCTCAAAGAAATGTATAAAGCAACCACAACAAGCCCCTATCGTCTTACATTTATAGATATAGTGCAAGAAATGGATGACCTCCGTGACCTCATTTCTAACTCTACCCTGAACATTTGTGATTTAACTATAATTGTATCCTCACTAACACCTCAAGTTGAGAAGATTACTAATGAAATGCAGCCACTGCTGAGCCTACCCCAGATGATGCAAATCCTCATTCTGAACCAATTGCAGATCATGGAGGCCCTGGAAGGCATGACCAGAGAGGTCTCCCTTCTAAAACGAGGGTGGTATGACCTACAATAAGAGAACAAAGGGCTACACGCCAAAGATAGGAAATGGAAGGAAGTACAAATCACATCACCTTCCCATGATGAATCATTCTCCAAATGACACAGTAGTGACGACAAGGAGGCCTCCTCCTTACAAGCAACCAAGGTAGGTGTGCAATTGAAGGAAGATATGGTGTATGCTAAACTATGAAAATCAACAAGTCTGTGCTACCTCCCTAACATGAAGGCATAATAGAATTATGTACTAAATAGAGAGACACAAAATATTCAAGGGATAAAATAGTGCCCTCTTGGGTAAACAATGATACAAACCCCCAGCTTTGTTAGGACACTCCACTAACCAATGTGGAGTAGAAAATAAACCCATAGAAAAGGTATATTAGGGCCGTCTGGAAATATTGAACCACAATATTCACTTCACGGCTGATATACTTGTTGATGGCAAGCTAGGCGATGAAGTCATTTATGTCAACAATAGGTACTCTCTAACCAAAAATGATTTCAGGTTGGCCTTCAAGCACAAAGCTTCAGTCATCCTAGTACTCCTCAAAGTTTTATAAGGAACAATAATAGAAGAGTTTATGTATAAAGACAAAGTTGGGCCAATTTTCAATGATACTTTTACTCTAGAAGCCCCTATATATGAGGACAACCATAAGGATCCCCTCGGTTGAAGAGCTACAAAACAAATTACAAGAAACTAGGTATATCCATCTAGTAACCCTCCTATTTGAAGCCTTCAAACACTGGATACTGATTATGGCAGTTCTTTCCACTAGGCAAGTCATTACTTACAATTTCAATGTAAAAGACCTACTGTGTGGAAGGATCTACCATAATCAGTATATGATTTCAGATTGGCCTTCAAGCACAAAGCTTCAGTCATCCTAATACTCCTCAAAGTTCTCTAAGGAACAATAATAGAAGAGTATATGTATAAAGACAAAGTTGGGCCAATTTGCAATGATACTTTTACTCTAGAAGCCCAGATATATGAGGACAACCATAAGGATCCCATTAGTTGAAGAGCTACAAAACACATTACAAGAAACTGGGTATATCCATCTAGTAACCCTCCCGTTTGAAGCCTTCAAACATTGGATACTGATTATGGCAGATCTTTCCACTAGATAAGTCATTACTTACAATTTCAACGTAAAAGACCTACTGTGTGGAAGGATGGTATTTGAGAAGGTGGAACATAGGATGATACAACAAATACCCACATGCCTAAAACATCTCATATAGGGGGTAGTAGGGTGGTACCGCCCTAACTAGAAGGAGATAGTTATTGAAACCAGTTGCCCCCAACAAGGCCTTATTCGATGCTCAATGCATTAATTGTGCTCAGAATAATAGAGGCAATAAACAAGGGGATTCCTCTTGAGCAGATTGCAAATGAAGACTTCCATGACCTATGAGGAAAATACATTATGGAGACCAATCATGATATAAGTTTTTTCTATGCAGAGTGAATGGATGACATTCCCCATAGGTGTATTTGTTGTTCCCCTCCTAGAGAAAACCCCATGGCGGGAACAATTTAAAAACTTACAATAGGAAGAAAATCCTCTCCTCCACATGAAAGCACAACTAATCAGGTGGTTCCTCCCTCCCAGTCAAAACAACCAACACCTCCTCTATAACAACCTCACTTTTCAGCAACCTTCAATAAAGGAAGGACAAAAAGATGGGAGTCATTGTCAAACATATTCTCTAATGATCCAGATTTAGCAAATAATATATAATAGTAAATAATTTACATTTATTCAAACATATTGTTTACAAGATTTTCTCTAGAACTTACATAACTTCCTTTTATCAGAATTGTACATATGAGAAGAAGTAACATCTGTCTAATCCTCCTTACAAGATAACTTTAATATCTTCAAGTTATTTCATCTATCCATCATACCTCGATATCATCTTATTTAGCAAGCTCATAAAATGTCGTAAGAAACATGAATAAGCATATTGAAATATACTATGTATGCGGGTTGCATGAAAAATGTGTGCAAGTGTATAACAACATATTACAATCAATTACTTACAAATAAGAACTTTCATTTCCTTTACATATTTTGTCCCTTATTATATATATTACCTTGGGCACGATCATTGTCCCTTCCATGGCTTGTGTACATCACCCCTTAATACACATCAACCTTGGGTTCATAATATGATATCTATATTTATGTGATACTCATAGTGGCTTTATAATTTAACAAAATATAAATATACATCCAATAGTGTAGTTTTTCAATCTTCGAGAAACACTCGGAAAACACCAGACAACTAATGCAGGTAGTCATAGGGATAACGACGTACCTTGATGGTGAGCCATGCATAGTATATATAATTATACTTCAAGTGGATTCAATCAATCCAGTAAACATATCCAAGAAAATCAAGCAATCAACTTTAGTATGCATGTATGTAAATCCTAAAGTGTCACTATCGCATTAATTAGATTAAGCCTGACCTTTGTCCTAATCTATTTTATAGAGTTATGTAATGTCCATGAATTATGTTGTGTTGAGACTTAAAAGGTTCGAGAAGAAAATTCTAAAAATATTGGAATTGTATAAGACAACAATGCGAAAGCATAATACACATACATGAACAAATACCCATAATGCAAATACTATCTATTTGAGATAAATTATTAGAAAATTCTTATTGAACCATAATGTTGTGAGGATACTTAAGATGGACTCTGATCTAATTATTATGACATATGATAGGTGTTTTCTCATTAATCACTAATTAGATGTTTTTTTTAGAGTGAGGTAATATATTGATTGAAGTTGACTAATTACAAATAGTGCAAATGGCACAAGGCGGTCAGTCAAACTACAAAAAGTGTATATCTAAGTGTCTATACAAAGATCACACTATAAAATCCCAAAGTCTATTGGTTTTCTTATCTAGAAAAGTGTTGATGTAGTTGTTTGCTTTGGCAGTCCAAATGATGTCCTTGGATATCCTCTTGAACAACTTCAACTCATCATTTTACACCTTTTCATGGATTCTTTTGTTGTGTTCTTGCCAGATATGATAACATAACCTAGTGAAGCATAAGCTACCAAACCTTCTCATGACTCTAGTTCTATTTCCTAAAACCCAATCTACCCAGTCTTTCATGTCACATGGTAGGTTGCCCCCCATCCACTCTTTAGAGATATATGATGCCAACTGTGCATGGTCACCTTACATCTAAAGAATAGATGATTATGTGACTCATCTAGTTCATTACAAAGGACACATTGTGGTCCAACCTGTATCCCCCAATTCCTCATTCGGTCATATGTCAAGAGTGTCTTCTGAATCATTCTGTAAGTGAGAGTGCCCCATTTAGGTACATGCCCTTTGAACCAAAGGAGTTCATGCCAAGGGGCCTTTTCCCCAAAAGTAAGGACCCATAGTATGGTGTGTGAATTTGTAAGAAACCAAAAATCATTGTCATCATGCAGGTATAGGTGTTTCATCTCCTCTCACCAGGTATTCATAATACACCATTCATAAGAATTGCCAATTTGAGAGTTATAATTGTTGCCCTTTAAATAATTGTACCTCTCATGCATACATTCAATCCAGACACCTTGTGTAGATTTAAGGTATCTATCTACCCTCTTGACGATGCAACATCTCAAGATATCACTTGTGTCAATGATGTTCATCCCTCCATATAAGTAGGGCTTTGCAACCCTCTCCCAGACGACCCCATGATTCCAACCTCCCCAAAGAAAATTTGAAGTGAGACTGTGAATCTTCTCCATGATGATGGTGGGAATCTAACACATATTTCCCCAAAATCTAATCAAGATTTGAAGGATAGATCTAATGAGAGACAATCTCCCTACCATGGATATTCCAGCACCAGACCATCCTTCTACCTTGTCTCTAACATTATCAAGGCATGCTTGGTAATCTTTTTACAAGCTATCCCCCCAAACAAAGGAACACCCAAGTATCTAGTGGGAAAGGTACCAACATGTAACCCTAAAATCCTTCTCAGTTGGCCTCTCCTATTATCACAACATTTAGAGTGGTAGACTTTGGATTTAACATCACTTATGTACAATCCAGTGAGTTTACCAAACATACTGATGACTTCCTTGAAGTCCCTAAGTCATTTCATATGTCCCGTAGAGAAGAGAAGGATGTCATCAACAAAAATCAAATGAGATAGAACTTTTATTCCCTTAATATTGAAGTTTCTTATCTTTTTCTTTGCTCTATAGTGGTCATCAACTTTGTGAAGGTTTCCGTGATGATGGTGAAGAGGAGCAATAAAAGTGGATCACCCTGTCTCAACCCATTTGAAGTAGTGAAAAAGCTCTAAGTAACACCATTTACCAAAACAGAAAAGGAGGTGGTTTGTTTACATTGTTTTACCAAGCGAACCTATCTACCATTGAAGCCCATGGACCTCATGATGTCCCACAAGATCGCCCATCTCACAAAATCATAGGCCTTGCATATGTCAAGCTTCACACAAGCTTTACAGATAGGGTTTTCAACATTGAAGTCTGTGAGAAATCATAGGAGTGAGCAATCTTGGATGTGATGTATTTTGATAAATGCACATTGATTCTTGGATATTGCATAGGGTAGATAAGATTTGAGCCTGTTTTCCATGAGCTTTGCTATGATCTTGTATAAAACCAAACAACATGCTATGGGATGATAGTCAACCATATCATTTGTCGGATTTTTCTTTGGTGTCAATTTGACAAAGGCATGGTTGATAGATTTAACCATTCTCCCCCCACCAAGAACCATCGTACTTCCCCTGCCACATCATCTTTGATTATGTGCCACATCGATTGGAAAAATCTTCCATGAAATCCATCCGGGCCTGATAATTTAGCAGCCCCAATGGAAAAGACTGCTTCTTTGATCTCTTTATGTGTCGCCTATTTACAAAGATACCTATTCATATAAGGAGAAATACCAGGGAGGGGAGAGGAGTAGATTGAGATCGAATAATAGGTTGTTTGTACAAGGATTTTAAGAAATTCACATCCTCATTGGCCACCTATTCTCTCCTTCTCAGAATCTTCCCATCAACCTGTATAAGGGATTGGATGCTCTCTTCAGTTCTTTTTCTTACAACCAATGGTAGACTCTATTGTTATGGTCCCCATCTTTGACCCATTTCATTCTTATATGTTGCCAATAGAAACTCTCTTCAACCTTTTCAAGATTGATGAGTTTGGTGGAGTCTTGTGATTCAAAATCAATGACCACCTTACAAAGAGGGTGTATTATTAGCCTCTCTACTACCCTCTCGAACTCTCTTTTAGTAGCTGCTATCAGATTTTTAAGATTAACTCTATCCTTAGCCCATGCTTTTGTGGAAGCTTTAACAAGTTTGAGTTTGTCACTCATAGAAAAGAGACGACTATCCTCTATTCTTTTGTTCCAAGTCTCTTCCATAAACTCATTGAACCCTAACCCATGTAGTCCATAAATTTAGAAAGCGGAATGGTTTTATGGTTTTTAGTGTGCTTGTAATATCAAGCTTCATCCATCCAAGGTCAGTGAAAGGGTGTGTGCCTAGTTTGATGAAAGGACTAGGTAGCGCGTCAAGCCAAGCTTCATTCACAAGACCTCTATCCATCTTTCTAGATATATGTCTTTTGTAACCTTGTCTATTGGACCAAGTTATGTATCAACCCACCATGTTCAGTTCCACAAGCCTATCAACATTAATTGCATCATTAAACCTATCAATAATAGTATCAAGAATCCATAGACCACCAAACTTTTCTCTCTCTTTTGATGTGGTTGAAATCATTAGTGACCAACCACGAAATCTGATCCTCGAAAGTCTATAATATCATATCCCAAGGTCTTTTCCTATTTTTCTTAGAGTTTGACCTGTATATAGAAGAAACAATACAGGAACACCCCCTATTGAAATATGGTGATCATTTGATCAGTAATAGAGATCGATTCAACCTCCCAACAACTAGGATTCCACCCAGTACATATATTCCCATTTTCCATATGCTCCAGATTGGAGAGGGATTTCCATCCCTGTGGCAAAAGATATGTATCCATGTTGGCTACATTCCTGTTGATTCTTGACTCCAAGCACACAACAAGATTATCGTCAGACTCTTCAATATGTGCTCTTAGCACCTTCTGGCTTTGTGGGAGAGACGCCCCTCTCACATTCCATGTGAGAATAGACATGTCACCTGGATTTGGAACCTCTCCCTATGATGGAGGAGTTCTATTAGATCCTTCCCTACTGGACCACCTAGTGATCCTAGGAGTGTATGAATCCCTTGCCACCACTACACCTTCATACACGTCTCTGGGATCATCCTCTAGACCTTCGAGCAAGTCAAACAAATTTACTGATTCAATGAGAACTTCATATGAATCATGGTTGTTCAACCTATTATAGAAGGGATTAGATTTTTGTAATCTCATATTATCTAGAAAATAGACCAAGCAACATAAAATTATGAAAATCAAATTAGACAAAAAATATGATTCATAGGTCAATAGAAAAGTAGAAGAGACCATAATAATATGATATTGAACCTAGGTTTGGCCTAAAACCCTAACTGGACCTAAAATATCAAGAATATAATGGATATTGTGTTAATGATGAATATTTTCTATTAATCATGTGATGCCTAGAGATGTAGATGATCCTGAAATACAAATAGGAATATCTAAACTCTAGTATGTGGGCTATCTCAGTATAAGACTAGTTTTCGTGTGTGAAATAGCTATGAAGTATTTCTTGTTCTTATTCGAGAATATTGTTTGGATGTACTATGATTATCCTATCTTCAAAATGTCACTAAGAATAATAAAGAATATGTATGGTTTGTAGATACTAAGTTATTACATTGTCTCTCTATCTCTCTCCTTATCTCTCTCCTTCTATATAAAATTGGTACATCACCATAGCCTAAGTGGTGTGGATCCCCATAGCACAAGGGGTGGGGAAAAATGAATTGTGACACCACATAGTAGTACAATTGCATCAAAAGATATCTAAAACATGTGTTTACTTGATTATCACATTATGTAATGTTTTGTTTTACTCTTTCTTGTCTTTCTCAAATTATTTCTTGTATGCAAGAACAATATGTATGTATCTTTCACCCACGTATACAACACATTGTGTTGATTCATTGTTTCATGTATTTTCTAGGTCCAAAGCTAGTATTGGAGATAAGATAGGAAATGAGCAATGTTAGGTTGTACCTATTGTGTTAATATTTTGTCAGCATACATGTTAGAATTGTATAATTCTCGTTCAATGTGTAATTTTAATTTGTAATCATTCATCTTGTATTAAATACATGTTTAATGTTGAGCATGTTATGGTGTGTGCATTATGGTTATTTTTTCATGTATGTGTATTATGCATCAACATCTCTCTTTGAAATAATTCATAACATTTTCATATTTTTCCTCTCAGGACATCTAAGTCTCGAGATGGAAGAATCTAGAGACATTACAAGTTATCTTAGGTTTATGATATCGGATAAGGGTAAAAGCCCTAATTATCCTACACAATAATTTATTAGAGTTATTGATCCACATTAGAGATCATGTGTAACCCAAATTACCATATTCAACATATCCATTCAATATGATCTCTTAGATCCAATTATGTCCATTAACAACATAACAAATCATGATCTTCAATCTTTGACTATTCATATGCTTAATTATTCACATTTGAAGCACTAAACACTCATCATTATTATCATGATCATCTTGACTATTCATCTTACTCAACAATAGATTCATGATTTAATAATTTATTCATCAAAAATAGGGTTTTTATATACTAATCAATTACTAACATGTATTCAAGGAACTTTTGGAACTTGAAGAATAATTAGACCCTATAACTATTTTATTTGGATTCCTCTCATTTTTCTAATCAAAATGATATATAGGGTTGCTATATTTAGATAACCCTATCATTTTTTATTATATTTGAAAAATAATTACATTATTCCTTAAATACGGGTCCACATGAGGTCCCCTTATTGGCTCGTAAGCCTCAGTGAAGGGGATGTAACAACTGAGTGGGTCCCACCTCTCCTTTCCAATCTAGCAAAATCCTGGACCAATGACCTGGCTGGGTTGGGCCAGATTCCATCGATCTCTGTTGCGATTCACAAGAGGCGACGTCAGGTTCATTTTTGGTTGGTGTTGTGCAACCGTCGTATCATGTATATGCTTGTACACTGATGTTGTCATGATGGGAGGTTGGTCGAGAACTGCCACAGGGCTTGGAGCACACTACTACCCTGATGAAAGACTTACGGCCATGAGACCTGTGGCCTATATCTAGAAGAGGAAGTGGATAGGAGAGTTGCATGTACGAGAGATGGAGAAGGTTACCGGAGGGGTGCTTCTTTTATTGTTGTTCTTCCTCATAAATTCAATGGTGGAAGGGGGAGTCTTCCGGCCAACATCCCCTAGTGGCCTATCTAACCTAGGGAAGTCCTAACCAAAGGTTGTGGTTGCTTTGCAAGCCTTGGTCTTATGCAGTGGGCAAAGGAGAAGATGGAGAAAATCAGTGAGGTGTCAAGGGGAGTACATGTGGTAGGTTAGCATCTCCATCAACCAGAATCTGGATCAACCTTCCAAGAGATTCATGAGGGACTTCTAGTTTTTTTAAGGGAGTTTTAGGTTTTTGGAGGAGGAAGATGTTGAAGAGAGAAGAAGGCATGCTTTTCCACTTGGCGTAGGGAGCGGGTGGTCATTATTGTAAGGGATAGAAATGATGGTAGGAAGGGAGAGAGAGGGGTAACCTGCAAAGAAAATGGAGACCCGCCATATATTTACTAACCTCTCAAAACCTCCCCAGGTACTATATCTTCATGACCACTTTTGTTTTCTTTTCTACTCCATAAAACTTTACAATTCCTTCCCTTTTTCCTTCATGTTATTAGAAATGGTAACTTCTTGTTAAGTTATGGAAACTGTTACTAATATTCCCATGAGATGTGACAAAACTCCCAAGCTTTCTTTCTCTGTATCTTTTGTTAATAAATTTCCTTAATCAATTGTCCATATTACTTGTTTGGCACAACAAATGCCACTATGGAAAGTATATATGGATCTTTATTGGATAGTTTAGTCATGAATTATATAGTATTCTCTTTCTCCTTCCTTGATATATCCATCTAATTTATTATCTTTATTCTATGGAAACTCACTTATGCCTTTCATAATTTATATTTATTAATTGAGATTTATTGGGATGTCTTTCCCCACACAAAACTTTCTCTTTTTAAACATTACTTAAAACAACGACATTATCTCACAAAATATCCTTTTTCTCCCAATTTCTAGAACTCTCTTCCTTTTCATTATTATATTCAAGTATTGATGTATGGGTTTTGAGTCACTTATTACAAGCCTAGTTTACATTCATTTTGTGCATTTGGTAGTCAATTTGTTGATTATATGTGCATAAATCTTGATAAGTGGCTTGTATACTCTTTTTGCATCAAACTATGCTTATTTCATTGTAATTATATTATGTTATATATTTCTCAACTTAATACATGGTCTTTGTCAAATTTTAGGAAAGTCCATATATTTAAGGAGTCGGTGCCACCGAGATGACATTAGAGACAAGGCCACAATCGACCAAAAGAGTCGGTGCCACCGACCACACAGGTCAGTTCCACCCAGATAGCATTAGAGAGGAAGGGAAAAATCTTGCATCAGCTTGGTGCCACCGACATTCCAGTCGATGGTACCGACCCAGCTAGGGACTGACTGAAGCCTGATACTGTCGGTGTCACCGACTCTGTCAGAATTCAACAATCTAAACCGGTTACCCATATCCAACGGTCCATGTTATGTGGTATTGTAAGTGACCTAGGACAAAAAGGGAGGACGACCACCCCTAAAGGGGATCAACTTTTGTAGTGCACAACAGCCAGAGAAGAGAAGGAAAGAAGCACGGAGCTGAAGGATGACAACTGGATGATCTGAGCACCTTCGACGGATGTTTCTTCTGCCGAAAGACTGCAAAATGTGCATTTCTCGAGAAAGATCATCCGAAGCACTATCTTTCCATGGGTTACACGAATCTCTTTCATGTTTCCTATGTTTTCTTCTCTACTTCCATGTATTCTCCATTGAAAACCATGCGGGGCTAAACCCCACTTTTTCTTAGGACCCGGCAGTAGCCTGAGGAATCATTGTATTGACTATTTACATACTTTAGTATAAGTTTCTCTTTATTCCTAGATATACAAGTTTGGGTTTGAAAGAATTATAGATACTTGATCACCATCGATAGGGTATTAGACCAATTAATACTCCGGAAGGGGGATTAACGGTTAGTAAACCATAACTTGTACACTACCCTACACGTTCCTTGGAATAGGTGACGTACGGGTAGTGGAAAAGAACCCAAAGTTTTTATTAATGCACCTAAACTAAGAATAAATTACCATAGACATAGAATTGGCTTAGATTTAGGTAGTGAATTGTATCATGGGAGTGAGCAATTTGAGCTACAGGCTTTCTATCAAGGTTAAAAGTAGGAATTTATGTTAATTCAGTAGACATAATATACAACGAGACCCCGTGGTGAAACTGGTAACCTTAAGGAATTCAACCATTTTCATTTTCTCTTAATTTTCTTTTATTTGATTAAAACTCAAATTAACATTTTCAACTGGCTTAGCTGATCGTACTGTAGTTACTAGTAGTCATTGAGACTACGTGTCCCTGAGTTCGACTCGAGCCTCACAAGGCCTACAATACTCGACGTGTACACTTGCTTTTTTACACACGGTTTTGGCGCCATTGTTGGGGAGATGGCGACGTCTCAACACTATGAGGGCTGCAGTCGACCACTCTAGGCCACTCTTTAATTTTTGTGCAATAAGGAAAAAATAATATATATTTTTATTCCATATATCGAATTTTCTCTAGAGGAACCCTGGCTAACTATTTTCAATTTTTCAAGTACTAGTGTATGGTGACAACAAGAACCACAGACTATGGAGAAGTTGCACTTGAGGTTCCAGTCGTTGTTGAGGTTCCTATCCAAATAACTTCTCTAGTGTCACCCAGGCGACGAGCGATGGGGGACAGAAATCCAGGAGTAGAGAGGACCATCTGGGAGAGGATAAAGGCATCCTCTTCAGCTGCACATACAAGGCCGATCAAAAAGCAACATGTGAATGTAGCTCAATACAAGATTGATCAGGGTTTGATCACGCTCGTCAAGTCACAAGCGTTCTATGGGAACACTCATGAAGATCAGTGACATGGTAAAAGTCGACAGGTTTCCTCAAACCACCATCTATCTGAAGATGTTTCCATCATCGTTGGCTGAAAAAGCAAAGGAATGGCTACACAATTTTCTAAAAGAGTCAATCGAGACATGGGATGAAATGGTTGAAGCATTCTTTGAAACATATTTTCCTCCAGAGAAAACAAATGAGTTGATTAAGAACATCCACAACTTCAAGCAACAAGCATCCGAATCTTATTCCGAGGCATGGGAGCACTTTCAGATCATGATCAGGAAGGTTCCGCACCATGGGATAAATTTAGAAAATCAAGTGAAGATGTTCTATTTTGGGCTATGAAAAAGCAAACAGACTACTTTGGACATTGTAGGCGCGGGGTTCTTTCTCAATAACCCACCCTCAACATGTCAGGATATTTTAAAGAATATGGCAAAGAACCAGGAATGGGGAAATGAGAGAGACAATATAGAGCAGATCAAGAGCATATGAGAATTCAAAGTTGTAACATCCTTAAATGAAAATTTGGACTTGATAGCAAAGAAGCTGCTTGAGAAGGACAACAATTCGCCAAATGAAGAAGGCCAAGTGAAGTATTTGTAGCAATAAGGCTACAGGAACAATGACTACACATGAAGGAATGATCCCAAATTCTCATGGAAGGATCCAAACAACTTCCTATAGGACCCCGATCAACAACATCAGCAAAGGAATAACCATCAACTGTGACCTGCGACAGAGGAGACCACAATTGAAATTCTTAACCGCATAGTGAAGCAAAATGATCAATTGATAAACAATTTCCAGCGTGATCTCCAAAACCAAGGGGCCCAGGTGAGGAGCTTTGAGACAACTTTGTTTCAACTAGCAGTAGATGTGGTGGATTTGAAAAAGCCTTCTCAATAGGGGTTTCCAGGAAATACTGACACTACAGCGGGGAACCAGTAGGTCAAGGCCATACTACTCAGAAGTGGGAAGAAAATTTTGACCCCACAGCCTGAGAAGACTGAGGTGATCAAGCTCGTTGATAGTGATGACTCAGTGTTAGAGCAGGAGCAAGCAGAACCTAAGGCAGGAAATGTAGGGGAGGAGCAAACTCAAGAATCTGAGGTGGAAAAGAGGATGTCATATGTGCCACCACATCAGAGGACACATGCGGTACTAGTTCCATATCCTAATAGCTTGAAGGCAACAAATATGGATCAACAATTCAAGAAGTTTCTGGATAGATTTAGGAAGCTTTCTATAAATATACCATTGATTGAAGCCATTGAACAAATACCCTCATATGGGAAGTTTCTGAAAGATATCATCAACAAGAAAAGGAAGATCCCAGATTCTGAGGTGGTTGTACTAAGAGAACAAGTCAGTGCCTTCATCTTAGGTACACTTCCACCAAAGAGGAAATACCCTGGTTGTTTTAACATCGCATGTTACATTGGGAATACAAAGTTTGGTGAGGCACTCTGTGATTCGGGGGCAAGCATCAACTTGACGCCCCTATCCACTTGCAAGAAGCTTGGCCTCAAAACATCAAGGAAGAGAAGTATGACGATTCAGTTAGCAGACAACTTGGTAGTTTCACCATCTGACATTTGTGAGGATATGCTTGTGAAGGTGTATCGGTTCGTTTTTCCTGCATATTTTGTCGTGATGGAGATGCAAGCTGAACATGGTAATGAGCTTCTTCTAGGAAGGCCCTTCCAAGCAATAGTTGACATGATCTTGAAGATGGGAAGAGCTCGCTTGACCATGGGAATTAAAGATGACAGGTTTTAGATAAAAATGTCAGATAATTCTAGGTCATCCAGTGCTCAGGTGCAGTGCAATATGATGTCGTACATGAATAACAATATTTGTTTGTTCTTGGGAAAACCATTTTTGGACATGGCACATGTTATGACAAAGGTGGACAAGGGTACGCTTGCAGTGCACATCATGGAGAACACTAAGGTTGTCTTGCTTGCCAAGGTGGTAGGATACCCAGATGATAGAGAAGAGGAAGAGAGTTTATCTATTGTGGATGATGACACAGAGGAGTCCATACTACAAGCCCATCCACAACTTCCCCTAGAGGCGTGTCTAATGAACATAATGGATGATTGCATTTGGGATCGGTTACTAGAGGAGTGTGTAAGGTTACTAAAGGCTTTGCCTTGTCATTACACAAGGAATTTTGAGGACTTAGGGATATTACCACTACCAATGGTTTCTTAAGTTCTAAACCCACCCGAGTTAGAGCTCAAGCCATTGCTGCCTCATCTGAAGTATGTTTTTCTAGAAGTAGAAGAGAAGCTACCAGTCATCATATCGACATCATTGAGTATCTCGAAAGAAGAATAATTGATCACTGTGTTAAAAAATCATTGAGGTGCTTTTGGGTGGTCTGTGGCCAACATCAAGGGAATTTCTCCCACTTTGTGCCAACACAAGATTCGACTAGAAGAAGGAGCAAAGCCGGTCATTCCAACTCAGTGTCGCTTAAATCCAATCATGTCGGAAGTGGTGAAGAAGGAGGTAATAAAGCTACTGTAGGCAGGTATTATCTATGCTATTTCAGATTCTTTGTGGGTCAATCTCACGTAGGTAGTACCTAAAAAGGGGGGAATATTGTCACTACTAATTCATCCAATGAGCAAATCACCACTAGATTAGTGATTGGATGCTGAGTTTGCATTGACTATCGCAGATTGAACACTGCTACCCTTAAGGATCATTTTTTTACCGTTCATTGATCAGATTTTGGAACGACTCACCGATCACTCCCATTTTTGTTTTCACGACGGATATTCGGGCTACAATCAGATTTCTATCAATCCTAAGGACCAGGAGAAGTCTACCTTCACCTGCCTTATGGAACCTTTGCATACCGCCGCATGCCTTTCAGGTTATGCAATGTGACTTTTCAAATTTGTATGTTGGTGATTTTTTTGGATATGGTAGAAAGATGTCTTGATATTTTTATGAACAATTTTTCAATTTATGGGATGTCTTTTGATGATTACTTGAAAATTTTGGACAAGGTCTTACAGAGATGTGAAGATACTCATTTAGCTCTTAATTGGGAAAAATGTCACATGATGGTTAGCGAGGGCATAGTGTTAGGCCACAAGGTGTCTAGCAAGGGATTGGATGTAGATCTGGTTAAAATAGATGTGATCTCAAAACTCCCTCCACCAACATCGGTGAAGGAAGTTAGGAGCTTTCTAGGCCAAATCAGGTTTTATCACCGATTTATTAAAGATTTTTCAAAAATCGCTAAACCATTGTCTGAGCTTTTGGAAAAGGATGTAGAATCCAATTTTGACGAGAGGTGTTTAAAGGCTTTTGAGTTTTTTAAGGAAAAACTCATATCTGCACGGATTGTGCAGGCTCTAGATTGGAGCCAACCATTTGAGATGATGTGTGATGGATCAGACTATGCTGTGGGGGCAGTGTTGGGGCAATGTCTAAACAAGGTTCCTACGGTCATATACTATTCATCTAAAGCACTTAATGACACATAACTTAATTACACCACAACTGAAAAAGAATTACTTGTTGTTGTCTTCGCTTTTGAAAAATTTAGACAATATTTTGTAGGCGCAAAAGTGGTGGTTTGGATGGACCATGCAGATATTAAGTACTTACTGTAGAAGAAGGATGCTAAACCAAGACTGATTACATGGATCCTTTTATTGCAGGAATTTGATATTGAGGTCAAGGACAAAGCAGGGGTAGAGAATGTGGTGGCTGATCACCTATCTCGTTTGGAGAAGGTAGATGAGAAGGACATGAATATATCCATTCTAGAGACCTTACTTGATGAGTAGTTGTTCACCCTTAAGCAAAAATATCCTTGGTTTGCTAATATTGTGAATTATTTAGCTTGTAAGGAATTGCCTACATATTGGGGTTATCAAGAAAAGAAAAGATTTTTCATTCTTTGTGCTATTACTTTTGGGATGATCCTATTTTGTTGAAACAGTGTAGGAATGGAATTTTAAGGAGATGTGTACCTGAATGTGAGTATGAGAGTGTGTTAAAGCATTGCCACACACTACCTATAGGAAGACACCATGCCAGTTCTAGGATAGCCACAAAGGTGTTGGAGAACGGATTGTATTGGCCGACCCTTTTCAAAGATGCACACGACTATGTGTAGGTGTGATGTGTGTCAGCGGTCAGGTAACACATCAAAGCGGAAGGAGATGCCTTTGAATGTGTTTCAAGAAGTAGAGGTTTTTGATTTGTGGGGTATTGATTTGATGGGACCCTTTGTGTCCTCTAACTCTAACATTTGCATCTTGTTGGCTGTAGATTATGTGTCAAAATGGGTGAAAGCAATTCCAACCTAAACCAATGATGCAAATGTCGTATGCAAATTTGTTGAGGATCACATTTTCTATAGATTTGGAGTGCCAAGGATGATCATAAGTGATGGAGGAACTCATTTCACTAATCGGAAATTTGGGGCACTCTTAACCAAGTATGGAGTGACGCACCGGGTGGGTACACCATATCACCCACAAACACAAGGACAAGTAGAGGTTTCCAATCATGAGATTAAAAAGATCCTTGAAAAGACGGTGTCATCTAGTAGAAATAATTGGAATGATTTGTTAGTTGACGCACTATAGGCCTATAGCACAACCTACAAGACACCCATTGGATTCACACCCTTTAGGTTAGTCTATGGATGAGCGTGTCATCTTCCTATGGCATTAGAACATAAGGCTCATTGGGCGTTGAGAAGGCTCAATTTTGATCTTGATGAAGCAGGAAAGAAAAGGATGTTAGAGTTGAATGAGCTTGATGAAATTTGGGTGAATTCTTATGAGAACTCAAAATTGTACAAGAAAAGAACTAAGCAAATTCATGATCACCATATATCTAGGAGAGTCTTTTTAGTGTGAGAGAGTGTGTTGCTCTTTAACTCGCAATTGAAATTGCACCCTGGGAAATTGGGATCTAGGTGGAGTGGATTGTTCGTCATAGAATAGGGGTTCCCACATGGAGCGGTTAGGATAAAAGAGGGAGAGAGATCCTTCTTGGGCAATGGTAAAAGATTGAAACATTATTTTGGAGAATATTTTATGAGGAAAGAGAATGAAGTTAAACTCATTGCTCTTGATTAATCTCAACAAGGGAGTTGTCTAGCCTAGGACGTTAAACAAGAGCACTTGTTGGGAGGTAAACCAACCATTAGGATGTTGGTTTCTTTCATTTACATTAAGCAATTTTATTAGTACTTAATTTTTGAAAATGTTGTGTAAAAATCATATACTGATTCATTTGTTGAGTGTGCAGTCTATGGTTGAGTCGGTACCATCGACTGAAATGTCAGTGGCACCGAGACAAGGTTAGAGAGATGGGAATTACAGCTGATAAAAGTCAGTGCGACTGGCATCTCTGAAGAATGTACAGAACTCAGATGTGGTTAACTGATGAGCCGAGTTGATACCACTGACACACAATTCGGTGGCACCAACTTGGAATGAGGTCCCAGGCTTGGTGGGTGCGTTAATGCACCGATGAAAAAAAAGGGGGTCGAGCATCATGTCGGTACCACCAACCTCGATGTCGGTGCGACTGACCAAGGAAAACACTGATCCATGGGCAACTCTGATCTATGGCCCAGATGCATCCAAGTGCATTATTTGAAGTTTCAATCCCACCCAAAAGTCAGTGCCACTGACATCTAGTCGGTTCCACTGACACACCAACAATCTGGAAAAAGAAGATTGCGCATTGACAGCCGTCGATGCACTGAAGATGTGGATTTGGACCTAGAAGCCAGTGTCACTGACTTCTAATCAGTGCCACCAACTCTATCATAGTAGGTCGACACTGACCCTATAAAAGGGAGGGTATAGTTTGTTTTCTTTCTCATAACTTGAAGAACAACGACTCCCATGAGCATAAGCGGCTACTCCAAGCATCCATAGGCTTCATCGGGCTCTTCCTTTCTTATTCTTCTTCTCTGCTCAATCCATCAGCATGACCAGATGAGGAGGACCCCCTGGCGCTCTTACGCCATGACCACGCCTCAGCTACCCCTCGATGGAGGTGAGGAAGGTCTATGAAGAGCTTGCAAAGCAGCTGTTTGCACCTATACGATACGATGATCTTCAACTACTGGAGGATATAGGCTTCTCCGACAACATGGCACATGTCCTCAAGCAACAAGAGTTTTATCGAAGATCTATGAATCCAATCTTTGGCAGGTGGCCAACATTCAAAGAAATTGTCATCGAGATCATGGCATCCCTGGAGATGTTGGTCATCCCCGATCAAGCAAGCCCGTCAAGCGGCGAATGGAGAGAAGGAAAGGTGGATTTTCACCTTTACAACACCAACTATTCTCTTACTCTTTGCGCCTTCAATGATATTTATGGGTGGTCGCACGTGCCCTGCTATCAACCCAAGAACGTTGACTTGGATGCCATCTGGAAGGATTTTGTGACAGAGCTGGAGGGTAAAAGACTTAACTTCCACCATAGTTTGTTGGCGAACTTCAAGCATCCCTTTGTTCGGGTGCTCCATCAGATGTTGACCAACATGCTATTTGCAAATTCAACCCAAGTGTAAGAAAAGGTACAAGTATTGGAATTGTATTTTCTATATCAACTTATGGAGGGAGAGCCAGTTAATTAGGGATCATTCTTTCTCCAACATATTATTGCGGTGAGGGGCAATGTCAGGCAAGCTACGCCCATTCTCTTTGGGGGACTTATCACCCCCACTGCTCTTTACTTGGGCCTTGATCTCTCTACTCTGGAGCCAATCAACTTCAGGCTATGCATCGACTGCCTTCATTTCAAGCAGTCCGGCCTCATCATCTGTGGACAACAATGTCATCTACGCCACAGGCTCAGTTGATGATACTTTCTACAAGCGTCAACTTCCTGATCCCATCTTCAACATCAGGGGAGTCGGGCACTATAAATGGCCGGCTCTAGGGGATGATGATAATGCTGGACAACAAGAAGCTCAGGTTGAGGAGGAAGATGTGGGAAGTGATGACGTGGAGGAAGTGGAGCCCACCAACATAGAGTGGGTCCACGGAAGCATCCTTGCCATTGCGCCACCTCATCATCTTCTGCCCTGCCACCCTCTTAAGAAGGAGAAGATGCTTACTCTATGGCAGGTATGTATACTATGTTGTAGGACATCCAGACACATCAACAACATCAAACCCAATCCCTAGCTAGCATTCAGGACGTGCAAGGTCGGTTGTATAGCAACCAACAAGCAATCTATGAAAATGAACACCTTCTCTTGGCCAACCAAGAGAATATGCATCATCATATGCAATGGATGGAGAATTATCAACAACCTTTCTTTGATCATTACTTGGATCCAAGGGTATTTTGGAGGTTACCCGATGTCGGCGGACATGTCCCCATCTGATGCTACCTTTCAAGGGATGTTTCCTACTCAGGACCCCACACAACCACCGCCACCAACATTTTGAGTCGGGTATCACTGTTCCACCTCTTATGTTGGGATATTGACTATGAGGACATAGTCATATTCAAGCTTAGGGGGGTTGCAGGAACAATTTCTATCTTAGTTTTTATTTTCTTTTATTTTAGCTTTTTGTCTATTTTATGTTGAATAGATTTTCTTGTTAGTTTTTATGCTATGTAGGATCCACAATCTATCTAGTGTAATATGTGGAGAATGAAATGCATTGTTTCAGTTGAGAATATCAATCTCTGGGTTGGGTGATTTATAAAGAAAAAATAATAAATTTTCTATATGAGCTTATCTTGCAAGTAATCGAGTCACATAACTGAGGAAGTACTTGAGTAAGTCATCTTTAGGACATTCGAGCATAAAAGACCATCTAATTTGTCTAAGAAAGTGATTGACAAGTATTATTGAGCCTAAACTAATCAAACACTAACGTGACCTTAAATTATAATTCAAGAAAGAAACCCCTCGATTACCTTGTACACAGGTCATTTGTTATGACACCACTTCCCGATAACCCCCAATTAAGGGAGACCGAGAGGTCGAAGCCGCACCCATAACTTCCGGATCAAAGGTTTGGTAATTAACTAAGAATAATTATCAAATTTTAACAGACTAAATGGGAAAACTGTAAGAAAATAAACTTTTTCATACCTTTTTGAAAACTTGGATCTCTAAACTTCTATCCACTTATGGATTCTATTCTAACTAATCCTCCTGGTACATTACTTCATGTATTTCACAATATGATGATTTAATGTTTGTCCTTTTGGCTTGTACCTAAAATGCCGACAAACAAAATGTCGGTCAGCCGAAGCTGGTATGTGGGGGAACAATAAAAGTGCAACTATGATAACAATGTAATCATTCAATTAATCATTTAACAACCAAGATTACATTTTAAATATAACTCTGCGATCCATGAGTACCCTATCCTCTATGTTATCCCTACAGTGGACCTGGATACTACCTTCCTTAGTCAACTCCATTAAAACCAGAATCAATCTTATTCTCATATGCGGTTCAGTTTACATCAGATACATGTACATTGACGAACAAACTTAATCTACAACCCATTCCGAGAAAGAGAGATTATAGGGACATTCTAATCTATCTAGATTATGCTATTTATATCTTCTTTGTCACGACCTCTCCGTTCGATAACATTATACCTAAAAACATTTGAAACAACCTCATGAGACTCATATAGAGCCCAGTGAGTGGATACCTCCCACCCAAGCTAGGTACATGCATTAACATCAGATTAAGTATAATAAACTTAACAAAAACATACATATATTGAAAAGTCTAGCAGATTGTTCTATCATGAGTAAAATCTATCTTGCAATGGTAATCTAATCTAACATATAAGGTAATCACTTAAACCAATTATAACTTTGAAACATCTTTTAGAGCATGTCTATGAACAAATCAATAGACACTTCTAGTTCAGATTAAGAATCTTACTGCATGAATAATAAGTCAAGTTCTAAGCATTTTGAATCAATTCATAACAATAACATTATCTTTGTGACACTCCACCAGCCGGACCAGGAACACATCCTGCAGTCCTGAAGCTGAAGTACACATAATACATATCTACCAAACAATACTATCAAATAGCAAGCAATCCAACTCAAATTCAGAATGGATATGAATACCATCATTTATAACTTGTCAACATGACATATCATAATATGAAATAGAAAATGTACATGTCAACATGATTACTTTTCTCAACAAGAAGCATAATCAACGATAACAAATCATCAAATAGTAGTACAAGGAATGTAACAACCATTCAAATCATGTTCTACATGGCTTATCATCTTTTAAGCCTGCAGGGTCACACACATAGGATTTAACCTAGAATAGGAGTTTGTCCACAAACAATGTTTAGATTGATTACTAAAGGAGTTTAGTAGTTCAATTAAACACTCAATTAATCGATAGCTCAATATCATAGTTTTCAAGGTGTTGGACTGATTGATTAGAGTATCAGATTGATAGAAACCGCAATTGATTGATTCTGCACAATCTGTACTCCCAACCGATCGGCTCATGTGATGAATTGATCGGCTGAGCTTGGTGAACCGATAGGCTCAACTGGTGAGTCGACCAGCTCATGGACAGGGTGAACGATTTTTTCAAGTGTTGAAACGATCGGTTCAACTGTTGCAACCGGGCAAGTTGGGAAAGTAAGATTGGTGAGAAATTGCTTTTCGTTTCACTTGCCCAATTTGATTGGAACAAGGATTGGTATTCGATACCAATTGGAAACAAAAGAAGGAAAGTCAATCGGGAACTGATCAGGACCACAAACTGACTGGTTCAGAAGTGAACCGACTGGTTCATGGGTCCCAACCGATCGGTTGAGGTGTTAACCGACTGGCTCAGATCCCCAATCGACCATTTCAGTTGTGAAACGATCAGTTCAGGTTGCGAGTTGGTTGTTTTTGTGGAAAATCTCGAACCCTTCTACTTCTGCTTTAGTCCCGCATTGCCCAGGATGGCAAACCCTGTCCCATGACTCTCCTATATATATAGGGGTATTGGGGGCTTCTCAAAGTACAACCCAGTGAAACCAGTTGCTCTGTGAAGTTGTCGTTCTCTCTAGTTTTGGTAACCAAGAGAGAGCCCGAGCAAGTGCTACCCGATAAGGGAGGCACAATAAGGGAAAGACAACTGCAGAAAGCGACTGGTGGCAGGAGAGTGTGTTGGTGACTAGTACGCCAACAGGAGGGTGCGACTCCTTCCGATTCCTTATGCGACAAGGAGATCGGAGTTCCAGGCAGTTCGTGTGAACGACTGCAGAGGCGGGAGACCTCTATCGCTCAGAGGACAACTGTCAATCCTGACAGTCTCGGTGAGACTAGGAGTCTTCAGTCCCAGTGCGACCAGGAGCTACACAGACACTGTCCAAGACCGGAGGTGAAGACCGCGCAAGGCGCAAGGTACTGTCGCCGAGCAAGCCTCAGGACAAGGTATGAATTCACAAACCATCTTTCCTATTGTATAGACATTGACATGATTCTTTTTGTTCTGGGTTTTGGGGAGAAAATTTTTGTTTCCGCTGCTTCTCTGCCTCCTCTAAAACCCTACAATACATGCTTAACATACTTAGTTCTTTTCTTCTTTTATTTCACATTTTTCATATGGGGTTACTAATCTACACATGTTGATTATCATTTGAGTTCCATCAAAAGAGTTCATTCTCAGAGTACAAGTATTCTATCAAACAATCACAATACAAGAACACATTCTTGTAAATAAATTCAAATGCTTGAACCTCATCTTTTAGTTGAATTAAACTACAATTATGTACATTCCTTAATCCCTCATTTGCGATTGTTATTCATTAATGCCATCTATCTCAACATTTTAGGGTTAGAGTTTGTTTCTTGAATTCATCTACTAATTCCCATCTTTTTCCTTCAATTCATATTCATTAATCTCAACTTCTCTCATGTCTTGTTCATTAAATTACTGGAACCAATATTTTTTGACTCACTTGATATACAATACTTCTCTTTTCATTGATATCCATCAAAGTCTCATTTCAGTATGTTTCATTCAATTTGGCTTAAGCCACATGTAATTAAAACAAAGGATTAAAGACTTCATCATAATAACTTCATTAGTTTCATCTTAAACTTGTCATCACCATCAATACATTTTTTCTTCATATCATTTCTTATATTTAGATAAGTGTACCATGTCATTTACTTCTAATGTCATTCCCATAATAAAAAATGATCATTCTTTGTTATATTAAAACAAATGCATTAGACTGAGATGATATTAGTAAGACTCATTATATTCAATTGAAGTATTAATACTTTCAACTTCAGCATTTGATCACATTTACAACATCATATACAAGTTCTAACTTTATCACTCATAATTGTCTTAATAATAAACTTTTAGGGTTTTCAAGAAGTCATTCCTTAGTTCAACATATCTTAATAATCATATCATTCAGTAATCCAATCATGACTCAAGGGTTCATTAGGGTTATTAACAAACATGGAAACCCCAGTTTCCATTTTCACACATTTCATTCATCAATCATAAGTATACATTGATTAATTGACTCATTTGATTCACTTCCTCAACATAAATCCTAATCATGATATGTAGTCATTCAATTCCATTAACATTCAATAATACACTTGTATAATACAATCTAGTCCAATTCAAATATGATTTTATACACGTCAATTCAATTCAAAGCATATCGGCCATTGGGCTAATTTTTAGGAAAAAATCACATGAAATAGCATAGTCATCTACCCATAAGATTTCCCATGGATCCTCTATCAATATGTCAGGAACTAATCAAGTTCCAATCAATGAGAAATAATCAAAATCAATAGAACTGAATCCCCCAATATCTTTCCCAAATCAAATCCAATCACATACATGTGCAAACTAGGTTTTTGATTATTTTAGCCAAATAGAATTAGGCTTTCAACATGAATACAAAGCTTAAGAGAGAGAAAAACACTCACCTCAGGTGTCAAGCACCTTAAAAATGGAGGTCAACCTCTGAATTTTCAGAAACCCAATCAAACTCTAGCAAATGAATCCAATTCTTTCTCCTCTCAATTCAAAAACCCTAGAAATAGGGATTAGAAGAGAAAGAGTGAGAAAAGGGGGAGATTTGATGTGATTTTGAATCAAATCATAGGAGGGACGAAATCTTGACATGTGAGAGAAGACTCACCATGAAATGCTATGCAGATAAGCTAAACTTACTTGATTTCATCATATCTTAGATAGAGAAACCCTAGATCAACATCTCCTCCACTTTCTCTTCTCAAAACCCTAACTCTCCTCTCTCTCTAAAATTTCATTTCTTTGATAGGAATGATGAGTTATGAGAGCTCCTTGTGCGTTATGTTAGCCATATAGATGAATTGAGGTGCTTAGAACAATTGCAAACAAGCCCTTCAATGTATTTGCTTAGACTGGTTGGTCAGCTGAGTTATAAACTTGACCGACACCACACTTTTTAGAATTCAAACCTCATCCAAAAATTATGAAACTTTAACCCAATGTCTGAAATTTAGTTTATAAGAAACAGTAAAAAATTTGATTATTTGGAGTTACAATAAATAATTAAAAATCAAATACTACACTGCTATATTGCAGTTTGCAACATGGTCGGTCGAGTTTGTCCTTCAAAGAACTCGACTGACACCCCTCTCTGTAGAGATAAAACATCATCCAAAAATTATGAAAATTTAATAACGTGTCTATAATGACGTTTCCCAACTACAGTTAAAATTTGAGATTAATTGGATATACTAATGAAAATATAAAATTCAATTACCACACTGCTATATCAATCTGAAAATATGGTCGGTCGAGTTTGAAACTCGATTGACAAACAAGTCTGAACATTATTCAAAATTTTGATATTTTTCAATAGTGTTCAAATTTGATATATAAAAATTATATCCAAATTTTTATTAAATGAGAGTTACACATAAAATACTAAATATCATTTGGTGGGACACTATACTTATCAAATTTTGTTTTCATATGTCATCAAAACCCTAATTTGGGCCGATTAGGGTTTCCAAATCTTAACCCTAATTATGTGAATCGAAGTATGATTAAACTTTCTTGTTGTATTTAAAACATCAAAACTTAACTACCATCATTAATCAGACTTTAAACAATGATAAACTTAATTAAGCATACAATCATCCAAGTAAACCCTAATTAGAAGACTAATTTGAAAATAGGTCATTACAAATTCTCCCCTCCTTTTAGGATTTCATCCCAAAATCTAAGAAAAGATATAGAAGAATATCATATCATCTAACTGTTCACCTCTCTGGACATCAAATTATAAATACTTTCATTATATTTCTTTCATATGACATTTTTTTGCATTTAATGGATATGTCATCCCTTGTCATCATCATATCTCTCCTTGAGTATTACAAACACTTACTTCAAAGATATTAGTAATACATCATTTATCAAGATCTAATTCACATCACCTTTCACATCCTTTTAAAAAAATTGATTGTGTATGTTATGGATTAAGATTATGACTCATTCACATATTATCATCCACATTCATCAATATCCTTCATAAAGGAGATTATTTTGTGTGCATCATCTTAGTTCTTATATTTTTCTTAAAATTTGTGATTTCATACTCAAATTCAAACTTATTAGAGATTATCTTTGTAATCCATTAATCTTTCATCTTTCTTATATGAAATTTCATGCTTCCATATGTTCCATTTTGAATTATAAAATCCTTTTCTTTTTCACCATTTTATCACCATTTTTCTCTTTTTCATCATGCATCTTATTATACTACCAAACTATGTTCATCTGGATACATGGTCAGGGAATCTAGAAGAAGTACAGTTAGTAGTTCCATACTAGCTTACTTCAGTACCCAAATACTTGACTAGAGTATCTGGATACTGAGTTCAGTCAGTATGCACATCATTTAGATTATATTCAATATCCACATTATCATTTAATCCTAAATCCTATTGTCCCTGAAGACTCATCTAACCTAGGCTCTGATAGCACATTTTTAGGACCCACTCTTTTGATCAACATAAATACCAACCATTAGAGATAATCCCAAAATCTAAGCCCAAATTATGGAATGAAACAATGAATTCTCAACACATGCGATTAAACAATATATGAAAAATAGAGATAAATTTTTCCTTTTCCTTTCTTCACAAAATCATAAATCAATGTCACATCAAGGACATCACATTTAGATATCACAAATCTTAATCAACTCCATTAAAACTAGAATCAATCTTGTTCTCATATGCAGTTCAGTTTACATCAGATACATGTACATTGATGAACAAACTTAATCTATAACCCATCCTGGGAAAGAGAGAGAACATTGACATTCTATTCTATCTAGATTATACTATTTATATCTTCTTTGTCACGACCTCTCCGCTGGATAGCATTATACCTAAAAACATTTGAAATAACCTCATGAGACTCATATAGAGCCCCAGTGAGTGGATACCTCCCACTCAAGCTAGGTACATGTATCAACATTAGATTAAGTATAATAAACTTAATAGAAACATACATATATTGAAAAGTCTAGCAGATAGTTCCATCATGAGTCAAATCTATCTTGCAATGGTAATCTAATCTAACAGATAAGGTAATCACTCAAACCAATTATAACTTTGAAACATCTTTTAGAGCATGTCTATGAACAAATCAGCAGATACTTCTAGTTCAAATTAAGAATCTTACTGCATGAGTAATAAGTCAAGTTCTAAGCATTTTGAATCAATTCATAACAATAATATTATCTTTGTGACACTCCACCAGCCAGACCAGGAACACATCCTATATTCCTAAAGTTGAAGTACACATAATACATATCTACCAAACAATACTATCAAATAGCAAGCCATCCAACTCATATTCAGAATGGATATGAATACCATCATTTATAACTTGTCAACATGACATATCATAATATGAAATAGAAAATGTACATGTCAACATGATTACTTTTCTCTACAAGAAGCATAATCAACGATAAAAAATCATCAAGTAGTAGTACAAGGAATGTAACAACCATTCAAATCATATTCTACACGACATATCATCTTTTATTCATTTGCCCTGAAACTACTTGGCTTGTATCTCACCAAGTAGAAGTTGCCATGCCTGATTCTTGTGTCAGTGACTCACCGTCACTATCTTAGGGTTTAACTGGCCACCTAAGATATCAAAAATAGACCCTGGCCACCTCAGGGTTGCCTAAAGAGGCTCACGTCCTCATCTCGGGTACACGAGATAGGAACCAGCAAAACAATATATGACATATCACAATATTTTACATATTTTTCACATTTCTTATATTTCATTTCAACAGAGTCTATTCCATCTGGACATAGACTTTCACAACAAAGATTTAAGGCTAGAGCCACTCCAGATGACTCAATCCTAAGTCCTGGTGGTCTAACCTTTAAGGTCTCGATCTACGCTCTAGAAATCCTTCTCATAATTCATCGATTACTACAAGGAGATCCGTTTTGTTTCCCCAGTGTGGTCCTCGGGGGAAACTCTCGGTGTTCAGGGCACCTAACTAGATGTTCCATCATTTCACTTATTATTAATCTCTTTTACTCATCTTAAAAGAATTCAAAACATCATATATCATATCTGTGTATTCTTGCGTAACTAGAATAACATGAAACAGATCAAGTTTATCAATAAGGACAATGATCATAGCAAAAAGCACAATACATCTGTATATTACAACACATATCATTATTTCTATCTAATACTTGATCTCATAGCAATCATCAATAGTGGGTCTTCGACCCGAGACATAATCTTATTGTCCATCATTTACACCATCAGGGTTTTATCATCATCAGTGGACTTTCAGCCCTAGACATAATCTCATTATGCAGCATTTACCCTTATCAGAGTTTCTCAATGTAAGGAGTGCATATTAAATTCAATTTCAACATAAATCTTATCAGTTCATTGTATATCATATTTCTGAACAAATATTAGCAGAGGCATTAGAACTAGCAATAGTAAAATCATATAGATATCATGTAGCATTCATCATACTCAGTGTAGATTTATCATACAACATATGCTTGTTCCATCCAATCTCAATAGATGCCAATAAATTTCATGCATATACATACATAACAAACTTAGTTATCTTCTTCTTTTATTTCACATTCTTCATATAGGGTTACTAATCAACACATGTTGATTATCATTTGAGTTCCATCAAAACAATTCATTCTCATAGTACAATTATTCTATCAAACAATCACAATATAAGAACACATTCTTGTAAGTCAATTCAAATTCTTGAACCTCATCTTTTAATTGAATTAAACTATAATTATGTACATTCCTTAATCCCTCATTTGAGATTGTTATTCATTAGCACCATCTAGCTCAACATTTTTGGGTTAGAGTTTGTTTCTTAAATTCGTCTACTAATTCTCATCTTTTTCCTTCAATTCATATTCATTAATCTCAACTTCTCCCATGTCGTGTTCATTAAATTACTGGAACTAATTTTTTTGACTCACTTGGTATACAATACTTCTCTTTTCATTGATATCCATCAAAGTCTAATAGTATGTTTCATTTAATTTGGCTTAAGCCACATGTAATTAAAACAAAGGATTAAAGACTTCATCATAATAACTTCATTAATTTCATCTTAAACTTGCCGTCACCATCAATACATTTTTTCTTCATATCATTTCTTATATTTAGATAAGTGTACCATATCATTGACTTGTAATGTGATATGCGTCATTTAACACACCAATTACTAAGATTGTTAATCCTAGAGTTTAATCCTTTTAACTCTTCGGTTAAGGCTAGTATAGAAAGGGTCAAATCCCAAAGGACAACTTTTAAAGATTATTTCTTAAAAACCCAATTATTTGAAGAACTTATTTTATTATTATTTTTTATATTCAGATTTAGAACGGAAAGTGAAAGTCGGGTTGGGGGTTTGATTGATTATACTAATGCAAGAAAGAAACACAAGATAATATTGTAACCAACAAGAATAAATTTTGCCCCTGTCACAAGGAAAAATGAAATGATTGTTAGCACAAATAAACTAGTGAATGGAAAGAATTAGAAGTAAAGAAAGCGAATCAAATGATGTTTGAAATCAAAGGGAGAGAATTGAGGCTTTTGGGGTTTTCACCACGTTAGCCTAGGAAAACGATTAATCCTTAAACAATGGGTTCGATGAAGGAAAGTGAATTAAAAATCCACTAAAGACGATCTCCACATGAGCCCATTGGTCCTGGTGCTCATGTTTCTTAGTTCATCATCCTAAAAAGAGAAAATTCACGGTCATTTCAAAACTCTTATGCAATTGAGATTGTCATTCTAAACCTGAATTTCCAAGGTCATATCCATTCAGATTAACTTTTGATATTATCAATTAATCACTTTGATATATCAACTAGTTATCAATCTCAAAGGCCATCTAGAATCATTAAGAAAAAAATCAAAAGCATTGGCTAAGGGGTTATTCCCCTTGCCTCGATAAAGAACTACTCACTCATGGAGAAGGAGTAAGGAGAGACAAAGGAAGGAAGTGATCTAGCCATCTTCGAGTCTTACGACTACTGATCCTCGATTAGAGACAATGAAGATGGTTGTCTCTTCCTACCTTGCTCGATTGCTCAAGAGAGGGGAGTTGGAGAAAATGAAGAACTGTATCTAACCACAACAAAATAACAGAATCGAAAATAACACGTAACATAGATGATACTGCCCCAGAAATCCTTCGTACCAAAGTGAGAGAAAAAAGATGCCCCAAGGAGGAGGAAGTGCCCCTCCTTTTATAGGAGAAGGGGGGTATACATTAGGTTTAGGGCAGAAGAAATGGCCACCGACGGCTGCTAACTTTCTGGATCTAGTCAAAAGAGGAAATAATTGATTGCTTTGCATTCCTTTTGCAGTAATTTCCCACAACAGTAATTTCGAGCATATTTTTGGGCCAGTCATAAATTCAGAAGCAATCCGAAAATATGTTTTTCCTGTAGATAATTGAATTCTCTTTCCAACTCATACTTGCACATTAAATTCCACCTTGAGATGTGAGAGTTATACTAATTTTGGTGAAATGTATATACTGAAGTCAGACATTGCGGGAATTTGTGCAAAATATCTTCTAGGAGAATTTACTCATGAGCTATTTTCCTACAAAAAAACAAGAAAATATATTTAAAACTCTAAATAAATAGAAAATTCCAAAATAATGCAATTAATAACAAAATAAAGAAGATAAATAACAAAACAATCCTAGAAAGATATCTAAAAGATGAAAAATAAAGGGATAAGTATGCATTTATCAAAATACCCCAGACTTGAATCTTTGCTTGTCCTCAAGCAAATAAAATCACAAATAAAGTCCAATTTATACTCCCAATATGTCATCCTCACCTTAATAACATCACTACAGTCCTCACCTCCAAATTTTGGCCAAGTGACCCAATCTCCTAGAACCACATAGCATAAAATTCTATATTTCCTATCAAAACAATTGTCAAATCTAGCTTCTAAAATAAGAATTTGTAGAAAAATAGGCATCGTCTTACTTTCGCTTTGACACTCTCAATTTTTATTACTTGTTTTGAAGTTATTGTACAAGAATAGGATGAATTTGGGGGTGTGAAAATAAAGAAAGAAGTGACGAAAATATATTGATCCCTCCTCTATTCGACTCGGGATATGAATTTATGGAGTTGTGGCTACATTGGTCACAATTTTTTTTCATGTACACTTTTGGCATCTTTTGATGGTACGCCCCTTTGTGGGATATGGAGTTTTCATTTTGGGAAGCATGCCACGCCGAACTTGATTTTTGTGTGGTGGTGATTCTTTGCTTCTCTTTTTTAGAAGAAAAATAGAGGGAAGGAAGAGATGTTCTTGTTCTTATAACTTTCAATTTTTTATATATATTTTTGTCAGAGAGTATCATTACTCTAGTTATAGTATATCTATAAATCACATCATACAAATTTTATAACAAGATAATCCATTACTTAAATATAGGGAAAATTATGCTTGATTCTGATCGATTCCTTATGACTTGCCAACTATTCCGAGGAGTGATGATATTAGGGATCCTAGGTGACATGGTGGCTTCAGACATGACAATTTGTAATAGTCTTTTCAAACAATTTACTCAATTCAATTTGGGTAAAATGATAAACATCTATTCAAACTGGCCGACTAGATAAAGGCCAAAATAGAAAATTGAAATTTTTAGATTTTTTTTGAAAAATTAAAACTAAACTACATAACATGATGAGAGTTTGTAAAAAATAAGATAGAGTGGGTGGAAGGAGTACGTACCACCCACCTCCACCCCAAACTTAAGATTTTGCTCGTCTCGGGAAAAACTTAAATCCAGAATGGAGGGAAGAAAATTACTGGGATCACCAGGAGGTCCTGGTAGCTCAAAAATGTCCAACTGAAGGGGATATTGATGATGTTTGTAACTTTGAACAAAGGAACTTCATGGTACATCCAACAAATGGGTGGTCATGGAAGCTTAAAGAGGATTCCATAATGTCTTTTACCTCTCACTCCTTCCAAAAGTATCCAAACATCTTCCTTTAGATGTAAAGGAAATGTCAAAGATGGATGTGGATTGGGGGAGGTTGGTGGGTACCCGATTGGTAACACTTGCAGTGCTAGATGTGCAAGGTCTGACGGAGGATCTGACTCAGGTTTCCCCCTGTCATATTGAACTGTATATAGGATAATTGGTGGTGATATGAAAGAGACAACTACATTTAGATCAACATGATAAGTATTTTTGCTTTCCTCAAAATTTATACAATCAACCTTGGGATAGATGGGATTCATGGTTGATATAGCATGTAACTCTAGTTCCTCTATGCAAGGAGTTCCCACGAGTTCATGAAGGATAAAAATGGGGACATATTCCTTGTATCCAGCAGAAGGGGGCCTGTGGACCTCTTCTAAGGGTTTTGTCTCTTCTTTTAAATCAGTTGTGCATGGAATGGGAATTGGTTGTGACAGAATGTGAGGAATCATTTTTTCAAAGGGGGTTGGATGCTTATTATCCAAAATAGACTCAAAATAAGGGTATTGGTTTTTGATGTCAATTGGATTGTTGTAAGTGGTGTAGGGGGTTGTTGGATTTTTAGATTGACTCTCCTGCTTCGTCTTTTCATATTCAAGTAGTAAAGTCTGTAAAGGAAAGATAGGGATGCCCATGTCCTCACCGTATGCAAAATATGGATTCATTGTTTGTGCTATTTCTTCAGGATCCAACATATACGACACAAAAATAGGATCATCATCGTCATCATCGCTAGGAAGAACCATCTTGGGTTGATCAATATCTATAGGGGGAGTTTGTGATTGACCCTCTAGTAAGGTAGCTAACATGGCTTGACTGGATTCAAGTTTTAGTTGTTCTTCTGCTGCCATCTTTTCTAGGGCCTTAAGTCTCTCTTCTAGTTCAAAATTAAATTGTATTTCATCATAGGATTTATACACCCCAAAATTTTGGCCATCCTCGCCACACTCCCCATAGTGTCCTTGGCCATAGTACCCCTCATATTGTTTTGGGTGGCATTGCTCCTAATAACAATCTCCAGAAGATGGTGGATTGTAATTTTCATTGCGTCCATCTTGGTAGGAAGATTCAATATTATAAGGTGTCACCAATTCATGAGGAAATATATTTGAACAATCTATATTTTGGGTTAGGGCTTCTAGCAAGGCAGTTAAGAAGGCTTGGCTGGTTTTTAGTTTTGTTTCTCCTTCTACTGCTATCTTATCTAGGGCCCTAAGTCTCTCTTCTTGTTAAGGATTACATTGGGTTTCATAAACATGTTCATAACCCCCAATGTTTTGTTGGTTACACCCCACAAATTTTTTTGATCATATCCCCCATTAGAATATGGATAGCAAGGTTCCCCATAATGGTTCCCATAAAAATGTGGATTCACATTGTACCCACCAGGATGAAAGGGCTCACAATTAAAAGGGGTGCTAAAATAAACATGGGGTAGAGTCGGGCAGGCAAAAGATGCATGGTGGTAAAGACCACAATAATAACATTGTGGGGGATATTGGGATTCCAACACCATTTGAAAAGTTTTTTTTAACAATTCAAAAAAAAGAACTAAAGATTTGTACAAGGCCATAAATTAAAAGGAAAATTTAAGGTATTATGACACAAGGTTAAGAATTACAAAACTAACAATTTTTTACAAACCAATGCATTTGCAGAAAAAACAGACTGCCGGAATGGAAACTCGGCAGAAGGAGGAGTAACATTTCCAGAATGTTACTCAGAAGGCATATAAAAATAAAAAAAGTTTTTCAAAAGGTTTTTAGGGGTTCAAGAAAACAATCCGTTGTCCCCGGCAACGACGCCAAATTGATATGCGTCGCTTAATATACCAATTACTAAGATTGTTAATCCTAGAGTTTAATCCTTTTAACTCTCCAGTTAAGGCTAGTTTAGAAAGGGTCGAATCCCAAAGGACAACTTTTAAAGATTTTTTCTTAAAAACCCAATTATTTGAAGAACTTATTTTATTATTTTTTCGTATTTTTAGATTTAGAATGAAAAGTAAAGGTCAGGTTGGGGGTTGATTTATTACACTAATGCAAGAAAGAAACACAAGATAATATTGTAACCAACAAGAATAAATTTTGCCCCTATCACAAGGAAAAATGAAATGATTGTTAGCACAAATAAACTTGTGAATGGAAAGAATTAGAAGTAAAGAAAGTGAATCAAACGATATTTGAAATCAAAGGGAGAGAATCGAGGCTTTTGGGGTTTTCACCACCTTAGCCTAGGCAAACGATTAATCCTTAAACGACGGGTTTGATAAAGGCAAGTGAATTAAAAATCCACTAAAGATGATCTCCACATGAGCCCATTGGTCCTGGTGCTCATGTTTCTTAGTTCATCATCTTAAAAAGAGAAAATTCACGGTCATTTCAAAACTCTTATGCAATTAAGATTGTCGTTCTAAACCCAAATTTCTAGTCATATCCATTCGGATTAAATTTTAATATTATCAATTAATCACTTTGATATATCAACTAGTTATCAATCTCAAAGACCATCTAGAATCTTTAAGGAAAAATTGAAAGCCATGGTTAAGGGGTTATTCCCCTTTCCTCAATAAAGAACTACTCACTCATGGAGAAGGAGCAAGGAGAAATGGAGGAAGGAAGTGATCTAGCCATCTTCAAGTCTTATGACTACCGATCCTCGATTATAGACAATGAAGATGGCTGTCTCTTACTACCTTGCTCAATTTCTCAAGAGAGGGGAGGTGGAGAAAATGAAGAACTGGATCTAACCACAATGAAATAATAGAATTGAAAATAACACGTAACAGAGATGAAAAGTTACTTTATTCTTAAGAACGTGATTATAGAAATACTACCCCAGAAATCCTTCATACCAAAGTGAGAGAAAAAAGATGCCCCAAGGAGGAGGAAGTGCCCCTCCTTTTATTAGAGAAGGAGGGGGTATACATTAGGTTTAGGGCAAAAGAAATGGCCGCCGGCGGCTGCTAACTTTCTGGATCTAGTCAATAGAGGCAATAATTGATTGCTTTGCATTCCTTTTGCAGTAATTTCCCACAACATCAATTTCGAGTATATTTTTGGGCCAGTTATAAATTCGGAAGCGGTCCGAAAAATGTTTTTCCTATAGATAATTGAATTCTATTTCCAACACATGCTTACACATTAAATTCCTCCTTGAGATGTGAGAGTTATACTAATTTTGGTGAAAGGTATATACTGAAGTCTGCAGGAATTTGTGCAAAATATCTTCTGGGGGAATTTACTCATGAGCTATTTTCCTGCAAAAAAAAGCAAATATATTTAAAACTCTAAATAAATATAAAATTCCAAACTAATACAATTAATAACAAAATGAAGAAGATACATAATAAAACAGTCCTAGAAAGATATCTAAAAGATGAAAATAAAGGGATAAGTAAACATTTATCAAAATACCCCAGACTTGAATCTTTACTTGTCCTCAAGCAAATAAAATCACAAATAAAGTCCAATTTATACTCCCAATATGCCATCCTCACATTAATAACATCACTACAGTCCTCACCTCCAAATTTTGGTCAAGTGACCCAATCTCCTAGAACCACATAACATAAAATTCTATATTCCCTATGAAAACAATTGTCAAATCTAGCTTCTAAAATAAGAATTTGTATAAAAATAGGGATCGTCTTACTTTTGCTTTGACACTCAATTTTTATTACTTTTTTTTAAAGTTATTGTATAAGAATAGGATGAATTTGGGGGTGTGAAAACAAAGAAAGAAGTGACAAAAATATATTGATCCCTCCTTTATTCGACTCGGGATATGAATTTATGGAGTTGTGGCTACATTGGTCACAATTTTTTTCATGTGCACTTTTGGCATCTTTTGATGGTACGCCCCTTTGTGGGGTATGGAGTTTTCATTTTGGGAAGCATGCCACCCCGGACTTGATTTTTGTCTGGTGGTGATTTTTTGCTTCTCTTTTTTAGAAGAAAAATAGAGAGAAGGAAGAGATGTTCTTGTGGTTATAACTTTCAAATTTTTTTTTCATATATTTTTGTCAAAGAGTGTCATTGCTCTAGTTAGAGTATTCTTATAAATCACATCATACACATTTTATAACAAGATATCCATTTCTTAAATATAGGGAAAATTATGCTTGGTTTTGATCGATTCCTTATGACTTGTCAACTATTTTGAGGAGTGATGTTATTAAGGATCCTAGGTGATATGGTGGTTTCAGACATGGCAATTTGTAATAGTCTTTGCAAAAAGTTTACTAAATTCAATTTGGGGTAAACTGATAAACATCTATTCAAACTGGCCGACTAGATAAAGGCCAAACTATAAAATTGAATTTTTTAGCAAATTTTTGAAAAATTAAAACTAAACTACATAACACGATGAGAGTTTGTAAAAAAATAAGATAGAGTGGGTGGAAGGAGAATGTATCACCCACCTCCACCCCGAACTTAAGATTTTTATCATCCCGAGAGAAACTTAAATCCAGAATGGAGGGAAGAAAATTACTGGGATCACCAGGAGGTCCTGGTAGCTCATAAAATGTCCAGCTGAAGGGGATGTTGATGATGGTTGTAACTTTGAATAAAGGAGCTTCATGGTACATCCAATAGATGGGTGGTTGTGGAAGCTTAAAGAGGCTTCCATAATGTCTTTTGCCTCTCACTCCTTCCAAAAGGATCCACTCATCTTCCTTTAGATGTAAAGGAAATGTCGAAGATGGATGTGGATTGGGGGAGGTTGGTGGGTACCTAATTGGTAACACTTGCAGTGTCAGATGTGCAAGGTCAGGCAGAGGATCTGGCTCAGGTTTCCCCCCATCACATTGACCTGCATATAGGATAATTGGTGGTGATATGAAAGAGACAACTACATTTAGATCAGCATGATAAGTATTTTTGCTTTCCTCAAAATTTATGCAATCAACCTTGGGATAGATGGGATTTATTGTTGATATAGCATGTAACTCTAGTTCCTATATGCAAGGAGTTCCCACGGGTTCATGAGGGATAAAAATGGGGAGATATTCCTTGTATCCAGTGGAAGGGGGCTTGTGGACCTCTTCTAAGGGTTGTGTCTCTTCTTCTAAATCAGTTGTGCATGCAATGGGAATTGGTTGTGACAGAATGTGAGGAATCATTTTGTCAAAGGGGGTTGGATGCTTACTATCCAAAATAGACTCAAAATAAGGGTATTGGTTTTTGATGTCAATTAGATTGTTGTAACTGGTGGAGGGGGTTGTTGGATTTTCAGATTGACTTTCCTGCTTCGTCGTTTCATATTCAAGTAGTAAAGTCTGTAAAAGAAAGATAGGGATACCCATTTCCTCACTATATGTAAGATATGGCTCCATTGTTTGTGCTATTTCTTCAAGATCCGACATATATGACACAAAAATAGGATCATCATCGTCGTCATCTCTATGAAGAACCATATTGGGTTGCTCAATATCTATAGGGGGAGTTTGTGATTGATCCTCTAGTAAGGTAGCTAACATGGCTTGACTGAATTCAAGTTTTGCTTGTCCTTCTGTTGCCATCTTTTCTAGGGCCTTAAGTCTCTCTTCTAGTTCAAAATTAAATTGTGTTTCACCATAGGATTTATACACCCCAAAATTTTGGCCATCCTCGCCACACTCCCCATAGTGTCCTTGGCTATAGTACCCCTCATATTGTTTTGGGTGGTATTGCTCCTCATAATAATCTCCAGAAGATGGTGGATTGTAATTTCCATTGCGTCCATCTTGGTAGGAAAATTCAATATTATAAGGTGTCACCAATTCATGAGGAAACATATTTGAACAATCTATATTTTGGGTTTGGGCTTCTAACAGGGCGGTTAAGAAGGCTTGGCTGGTTTTTAGTTTTGTTTCTCCTTCTACTGCTATCTTATCTAGGGCCCTAAGTCTCTCTTCTTGTTAAGGATTACATTGGGTTTCATAAACATGTTCATAACCCCCAATGTTTTGTTGGTTACACCCCACAAATTTTTTTGATCATATCCCCCATTAGAATATGGATAGCAAGGTTCCCCATAATGGTTCCCATAAAAATGTGGATTCACATTGTACCCACCAGGATGAAAGGGCTCACAATTAAAAGGGGTGCTAAAATAAGCATGGGGTAGAGTCGGGCAGGCAAAAGATGCATGGTGGTAAAGACCACAATAATAACATTGTGGGGGATATTGGGATTCCAACACCATTTGAAAAGGTTTTTTTTAACAATTCAAAAAAAAGAACTAAAGATTTGTACAAGGCCATAAATTAAAAGGAAAATTTAAGGTATTATGACACAAGGTTAAGAATTACAAAACTAACAATTTTTTACAAACCAGTGCATTTGCAGAAAAAACAGACTGCCGGAATGGAAACTCAGCAGAAGGAGGAGTAACATTTCCAGAATGTTACTCAGAAGGCATATAAAAATAAAAAAAGTTTTTCAAAAGGTTTTTAGGGGTTCAAGAAAACAATCCGTTGTCCCCGGCAACGACGCCAAATTGATATGCGTCGCTTAATATACCAATTACTAAGATTGTTAATCCTAGAGTTTAATCCTTTTAACTCTCCAGTTAAGGCTAGTTTAGAAAGGGTCGAATCCCAAAGGACAACTTTTAAAGATTTTTTCTTAAAAACCCAATTATTTGAAGAACTTATTTTATTATTTTTTCGTATTTTTAGATTTAGAATGAAAAGTAAAAGTCAGGTTGGGGGTTGATTTATTACACTAATGCAAGAAAGAAACACAAGATAATATTGTAACCAACAAGAATAATTTTTTCCCCTGTCACAAGGAAAAATGAAATGATTGTTAGCACAAATAAACTTGTGAATGGAAAGACTTAGAAGTAAAGAAAGCGAATCAAATGATGTTTGAAATCAAAGGGAGAGAATCAAGGCTTTTGGGGTTTTCACCACCTTAGCCTAGGCAAACGATTAATCCTTAAACGACGGGTTCGATGAAGGCAAGTGAATTAAAAATCCACTAAAGATGATCTCCACATGAGCCCATTAGTCTTGGTGCTCATGTTTCTTAGTTCATCATTCTAAAAAGAGAAAATTCGCGATCGTTTCAAACTCTTATGCAATTGAGATTGTCATTCTAAACCCAAATTTCCAAGGTCATATCCATTCGGATTAACTTTTGATATTATCAATTAATCACTTTGATATATCATTTAGTTATCAATCTTAAAGGCCATCTAGAATCGTTAAGGAAAAACCAAAAGCCATGGATAAGGGGTTATTCCCATTGCCTCGATAAAGAACTACTCACTCATGAAGAAGGAGCAAGGAGAGACAGAGGAAGGAAGTGATCTAGCCATCTTTGAGTCTTACGACTACTGATCCTCAATTAGAGACAATGAAGATGGCTGTCTCTTCCTACCTTGCTCGATTGCTCAAGAGAGGGGAGGTGGAGAAAATGAAGAATTGGATCTAACCACAAAGAAATAACGAAATTGAAAATAACACGTAATAGAGATGAAAAACTACTTTATTCTTAAGAACGAGATTATAGAAATACTACAACAGAAATCCTTCATACCAAAGTGAGAGAAAAAAGATACCCCAAGGAGGAGGAAGTGCCCCTCCTTTTATAGGAGAAGGAGGGGGGTATACATTAGGTTTAGGACAAAAGAAATGGCCGCCGATGGCTGCTAACTTTCTGGAACTAGTCAATAGAGGAAATAATTGATTGCTTTACATTCCTTTGCAGTAATTTCCCGCAATAGTGATTTCGAGCATATTTTTGGGCCATTCTTAAATTCGGAAGCGGTCCGAAAATATATTTTCCTGTAGATAATTGAATTCTCTTTCAAACGCATACTTTCCCATTAAATTCCACCTTGAGATGTGGGAGTTATACTAATTTTGGTGAAAGATATATATTGAAGTCAGACACTACGGGAATTTGTGCAAAATATCTTCTAGGAGAATTTACTGATGAGCTATATTCCTACAAAAAAACAAGAAAATATATTTAAAACTCTAAATAAATAGAAAATTCCAAACTAATGCAACTAATAACAAAATAAAGAAGATAAATAACAAAACAATCCTAGAAAGATATCTAAAAGATGAAAATAAAGAGATAAGTATACATTTATCAAAATACCCCATACTTGAAAATTTGCTTGTCCTCAAGCAAATAAAATCACAAATAAAGTCCAATTTATACTCCCACTATGCCATTGTAACATACTGAAATTTGGGTACCAGGTTTATTTTGAGTGATAATTCATAAATTTTTCAATACTTTTTATCAACTACAATCAAGTCTTTCCTCCCAACTACTATGATCCTTTTTAATTATTTTCACAGTCCTCAATACAAATTAGCTTCCTTTCGAGCTTCTTGCATTCATTATCTTCGATAGAGATATATTTACAAAATGCTCCCTCAACTTTCTTCATGAATCATTCCAATGTCAAATGGAATCATTAATTCCTAGATATCTTGATTTCGCCTCACATGCATGGAGCACTCTCGATTTTTTATACTAGCGGCTTGGAATTAATGGAAAATATCAATTGTATTAAAATACACATTATTAGTTCTATTATGATGATAACCTAAATAGTCAATGTTAGAAATAGAACGATAGACATTAATATTCTAGAATATAGCTCCACAAGTATGGAATGACCGGTCAAATTCTCAATGCAATTAGCATTATATTCTGGGAGTTATCAAATTTGGAGTTAATTGTTATATGAGGGTTAATGACAAATTAATTAGGATATTCACTATAGGCATAAGTTGATATCTTAATAAGAGACGTAACGCCCCTCCCGCAAGTCTCGCGGGCCTTCGCGTCTTTCCCCAACCTAATGTCGTAGTCGACGGTTTTGCAGTATCCTCCCCTTCGACTCCCATGAACCCTAGCACCAGGGGATAAATAATAATTAGATATATATATGTTTTACAGTGTATTTGACATAATTGGTGACTAGCAGAAGTGGTACTTTGTGTCTTTAGTTGTGTAAATAGTGCAGGTTCAAATCTTAGTGAGTGCATATTTTATTTTTCAGCCCCCTTTAGGAACTCAGCCCCCCTATTGTGTATTTCTGGTTCCGCCCCTGCCTAGCACCCCGCCCTAGCCTATATAGGCAGCTATATGACCATGGGCACGATACTAAGACACCAAGCCTGGCAACACCCTGAACCTGCCGCCGCCAAGTCTCCCCGACCTGCTGAACTTCCAGCAAAGCTAGATCAGACCATGGTGCCGCGACCAGTGATGAGCAAGCCACCTGATTTCCCACCTGCAACGTCAACGATTGTTGAGCTCGGATCCTTGGGACAACAGTGTAGAAGAAGGTAGCGACAAGTCTGACCCTCATTAGCACCAGGAACCTGCCGCCATTGTTCACCAGTGCGGCAACACCTGAGGACAGCGCCCTGACCGGCAACCGCCTGCGGGCTTTTAACGACACCACCTCCAGCGCCAACCTTCCAACCTAGCCACTGGGCAATACCAGCCGCACTGAGAAACCTAGGAGGTCTCCCTCTCTTTCTCGGCGCCACCTACAATTACCCCGACCAACAGATGCCGTCACCAATCTGCAACACAGGGAACTCGGCAGTCCATTGTCTTGATGCCAACACAGACCTACAACGGTCAACGGCACCGCCCTCAGAATCTCCACGATGCTCCCCAGTCTGTCAGACCCGACGCCGCTGCCTCGCCAGCAAGGAAACCACTAGGCATCACCGGAAGTCCTGCACACCTGCAACTCCCTCCGACAACTACCCAATTTCCAGGCCATCTACTTCCATCCTACGTGATTCTATGCTCGTGGAACCCTGATTCCCACCGTGGGAGAACATCTGAAACACCTAACTATGGCGACTGGTTTCTCGGCCAAACTGGTATGGCTTGCACCATCAATTCCGGCCGCCTACATACTGCACATCTGTAGGTCGCCAGCCAGCTCAACTCAGACCAGAAACCAGCGCATGTACCTGATGCCTTGCAACTTCATCGCCCATGAACCACCAAGTATTCACTTCAAGCCTGAACATCGCCAGCCAACGCCGAACCCCTTCGGCGCCCTTTTTTTTTCCTGTCTTCAACCACGTGATCACTCATATTCACCGTCTGCAAGCCTCTGGTATCACTGCCCCTACTTGACTAATCGCCTTCCCAGTGATTTCATAACCCAATCTACCTCGGCAGATCTACAAACACGGGTGTTCAACCTCCTCGACAACCACAACCAATAGCTTGAACACTGAAAGCAATAGAACGACAACCCTCCCTCCTTTCTCAAGACCGCACTAGAGTCCCTTGCCTTCAGCACAAGATGCCATCTTCAGTTTGCGACCTGTACAAGGAAGAACTAATCGCAACAGATTGAAGGAACCTGTCTAGGAATCCCAAGCTACTTGAATCCTAGACTCAATGCCCACCCTAGTAGAATCATGGACAAGGAAGGGGAACAAGGAACGAGTTATTGATTTTAACTCTAACCAATAGTGCCTCACACGAACGGTAAGGTATCTTTGACTTCTGCATTTATTAGTTCAGTACTTGAGATAATAGTATAGAAATAACCTTATTTACTAAAGTGTCTTGAGTACCAAACCAACATATCTACATAATTTACATACACATGGATGAATGCATATATAACACTAAACAAGAGGCCTTTAACTAAATTCCCTAAGTGTAGAAATAAACTAGTTCACGAGAAGACTAGGTGGTAATACTATATATATATATACATATGAATGCATCAAAAGCATGTGGAGTAACTAGCTTAATGACTATATGTTCAATATATTTATGCATTTAATATTGTTATATCATGTAGTAGCTTAGCTACTAAGCTAAATAACTAAATAAGATAAAACATACACATGGATGGACTCATGTTAACACAAAATTAGTTTAGATGGCATATTGATGGAACAAAGTATGAATTTACCCTATTATAGCTCATCTAGATTCTACTTATATTTGAGAACATAATTAGTATCTAAGTATATGATTAGTGTATATCAAGATATGTTGAAATTGAACCCTAGATACCCTTAGTAAGTATTGTGTGGGTAAATAAACATTTTCGTGACTAAATATATTTCTATATATATATTAGAAAGAATAATAATTTAGGCCTTAATGATAGAGGAAACAATATCACTAGTTAACTTAATATTATAGGATGGAATGGAATGATATTTTCACACTAATATACCTAAGTTGGAAAGCTTATATATACATTTAGATACATGGGTAACTTGGACATATCTAGAACTATTTGACTAACGATGGATCTTATAAATAGAAGGATTTGAAACCCTAAATGGGAGATAACAATTTGTAATATCAGGTAATAATTCAAGATGAACCCTAATCATGAATAGTAGAAATTGAACAATAAATTCCAAGCCAAGTGATAACATCATTACATAAATTTGTAGATTCTTCTCCTTGGAGCCTTGTTATGATTGATCAATTTATGGAGCGTTGAATAATTTGAGGTACTAGATTCTCTATTTTTATATTGAGTTGTTCATTTTCCTCTTGAATGCCTTGTACATTGTTTAGTGGTGAACCCTATACTTGTTTAAGCCTTTCCTACCTCTTTGAAAGTTCACCACCTCAGATTGATTATTGTTTGAATGCATTGAATATTATAATAGCACTTGAATTGATCTATTTAGAGTTTTGACTCCCTGGACATTGGTCCCTTTGGGCTTTGGCCCCTTAGAGCTTTGGCTCACTTGAGGTAGGGTACGCCCCGCCGCCCTGTGCACATGTGTAATATATTAGTTGTCCCCCAGTCGACTGGTTAACATAGTAATTAGGCTCAATGTTGTTCTTTCATAGATGATTGAACATAAGGCATTGTTTCCCTAGAAGGAAATGATATGATAGTGCTCAACCTTAATATTCAAAATTTGATCATTGCAAATATTTTGATAATTTGATATCTTGAACTATTTTGCATATCCTTGTGGAAACTTGATCTTGAAATACAACCATTGAAATATTTCTATCCTTGCTTTGATGAAGTTAGTCCACCAAATATTCCTTTCTTAGATTTGATATTACCTTGAATCATATTTAGTACCTATATTTTAGAAATAGCTCGATATAAGAATTTAGTACCAGCTCTGCTGACCTTTATTTCCCTTCAATGGGGTCCATGTGTGGTTTCGTTCCCTTTGGGAACTCATGGGCAGGTAGTAGATGGAAGAACTTGAAGAGACATGCATTGGGTAGTCCTCCGTTGAAGAGTATATAGTAATGAAATGTTATTCTTAAACTTTGTAATCATATTTGTAAGCTTCTGCGACTCTGATGTACAAGCATGAATGTAAAAAGGAATGTTTATGTTTTTGATATTATTTTGTAAATATTTGATCGCAAAGATCGAGTCTTTACAGCCATCCTCACCTTAATAACATCACTACAATCCTCACCTCCAAATTTTGGCCAAGTGACCCAATCTCCTAGAACCACATATCATAAAATTATATATTTCCTATCAAAACAATTGTCACATCTAGCTTCTAAAATAAGAATTTGTAGAAAAATAGGCATCGCCTTACTTTCCCTTTGACACCCTCAATTTTTATTACTTTTTTTTTAAGTTATTGCACAAGAATAGGATGAATTTGGGTGTGTGAAAACAAAGAAAGAAGTGACAAAAATATATTGATCCCTCCTCTATTCGACTCGGGATATGAATTTATGAAGTTGTGGCTACATTGGTCACACATTTTTTCATGTTCACTTTTGGCATCTTTTGATGGTACACCCCTTTGTGGGGTATGGAGTTTTCATTTTGGGAAGCATGCCACCCCATAATTGATTTTTATATGGTGGTGATTCTTTGCTTCTCTTTTTTAGAATTAAAATAGAGGGAAGGAAGAGATGTTCTTGTGCTTATAACTTTCAAAATTTCTTTTTTTTTCATATATTTTTGTCACAGAGTGTCATTGCTCTAGTTAGAGTATTCCTATAAATCACATCATACAAATTTTATAACAATATAATCCATTACTTAAATATAGGGTAATGTCCATAACAAGATAATTTTATAACAAGATAATCCATTGTGTATAGGCTAATGTCCATTGGATAAAGAGAATGAATAAGCATATGTGAATTTCTCAACATAGAAGAATAGGGGATACATCATACCTCAACTTCAGAGTCTAAATAGTCTAACTCAAGCCTAGGCCTCCAAAGAATCTCTAGGGAAGACATATAGGTCCAATAAGTAAGGTTACCAAGCTTAGAGAGGTTGGTTTCTCCAACAAAGCTCCTATCTTGAGCAAGAAGCAGCTTCTTCACTTTAGAGGTGAAAAACCCTAACAAAAGAACATGGAGATGATGTGTTTATGGGTTCTAGGTGGGGTTTCACCATGGAAGGTCATGGTTCCGACCTGAAGGAAGGTGGAAGTAAGACTAACAACATGAAAATAGCAAGAAAAGTAGAAAAATTACTAGTTTTGGTCGAAATAACCAAGGAGGAGCTTTAGAAACCCAAAATAGAGCAAATTTGGAACCCTAGGAGCCTTCTCCACCAAGGTAGGCACCTCCTTTTACCATGGAACAATATATTTGTGGAAAAATAGATTAAGAATGATGATCTAAGCTAGAGGAAATAAAGGAGAGAAAGAGTTTTTGAATTGGGAGTTGGGAAGGGGTAGATATGGCTATATAAAGAAAGAGGTCAAGTATGAGGTGTCTATAAGACTTTCCATGTGTCATGTATAGGGGTGTCCATGGACATGCAAGCCTTTATGGATAAGAAATAAGTCAAGCAGGAGGTGTCAAGTTACTTTCCATGTGTCCAATGCTAAGGGTGCCTATGGACATGCAAACCTTTATGGATAAGGAAGAAGTCAAGCATGAGGTGTCCATGGAGCTTTCCATGTGTCCTTAGCCTAGGGATTTCATGGCCATGCAAGAGGACAGCTCATAGAGGTTTCTTAAATATCAAATTTAGGTTTATGGACACTTATAGGCCATCCCAACTGACCTCTAATCAAAGAAATAACCCCACTGGTTGATAGCTTCTAAAGATAAGCTCATTTATAAAGAGAGTAATCCCTAAAATGCCCTTGGAAAGAAACACCTTCAAACCAAGGTGCAACTAGGCGCCCTATGGTTCAAAAAATTGAGAATGGTAAGGGAATATATAAGGATTATAATTCATTTGACCATTTACAAAGAAAACCTCCCAATTGGGTAAATTGCAAAAAAGTCCAAAATGTACCTAAAATTGCATAACTTGCACAAACAATGTCCAAATTGGACCAAACTTCATCCACAAGTTATATTTAATGTTTTGAATATGAATTTACCATTATTTACATATTTTGAAGTTATATAATCACATTATTCATTACTTCTTCCTTTTACTCATTTTCTCTCCTAAACTTATCCTAATATTTCAAGGTTGTCCAAATTAGATGAAATTTGACATGTAGGCAAATTTTGATGTGTAGATTATGAATTTGAAGTTGTTTCAAAATTTGAGACTTATTTTTATGAGATATGTCATATGCCCCATTAACGACCCATAATCTAAATTATTCATCCAATTAACTTCCTTATCTTCATATTACCACCAAAATGAGTTATGTGGCATATTTTATGTATCCATTATAAACCTAAGATTAATGTTAGAACATTAGGCTATATTAATGTGATCTATACATGCATTAGCTCATTGGGGTTATACTAAACATCTATTTAGATCTAACCTTCAACCTTGTTTGGCTAAGTCCAAAATGTCAACTTCCAGGGTAGGGTCTGAGATCTAGTATGTTACAATCTAACCCATCCTTGTCATGAATTTCTATCATTTGTGTATAACTATATAACTTAGGTATTTAGGTACCTCCTACATTCCTAGATATATGATGATCAAGAACATGCCCAGAGATGTGGGATCTTATCATGCTACCTCTCAATGACCTACTAATACACCTGTCTAATACCACATGCACTAGTAAGAAAGGAGAAATGCATTTAAAGTCTCATGCTTGTGACATCCCTTTTCAATTCTTAATTGGTTGGCCATGACCATTGAGAATGAAGAGACTACCTCATTATCTAGGTTAGGTTTATACTTGATATCTGACTAGCTAAAATTCTACCCATATCATGTCTTATCACTTCTATGAACATATACTATAGTCATTATAGGACATGTTATCTTTTATTGGGAGTCCATTCCAATACCTAACCTTACATCTTCATTCTAGGGTGACTATGCCATTTACCAAAATTTCTCTGATACCATAATGTAACACCCCACTTTTCATATCATACGAGCAGAAGCATTTTTACTCAATGGGGGTGTCACAATATGTTGATCATGCAATTAAAGTAAATGAAACACTTTGCATTGATTTAAAACTGGTTCAGACACAATTCTTGGCAAAAGAAAATTATATCATGTTCATCTATGAAATTTAATCTAATTGGTAACATGACTAAGCATAATATGAATGCTATCTAAACTCTAGATTGAGTTGGTAAATGGCTTCCCACCAGGCTAAGCTTGTGTATATCCTACTCCTTCATTCTTTTTGATCTTTCACTTGCTCCAAATCCTACAGACATCGTGTCCCCAGCCATGCAAAACAAACATCACATCAGTAAGAGGTATTTGTCACTTTATAAGATAGAAAAATAATAACTTGACATGAACAAACTTAACTTGAAATAATTTGACATACACTTGAACATGGATTATCTTCAGCATTCACAAGTCATTAATAACATGGAAAATTAAATAGTAAATATATGCATCTCTCTATGACGCCCATTTAAGAGCACATGATTGGTAGGAAAGCCCTTTAAGACCTCTTGAGGTCCATGATTCGAGAAGCATATACAAATTGATTCAGTTCCAATCATCTTAACCATTAACATTAACATTATCATGATCTTTGAATAATCTGATTTCTCCTCTTAATACCATGATGGATTTCTCCCTCTTAATGCCATGATGGGATTTCTCCCTTAAATCATAATAGGGTTTCCCCTTCTTGAGCATGATTCATTGATCTTAATCATAATCATAGTAAGGGTTCTACCATGGACTATAAGTAAACACTCAAGAAAATAGTGATAGATATACATGATGTCTTCTTACGGACACACTAATTCATGAAATATATTAATGTGCATAATCATAAATAAACAAGCATTAAACCAAAATTACTTGTGACAAATATGCATGACCTTCTTACCTAGAGTAGGTCACCTTAAGGTCAAGTCCCCTGACTTGATTGAGCCTTTAATCACCTGTAATTCGATTAAAATCATAATATGTTCATGATTTTATAAGCCTATAACCCTTATTTTGGTCTTTGAATTTTGAAGCAATGTATTGCAGATACCATTTGAAAACAATACCAATCGATAGAAAATAAAAAATCCTTCCCATGGAATATTTTTTTCTCATTTTTTTGATAAAACAATAATTTTATATGAATTTCCAAAGAATGGCCCGGCCAGTGTTGGGTTCATATTCAATAATTTGATTTCCAAAAAGGCCTTGTGCTCTAATTCAACTGGTAAATGACATGCCTTGCCATAAATCAACCTATAGGGAGTGGTCCCTACTGGAGTCTTATAGGCAGTGTGATATGCCCATATAGCATCATCAAAATTCATCAACCAATCTTTTCAAGTGTGCATGACCTTCTTTTCCAGAATTAGTTTAATATGACTATTTGAAACCTCAACTTGGGTTGAGGTTTATGGGTGGTAAGGAGTGGTCACTTTTTCCTTACTCCATACTTCTTTAGGAGGGCTTTGAATTGTCTCCAAAATGGGATCCCCCATCACTAATGACGGTGCATGGGACACAATATTTGGGAAAGATGATCTTCTCAAACAACCTTATCATGGCCTTTGAGTCAGAAGTGGGGGTGGCTATCGCTTCCACCCACTTGGATGCACAATACGCTACAATAAGATGTATAGGTTGCATTGTGATAACGGGAAAGGTCCCATATAATATATTCTCCATGCATCAAAAATCTCAACTTTGATCCAATCAGACATGGGCATCTCATTCCTCTTTGATATGTTTCTAGTGTGTTGACAATCTTTGCAAGATTTGACATAGGCGTGTGTATCCTTAAATAGAGTAGGCCAATAAAAGCCAGATTGCAGAATCTTGGCAGTCATCTGTCTTCACCTAAATGCCCACCATAAGTTAAAGAGTGGCACTCATGAAGAATTTGTGTCACTTCTTCTTTCAGAATGCATTGACAATGCATATTATAGTTACACCTTCTAAATAAAAGTGGGTTAACCCAATAATAGTTTTTTAGGTTAGAAAGCAACTTCTTCTTCTCACTGTATGTGATTTATGGTGACAATTGTCAGTAAGCAAGGTAATTGCATATATCAGCAAACCATGGTACCTTAGGTTGGATGGTGCTTGTCATCATCAAAGCTTCATCTGGGTAACTGTCATTGACCGGTAGTGAGTCATTGTTGGCTATAACAATTCGTGACAAGTGGTCAACTACTACATTCTCTATCCCCCTTTTAATAATATCTCATGATCAAAATCTTAAAGCAACAATGCCAACCACAGAAGCCTAGGTTTGGTGTCTTTCTTCTATATGAGATACTTGATATCTCCATGATCCGTGTATACTTTCACTTTTGATCCAATCAAGTAGCACATGAACTTGTTGAAAGAAAACACTATTTCTAGCATCACTTTATCTATGGTGTTGTAGTTAACCTGAGCTTCATTTAATGTTTTTCTCTCATAATAAATCATGTGGTTCTTTTTGGCTTTCTTTTGCCCAAGCACATCCCCAATGGCATAGTCACTCACGTCACACATTACCTCAAAAGGAAGATCCCAATCCAGAGCTTGGAGAATGGGGTAGTCATCATAGCACTTTTCAGGGTTTCAAAAGCTTTAAGGCATTGGTCCATGAAATTGAACACAACATATTTGACAAGCAGATTTGACATGGGTGTAGAGATCTTGGAGAAATGCTTAATGAATCTCCTATAATAGCTTGTATGGACAAAAAAGCTTGTTACTCCTGTCACAAATGTTTGTATGGGATCATAGAAATGGCTTCTACCTTGCTTAAATTGACTTCAATTCCTTTCTTGGAGATTTTGTGACCAAGTACTATACCTTCGTGGACCATAAAATGACATTTCTCCCCATTCAAAACTAATTGTTTGTCTTCACACCATTTCAGCACTTGAGAAATGTTTCTCAAATAGCTATTGAAGTCAGTGTCATACATGGAGAAATCATCCATGAACACCTCTATAATGTCTTCCAGAAAATCTGTAAACACCAAAATAAAGAACCTTAGAAAGGTTTTTGGTGTGTTGCAGAGGCCGAACGTCATTCTTCAAAAGGCATATGTTCTACAGATACAAATGAAGGTAGTCTTATCTTGGTCGTCCGAGTGAATGGGGACTGGTAAAATCCTGAGTATCCATTCAAGAAACATAAGTACAAATGATGGGATAGGTGTTCTAGAACTTGGTCTATGAATGTCTACGGGAAGTGATCTTTCTTGGTTGTGACATTGAGTTTTATATAGTCGATGCAGATCCCCTAACCTATTACTATTTGCGTTGTAGTTTATCATTTTTTTCTCCCTTCACCATCGTCATACCTCTCTTCTTAGGCACTATGTGTATGAGACTGACTCAATTGTTGTCAATTATTGGGTATATTATACCCACATCTCGAATATTTAAAACCTCTTTCTTGACTACAACTCTCAAGTTCTGATTCAACTTTCTCTGAGGTTGGGTGAGATTTTTTACATTTTTTCCAAGTGTATTCCATGCATTCAGACAGTTTAGATCAAACCTTTTTTATCTTCTACAAAATACTCCACTACCTTTGTTCTCAGCTTGAATTCATTCAACAACTTTTCCTATTGGTCTTTTGTCAAGGTAGAATTTATAACAACTGGTTTTCTTCCTTCATCAATAAGAATTTCATATTTTAATCCTCCAGGGATCTTCTTCAGCTCCGGTTTAGGTTTTTGTGCTTCCTTCTCTTTAGGGTTTTGCTCCGAAGAGGTGTATTTCACAATCTCAAAAACCACATCCTCCTCATCATTGCCATCATCTTTAGGTTGATTTAAATAGTCAAGAATTTCGACCACTTGTGGGTCTAGATATATATATTCAGACTAGGATTGTTCAGAGCTCTCATAAGTGGGTCAACTTTAACATTTTTCTCCTGACCTTCCTCACACAACTGGTTGTATATATCAATGAAATACACTAGCTCAAAGAGAGATGATCCTCTCATGGAATCTTGAACATGAAAATCAATAGATCATTCCCCCTTCTTATAGTGATAATCCCTACTTCAACATCTATCAAGGTTCTCCCAGTGGATAGGAATGGTCTTCCTAATATCATTGGACATGTTGGGTCTTCCACTGTGTCTCTTAGGACTATATCACATGATATAAAAAAATCACTCAGATAGGAACATTTTCTACAATCCCTATCGATCTCACAAAAGAATGGTCTGCTGATTGAATTCACATCCTCCTCTTGACTATGTCGGTAAGTCCCAACCTTTGAGCTAGTGTGAGAGGCATAAGGCTAATACTTTCTCTAAGATTGGCTAGACCTTGTATTACCTCATTATCTCCCACATTGAATGGGATAGTGAAAGCTCCAAGATTAAAGATTTATAACCACCCACACTCTCTCTCTAAGTCTTGCTCTGTTCCATCTCTAGGAAGAGCGATTTGGGCGGTCATGGCGGGCGTCCATCCCGCCGGGGGGGGGGGGGGGGGGGGGGGCAGGGACCCCTCTTCCTCCAATCGACCTTCCCCATCCATTCCCTCGCACTGATCCACTTCCACTTCCACTTCCGCTTCCACCCCCAATGCCCCCTCTTCCATCCCTGCTTCCACACTGGTCAGGTATTGAAGCATGTGTGGTTGAGGCCATCTTTGAAGAGGGGAGTGGGTTTGATGTATCCGAAAACCCTTTCAGTCTGCTGCAGGACCAAGAACATGATAATGTTGATTTTTCTACGCCGAGAAGAATCACCCGAGGCAGCCTGAGCAGAGAGAGGGTGGCTCACGGGTGAGGAAGAGGCAGAGGAGGCTCCTCCCTTGGAAGAGGGGGAAGAACGGAAGGTCTTAAATGAAGATCCTCACATGGAATGTCAGAGGGGCGTCTCTCCCTGCTAAGCAGATGACCCTCTGACACATCATAGATGAGAGCAAGGCTACCATTGCTATCTATCTTGAAACCCGGATAAGAAGAGAAGTAGGTGATCGGATCCCTGGTCTCTTTCCCAATGGTTGGGGCAACCTTAGTAACCTGGATTTTGTTGAAGGTGGCAGAATTGCTGTTGGCTGGAATCAACTGGTGTGGGATATCCAAAGGATACACACAACGGATCAGTCCATCACGGTTAGTTGCATCAATAATGGAGGCTTCCATTGTGTCATCACAACAATCTATGGGGCCAATGCAGAATCTGAGAGGAGAAGGATGTGGGATTCTCTGGTCCACACTACGTAGCAAGAACTCCCACACCCAGTCATAGGAAATTTCAACCACGTCAGGAAGGCCCGTGAGAAGTATGGTGGGCTTCCAGTCCCAGACTCTGTCTTGAGAAGATTCAATGACACAGTGGACGCTGCTGACCTGTTTGAACTCAACTCGAAGGGTGGAATTACTACTTGGCACGACAAGAGGGTACCCATTAGAAGAATTTCTAGCTATCTCGACCGTGTCCTCATCAACGAAGCTTGGTTGGACCATTTTCCTAATGCTGCTGTAAAATTAGGGGCGCATCCGAACAGCGATCACGCGTGGATGGAAGTTGAACTTATGGGCACACCTCAACCAAACCGTCCCTTCCACTTTCTCAATCACTGGCTCACCTAGCCCAGCTTCCTTGGTGTGGTCCAGGAGATTTGGAGGCAAAATGTCATAGGAAATCCCATGTTTATTATAGTGGAGAAGCTCAAAAGAACCAAGGTAGCTTTGAAGAAGTGGTCTAAGGAGCTTATTGACCTGCCCAACCTCATTAATGAAGCTAGGTCTACTTTCCAAGCTGCTGCTACCGATCTTAAACTTAATCCTCTTTCTGACATGCTTATGCTCAAGGAGGAAGAGGCCAGCAAACGTCTCCTCCAACTAGAGAAAGCACAAGAAGTTAGCTATTGGCAAAGGAGTAGGCTTAGATGGATCAAAGACAGTAATCAAAACTCTAAGATCTATCACGCTGCAATTAAAAAGAACAACATGAAAGACCATATCCCCAATCTCATTGATGCTAATGGAGACCTTGTGGATGAGGAAGGACACATCGGTGACATGGCTGTTAATTTCTTCTCCAGTTTATATAATCTGAGCGAAGTTTCCTCTCCTCAACCTAGCAGCTGTCCTACCCACCAGGTTTCTGCTGACATGAATAGAGAACTTCTTAGATCGGCTACTGAAGAGGAAATCAAGGCTGCCACTTTCTCCATTGGTGCTTCCAAAGCTCCCGGACCAGACAGGTTTAATGTTAAATTTTTCCAAGCTGCTCGACCCATCATTGGTGACGATATTTGCAGGGCAATCCGGTGGTTCTTAGTTGGTGGCAGGATGGTTCGACAAGCCAACCATGCTTTCATAAAGCTTATTACCAAAATTAATAATGCTACTACCATGAATGATTTTTGGCCTATCGCTTGCTGCTCCGTGCTTTACAAAATTCTTTCCAAGGTGATTTGTAACAGGCTGAAAACCTTGCTGCCCAATCTGATATCAAGCAACCAATCGGCCTTTTTTCAAGGCAGGGATATAGCGGATAATGCTCTACTTGCTTCTGAATTTCTGCTTGACTTCCAAGTTAAAAGTAAGTCTAAGAAAGCATGCATAAAGGTGGACATCTCCAAAGCCTATGATAAAGTTAGTTGGAAGGGCTTGTGGTCCATCATGAATGGTTTTGGCTTCTCAACTAGATTCATTGATGTCATCAAACAATGTGTGGAGACAACTTCCTTCTCGGTACTAATTAATGGGACCCCTAAAGGTTTGTTTCAAGCTTCCAACGGCCTGAGACAGGGTGATCCGCTCTCGCCCTTGCTTTTCTCTTTGGTTATGGAAAATCTCACAAGTCTTATGAATAAAGTTGAAAGGGAAGGTCTCATCAAACCTTTCAAAGTCCATGGCGCCAGAGTGCACGCACACATGATTTTTGCTGACGATATTCTATTCTTCATAGCTGGGCATGCTAAATCTCTTAAAGGGGTGCGGCGCACACTACGCATGTTTGGTAACATCACATGTCTATACATCAATGACATCAAGTCGCAAATCTTTTTGTCTAAGTCTTGTGCCTCTAGAAGAGGGAGGCTTAAGGAAGCAATAAGCATATCTGAGGGTGCCTTCCCCACCAAATACTTAGGCATTCCCATTGCTGGTGGTACCGGATGTGGGGCTGACTACAAACATTGTGTTGACGATCTCCGCTGCACTGTTGACAAGTGGACGGGTCTGAAACTCTCCATGGCTGGGCGTGATGTCCTCATTAAACCAGTTCTCGCCAGCAAAATTTAGTTTTGGTGCCGCATGGCTGAATTACCCGAATTCATCCTCCATAAGTTCAAATCCATTGCTGTAGGTTTTCTTTGGAGCGGTAAAGCCCATGCCATTTCCTACTGACTGACCCCTCTAGGTAGTGGATGTTCATCTTCAAATTTGGAGGTTTGGAACCACTATAAATAACTTGTGTTATTTGTTGCTTGTTCAACCTCTCTCTCCCTTGTTGTGCATGTTTAATTGCACTCAAATTTCATATATACAACAATATATTGAGATATATATTGAACATCTAATGAATTTTTTAAAGTGGTTTTGGATCTATTCACCCCCTAGAGCTCATTATAGACCCAACAATTGGTATTAGAGCAATATCCAAGCAATACTTCCACAAGTTGGAGAATATGGATGATAATCAAGGAGGGAGATACTACTTCAACATTCTAATATTTGATGGGATCAACTTCCTCTATTGGAAGAGAAGAATGCAATATCACATCCAAGGACCAAGTCTCGAGCTATGAATAATGGTGCATCTTCCATACAAACAACTGGAGGCAAATCTAGAAGAATGGGACCATGCTAATTTGAAGAAAGCAACCTTGAATGAAAGAGTCATCAACATTCTCGACGCCTCTCTTTCCCAAACTAAGTTCAACCGAATTTCCTCTTGTAACACGGCCTATGAGATAAATCTATGTGTTACTTATGAGGGGACGAAGCAAGTGAAGGAAAGTAGATCATGGATCTAAGGAAGGTAAACTCAAAGATCCTTTGTACTATTCCTCATCGTTGGCAAAGAAAAGTGGCTACCATAGAAGAAACAAAGTCTCTATGTAACATTCCTATGAAGAAGTTGTTGGTATGTATGCCTAGAGAGCCAATCACATGATGATTATAATGGCATATCTTGCAAACGATTTGATTAATAATAAAGGCAATCTTTCAATTTATTATGTTATTTAGTTATGAGATAATAATGTAACACAATAAATGTCTAAAGAGTGATAGTACTCAATGAACATATGTCTTTAGGTTGAGTACTTAAACGATGAGATCATATAGATGTCAAGAGTACATGCATTCTTGTTATGTCCCTAGTCATATGATATTGTGGAAGCATAATAGACAACAATAACACTTAAGACTAGAGTGTGTGTTGGTTGATGACAAAATCTCATTAGTCATGATATGTGATATCAAACCAAGCACATCGATGCTTGTTAGAGAATAATGTGTCAGACAGACCCACCTTGAGAGTGACACATGGAACCATGAATGGTAGTCAAAGTCATGTTTCATAGTGATGGTGCTAATTGTGGTTCTTAGACCTAAAATCACTACACTCATCACATATTGTTCGGTGTGATTTGACATCATCCAATGTGATCTTAAATAAGGGTTGCCATAAAGGTGGTGCTTGGGAGCACTATGACACATGGGGATGATTGTGAGTGATGTAGATGGGATTTGTCCCTCCTACATGAGTTTGATTTCCTGACCACTTGATAAGTGAGACTGAGAAATGCATGGCCATGCTGGTGTGAGTCAATATGTGATATTGAGCTTACAATTTCTTAGACATTCTGCTCTAGTTCAAGGAATACAGATTGAATGTTGAAGAGGATGATGATTGCATGCCTCGAGTACAATCTGGATATCAGAGACAAAGGAACTATACAATCAATGTAACACCAATCACAGATGATAGGTTTGAAGTTGTTCTCCAACTTATCCAAATACTTGATTAGCAATGAAGTCTTGCTAGATAACAATCGTTGCTTGTGAAATCATAATACAATTATGAATGTCACTACCAACATAGTGTGGAGCCTACCAGGTCACACACATAGGATGTGATTGGAATAGGAGTATAATTGTGGACGTGATTGGAAATGATCTGAATCAAATTGAAAACATTTAGGTAATCTACTATAATATTAGAATATAATCTGAGTTAATTGGTTAAAGTGTTTAAGACAATTAATTAGATTCCATTTTTAAGTCGACTGGATGATCCAGAGAGATTAACTAGAAATGGATAACAAAAAGTAGTTAATCATTTAATATGATTAATTGGATCCAAAGTATTCTTTTGATTGTCCATGAGCAGCTTTTTAATGAACCCACAACCTTTTGTTTCCCAAGGGTTTTGGGAAACCATGCTTCCTTTCTTTTGCAAATATATAGGGGCATGACGACCATACTTTGATACACTCTTAGATACACACTCTTGTACGTGAACCCTCATCCCCAAGTGAGAGAGAAGGAGAGCAACCGATGCTAGAACGTTATCAAGCAGAAGGTTGTTCCTTCCCATCGGCTTGAGAAGCGTGACATGAAGTTCTAGTCCATCTACAAGGATGAAGTAGAGACACACATGCTGAGTTGCCTGCGTTCAGAGGATGGGCGAGGACCTTTTGTGCACACTATGAGCGACACACATCACCACACCAATGGACGTCGTCAAACTTGCTCCAGGATGAGGTATATCCCTGCACCCTCCTTCAGAATACATTGTTGTAGATCCTCTGTTAGGATATGTGCAAAAAAAATTATTACTCCATTTGTGCCTATCTCCTCCACACAAAACCCAACAGAACTCTTAGGAAATTTTCTAGCCCATAAAGTGAGACTCAGCCAACTAGAAAAAGAGGATATTGAAGAAAAGAATAAAAAGAAGAAGGGGAAGGTGATTGCTTTCCATACTTCATCGAGTCATGAATCCTCTTAAGTTGAAGAAGATTCTATGTACTCAAAAGGTATATTCTACAAGCATAAGTCTTCTAAAGTTGAAGAAGATTCCATGTACTCAAAAGGTAGATCCATGTACTCAAATTGTTACTATAAATTCATCATTTAACTTTTGGAAAACTCACTAAATGGTTTTTCTACTAAAATCTAACTATCCTAAAGGCTTGGTTTAAATGTGAATTTAGGTTTAAGATAGTTGTACTTGACTCATATCTAGATTTAACATGAAATCTAATGACTTGTACATTATGCCTTGTACAAATGTAATACATTGAATAGACATGATAAAACATCCACTTGTGTCTAATTAAATATCTTCAAAATTCTTTTATGTACATCTCTTGATCTCTGAAACACTAGATAGCATGTTAGATACACAAAAGAGAAATGTTGTCATAATCAAAAGAGAAAGTGTGCAAATATCAAATTTAGCTGACAATCTCCCCCTTTTGAAGATGACAAGCATAAAAAATAAGCAATATATAAAGAAGGAAAATTATACCTAAATTTGCATCCTTTGAGTTTCTTCAAAAGTGTGTGCTTATTTACTTGAGAAATATGGAAAATGACAACCGTTTATCAAGATGAATGAGCGACCATTCATACCAAGAAAATGTATTATTTAGACAAAAATAAGGAACTAATTATTCATCTTAGTCAAGAGAATGGAAATAAAAAAGTTGAGGACTTCAAAGATTTTTTTGTTAAGACTACTTTCTTCCCTTTTGTTATTTACAAAAAGGTTGTAGTGAGAATCATGAATCCCCCTAAAAAGGATACCTCCCTTATTGTAATGCTTCTTCTGAATAATCGTATTCAAAATTTATGTTCAATGATGGAAGATATTAAATTTAGCCACAAGAAGCTCAATCATTATGTAGGGAGTGTAACGACCCTGCCTCCCGGTGACCCCCAATTAAGGGAGACTAAGAGGTCAAAGCCGTTATCCCAATTTCCCAGATCAAAGGTTTGACAAATAACCAGTAATAATTATCAAATTCTACCAGACTATATTGAAAAGATGTACTAAAATAAAACTTTGCATACCTTTTTCAAAAACTTGGATATCTACTTCTATCCACATTTGGACTCTATTCTAACTAATCCTCCTTGCTCTTTATTTCTTAATTCACAATATGCCACTTTACTGTTTGTCCTTTGTAATTTGTACCTAAAATGCCGACAAAAAAAACGTCAGTCAGCATAAATGAATATGCCAGTATGTGGGGAAAACAATAATCATGCAATTAACTGTACAACATATTGCAGTCAATTATGATTTAACAAACAACTTTACATTTTAAACATAACTGCTCAATCCATCCATACCCTAGCCTCTGCGCTGTCCCTGCAGTGGACCTGGATGCTACCTTCCTTATGGTAGATCCCCATTAAACCCCTCATGATCCTACCTAAAAGGTGAATCAATTTCTAGGGTTGAGTCACATGGCGCTACCCATAGGTAGCCCACTCCCTAACTCATGGTGTGCTAAAGAGTCTCATGGCACTACACACGAGTAGCCCAATTTCTAACTCACGATAACCTGATGTCCTACTTAACAAGTAGGCCCTGTACTAGGTTACCCTTTTCATCATTAGCAAAGCCACAAAGGAGGACCAGCATCTGATCCAGTCATGTATATATATGTATGGTGATAATCATAGTCACTTTATTGTTGCATGAAATAAAAGTCATCCAAGCAGTTATTTTCAGACAACTGATAAAACATCCAGGAATCGCCGTGAAACTAAAGCGATTAACCATAAGCGTAACCACATACCTGATCCAGAGCAACTTGATGTCCAAGCAATAATATTCAAGAACAATCAATCAAGCAATCATCAATATCATGAAATTAACGCATAACATCCAAGTGTCATTATTTTATCCAAAACATTCTCAAGTTCGACTTGGATTCCACCTTATGATTTCTAGGCCAACTTTAGGGTTTTATTAGGGTTTTGGCCTTCATTATGCATTTATCACTTTTAATGCTCTTTTAGTCCACCAACCCTAATTTCATCATCATAGGACAAAATAAAAGTCAATTAAGTCCATTATGCCTCTTTTACACTACCGTCTTTATCCTTTTAAGTCATGACATGATCATTAAGGCCAATTATCATCTTAGGCTTCTTTCAAATTAACAAATTATCTTTCATATAGTCTAAATCACATATGAACTCTATTTATCACTAATTCCACATTTATCCATTAGAAAACCCTAATTACCATATTATGGGTATTTATCCACAATTAGAAACTTTTATACTTGAAATAGCTTAAAATCATCATATCTCATCTTTATTCAAGAATTTGAGCAATTGAAGTCATTAAGAGTCATAATTACTGAGATTAGGGTTTCAAGTCCCTTTAAAGCATATTCATGTACATGGAATCTTAAATTAATGAAACTATGCATAAAGATCACCCTTTTAGATCCAATGTGCCCTTTTTATAATCAAAAGGTTAATATCAACTTTAAACATCCATTTAACCCTTCCTAAACCATTAATCATCATGGATTAGGGTTTCTTAATCATTAAAGCATTAAAGTTGATAACTTCAGCTACTTTTCAAATTTCAAGAGGAACTAGGCTTCAAATATAATTTCATTGTGTTTCTCTCATTCTGAGGATAATTTTTCATATAGGACTTGTCTCATTCTGAGTTTCCTAGAATCAGTAATGGTTTTTGCAAATAAAACAATATTGGACCAATAATATCGTGCCATGTGGGCAACTTATACATACCTTTCAGCATTGAGCCTACATTATAACAAAAGGACTATTTTTCCCTCCTGCTGTGGGTTTCTCCTTCACACGCTAGGGGGTGTTTTAGCCCAAACTATTTGAGCCGTCTTCCTCCTCTCGACGACGCGTTAATGCCACTGCAACGTTGGGTTTCTGCTGTGACCAGGTTACCCTCTGGGGTGGGGTGGACCGTGCGAGGGTTCCTACCCCTATGTAGCCTCCTGCTGCATACGACCATGCCATAGTTTGGGGCCAAGACAACCTGGTCGATGAGGACCAAAGCTGAGAATAGTTCTCATTTGCAGAGAAAACCTCCTTGGTAGAGGTCGCAGCCAACGAAGGAAGAAGGGGAGGGAGGAGATTTCATCAACCCCGAAGCTTCTCTGGGAACTAAGAATCTCCTACGGACACCTCTCTAGGCAAGGGCATGTCTTTCACCTAAGGATAGGTCTGCGGTGGTCCAACGACTGCAGATCTTTCTTCCTTCCGGTAGAGTTGGCGTCAGCCTTGTTACTCGATGCATCCTTGGCATCGTCAGGTGATGTATCCAGGGTTGGCAAGGTTACGAGGACCGTGGCCAGGGATTGGCTTTCTACATACAACCATGGTTGGCTTTCATGTTTCCACATAGAGGAGTATTGTTGGGGTCCTTTTATATCTGTAAACTATGCGGAACCCTAGTGGTTAATATGAGATAGAGAAAGCGTGGGCATTGTTAACCACCTATATCCTTGTTACTCAAAAGGCAACCTGTAGCCTTCCATCCATGTATAGAACTCTTTAAGTGTTATCCTCTTGATTTGTCAATTTCACCACAAAAAGTTACTATGTTCCTAATCAAATTTGGCAACTAAAAGCTGTTAAGGAAAGTATTGTTTTGTGGATTCCTTATTGTATAAGAAATCTAGATTATTCCCTAATTTCTTAGGATTTCCTCTCTCTCTTTCTTTCTTTGTTTCTATTTTCATTATTTTGATTTCCTCTCTTAATATAAATTATGTGGAACGGAAAATCATTTCATTGTGGTCACCCATGCCACTTTTTAGAAACTTCTACACAGTTTTCATATATGCACATAATTATCTTTAATTTCATTTTTCTTATCCTATTCAAGGATTTCTTTTCTTTTAATATATTGGACTTACTACCTCAGTAGGGTCCACAAAAACACATGTACAAAGAAAATAATGCAACAAAATTTCATTCAATACATATAATTCATACAATTCCCATAATCATACATTTATTGGGAAATTTGCATTTTCCACCATAAGAACTCAAAAATTGGGGTTGTAACATCCTTTCCCTCTTATACGAATTTGTCCCTCAAAATTCCACCAAACATATAAACAATTCAGGATAAGACTTTTCCATCATTGGCCCCTATCTGGCTTTACCCTATCCATGGTGCTTCTAAAGAACCTTTATCATTGCATATTCATTTTTTTGAGTTCTTTCACCTTGGCATCTATAATCCTCACAGGTGACTCAAGACATTTCCACCTCCCTTGGGGCTCACTAGGTTCATTGCTCAGCACATGGCTCAGGTACCTCACATAGTGCTCTAAATTAGACACATGGAACTCATCACGTTATCCTGAGGGGAAAGGATAAACCTAACCATTTCCACCAATCCATCTCAAATGGATCCATGTATAGGGAACCTAGCTTTTTTTCCCCAGCTATAGCTCAGAGGGGTCATATTTTCATATCACATATTATCCCACAGCGAACTGCATGTCAGTCTACTTTGTATCAGCTCACGACTCATGTCATCCCTGGGCTCTCTTTTCCAGCCATTACACGATCAAAGCGACTTCATCTGCATACACTGTGGTCTTTTCTGACCTTCGTGAGATCCCTTCACCAACATCATCTTTATGAAGTGGTGACTGACACAACCTCTCTTATAGGGCTTCTTTACATCCCAATACTGGCTATGGTGGTTATAACCACATCTTACATAGGACAAGGACTGTCTCCGTGTATCACCATGAATGAGCACACATGCTCTCATCAGACCCTCTAGTCTAGATCATACTAACCATTAGTTAGAGGTGATAAACTGTACTAACATCGAGTTCTTCATGTATCTACATCCACTTCATGGAAGTGAATCTTTAGGTCATACTCACGAACTTTTGAACTCACATCATGGTGTAGTTGAACCATCTCTCTCTCTCTCTCTCTCTTACATGTAGTTCAACTGGATCTATCCCATGATAGTATTCTTTCTTTCTCTTAGATCATGTCATCTAGGTAAGGCGATCTACCATAACCCATATTGCATGTTGACCTTCCTTGGTCCAGGGGAGACTTACCACAACATCCATAGTGATGAGGACTCTTTATCCTCTATATCAACTTATTGGGTTACTGGTGTTTGTCCTTCACCTCCTGGCATGCATGTCGACAAGCCACATGCAACTTCATCTTAGGCATCCAAAGTACTACTACCACTTATCATCTTAGTAGTACCACGGTGTATGGTGAACTTAAAATCATGATCTCTTGTATGTCATGATTCCTTAAGGTCGATCCTCAGAAACCCTAAAACACTCTAGTTGGGGTTTCATCACCTCCTTTCCATAGAAGTGCATATGAGGTTCTACAACCATCCTTCCATCATGAAAAGCCCTAGGCTGGATAACTAGGCAACCACTAACTCGATCAACGGATCTCGTTACATCTGAGTGTTAGCCAAACATATCTCACAACTTAGGATTCACCTAACCACCTCTTCCAGCCTGCCCACTAGCTAAACTAGACAGTTGCATCTCAACCAGAGCATCCATTACCACCTCACATCCTTTTGTATAAGGTAATTTTGAAGACATACACCTTCATGTATTCCACTTATTATCTCATCTCAAACTCTAAGTCTATCTTCATCAAGAAAACTCAGAGCTCATCATCTTAGTTATCGATCTCAACCTTGTATATCTCATTTATTCCACATAGCTTATGATAAACACATCCTCATATGATGACTACCTTAGTTCTCCATCCACATATCGTACACTCCACAAGGGTACATTATTACCTCTATCCTCATACCTCATAGCAATGTTTCAACTCACATCATCTTTATACTTGGTGTATGACATGCGTACTATCCTATCTCTCACTCCCATAACATGAGGAAATATGCATTTGGCAGCCATCCAAACCCAAAGTTCTTCCTGTTCCAAGAGTAGAGATGGTACATCCCACATCACCAATACACCTTGGAAACATGCATCACATGTCTCTACATCATGAACATCACGACATCAAGGTTACTTCCATGGAAAACTGATCTCGAACCCACTTGGGTCATCATACCATCCTTGGTCATCTCCTCTAGGTCTGTAGGGTGCTGAAACTTTTGGGGTCATCCCTCTTCCCTTATGCATCCAGAGAGTGCCCTCCTCATCTGCCCTTTGGGTCTCATGAGTTCATGAAGGTGATCAATCTCCTAACCCATGGCCCTCAGACAATGATAGCTATTACCTCCCTACCCTATGGTCATGAGCAACTAGGGAATTAGGCAACTCCTACTTCCATCGGTCTTATACCTACCTGACCCTAGGATAGACTTAGGATTCTAATATAGTACATGTCCAACTTAGAACCTTACCCCAGTCTCCATCATCTCTATCTGCATTCATGGGATGACTTTCATCCTTCTATAAGGGTCATGGCAACCTAACTACCTCAGTCAGACCCCATACTGGCTACCTCCATGCTAACACATCCACATGCACTTAGAGATGGTTATCTATGGGTTTACAGGTTTATTCTCATACCATGTACTCTCCACTTAGCTTTTCAAGATCCTATGAGACCTCTTTAGGTTACTTAAAACCTAACAAAAACTGATACATACCCTACAGAAGGGTTCTCTCCCAGGATGGGAGGAAACTATCTCTTGATAGCAACCAAGGTCACAAACATCCTTATGTCTAGGGTTTACCTCAATATGAGCATGCTTAACCCAGTCAAGCTACTAAGGCACGTAGAATACCTCCTAAACCATGCCAGGTCTCCATGATAGGTCATACTTGTTCTCATTCCTCAACATTGGACCAAGATCATACCTACCCATGTCACCAACTTAGATGTGAATGGTTCATCAAACATACCTTAAACTTAAGGGGTTTCCATTTCCTCTAAACATGAGGAGTGCCATGCTCAAATCTATAGAAACTCAAATCTCATCATGAGAATTAGGTACACCACTTCCCCTCTTAGGCCTAGGAACCCTAGGTTCACTTTTCTGATGTCCAACTACATGCTCAACCCTACAACCACGTACCAAGCATGTTCAAGGTATGGCATGCACTTCCTATTATCATTCCACTTGAAAAATACTTCATAGTGGAGTCCTCCTCAAGGACAACCAACTAGGTATAAGACCTCACAACTTGTTACTAAAGCTCTCCAGGGTCTAAGGAACCCTTCTTCCTATCCTTAAAAGATAAGCACCTATATCATCTGCACATAGGTACCAGTAGCCTCATCCTCTCTCTAGGGTTTGGTTCCTCTAAAGACAACCAAGATGCCATCAACCTCTAGGGATCATGCATGAGGCAACCACAACCATCCAATCAGGTTGCATCATCCTCAACTCCCCACCTGTTCCTCATATCTCGGAGTCTAAGCTTCCAACCTTCTCGCTTGGGGTCCTGCTCTCTCTCTCTCTAGAGCTAACCCTACAAACAACCTTACTACTAGAGGTCCTCTCTCCATGAATGTGGATCAAGCTCACAAGTATACCCCTACATGGGTGAAGCCTATGTTCAAACTTGTGTTCACTCAAGATTATCCATAGCTCTTTATGCTTATCTCATAAGCTATCCAACATGCCTTTCTGGCCAGGGTTTTAACCTACTACCAACACTACTCACGTACTCTCGATGCATACTATTCCATGCCCATATAAGCCCATAGGGTGTTCTATATGTTCTTAACGAACCTATTCAATGAAGGGGTTATCCTTCACCCTAACATATACGGCCCTTCCCAGGTTTGGGTCGCCAAAAGGTACTAGGCCAGCCAGCCTCACATGGCTCAAACTATCGTAGGGATTAAAACTTCCATCTCATCATGCCATCTCTCTCTCTAACCACCACTTAGGGTTAGGGTTAGCATCATCCTCATAAGATGTGCCAGGTCTCTACCTATAATGGATGTCTCTACCTCCATGACTAACTCTCTCTACTCATCCTCCTGACAAGAAGGTCTAACCTCAGGTCTCTCTAGAGGGCATGACAACACATTTCATATGACCTAAGCATGCAACTAATCTTTAGTTTATGCTTAACTATTAAGCTTATGTCCATGACATCTTGTTTACATGATTTTCATTAATTTGGTGGAGGATTCCTTAACCTTATTATACATACCCTATCCTCAAGAGGGTGAGGAAGAGAGAGAAAACCCTAAACCTTAGAATCTTAACAGAATTAGGGTTAGAAGGAATGAAAATAGATGAGAGAGTCCTAAAGGTATCTTATTTCGAGTCAGATCCTAAGACATTGGCCAGGCAGTCACACACATCTGAGAGTCCTTGTATTCCGACTAGTGGTGCGGAGGAAAATATTGCCAACCCCCAGACGTGATCCTTTTCTAGACACCTATGTCTTTCGAAAAATCCTCTAATAACTCCCTCAGTTCTATGGAATTTGTAAAATTTAATAATTACTAAAGATTAAATGAGGAACCAATGCTGTGATACCAAATGTAATGACCCCACCTCCCGGTAACCCCCAATTAAGGGAGACTAAGAGGTCAGAGTCGTTATCCCAATTTCCTAGATCAAAGATTCGACAAATAATCAATAATAATTATCAAATTATACCAGACTATACTGAAAAGCAGTACTAAAATAAAACTTTGCATACCTTTTTTAAAAACATGGATATCTACTTCTATCCACATCTAGACTCTATTCTAACTAATCCTCCTTGCTCTTTATTTCTTAATTCACAATATGCCACTTTACTGTTTGTCCTTTTCAATTTGTACCTAAAACGCCGACAAGAAAAACGTCGATCAGCATAAATGAATATGCCGGTATGTGGGGGAAACAATAATCGTTCAATTAACTGTACAACATATTGTAGTCAATTATGATTTAACAAACAAATTTATGTTTTAAACACAACTGCTCAATCCATCCATACCCTAGCCTCTGCGCTGTCCCTACAGTGGACCTAGATGCTACCTTCCTTATGGTAGATCCCCATTAAACCCCTCATGATCCTACCTAAAAGGTGAATCAATTTCTAGGGTTGAGTCGCATGGTGCTACCCATAGGTAGCCCACTCCCTAACTCATGGTGTGCTAAAGAGTCTCATGGCACTACACATGGGTAACCCAATTTCTAACTCACGATAACCTGATGTCCTACTTAACAAGTAGGCCCTGTACTAGGTTACCCTTTTCTTCATTAGCAAAGCCACAGAGGAGGACCAGGATCTGAGCCAGTCATGTATATATGTATGGTTATAATCATAATCACTTTATAGTTGCATGAAATAAAAGTCATCCAAGTAGTTATTTTCAGACAACCGATAAAACATCCGGGAATTGCCATGAAACTAAAGCGATTAACCATAAGCGTAACCACATACCTGATCTAGAGCAACTTGATGTCCAAGCAATAATATTCAAGAACAATCAATCAAGCAATCATCAATATCTTGAAATTAATGCATAACATCCGAGTGTCATTGTTTTATCCAAAACATTCTCAAGATCGACTTGGATTCCACCTTATGATTTCTAGTCTAACTTTAAGGTTTTATTAGGGTTTTGGCCTTCATTATGCATTTGTCACTTTTAATGCTCTTTTAGTCCACAAACCCTAATTTCAACATCATAGGCACAGTTAAAAGTCAATTAAGTCCATTATGCCTCTTTTACACTATCGTCTTTATCAGTTTTAAGTCATGACACGATCATTAAAGCCAATTATCATCTTAAGCTTCTTTCAAATTAATAACTTATCTTTCATATAGTCTAAATCACATATGAACTCTATTTATCACTAATTCCACATTTATCCATTAGAAAACCCTAATTACCATATTATGGGTATTTATCCACAATTAGAAACTTTTATACTTGAAATAGCTTAAAATCATCATATCTCAGCTTTATTCAAGAATTCAAGAAATTAAAGTCATTAAGAGTCATAATTACCGAGATTAGGGTTTCAAGGCCCTTTAAAGCATATTCATGTACATACATGGAATCTTAAATTAATAAAACTATGCATAAAGATCACCCTTTTAGATCTAATGGGCCCTTTTTATAATCAACATGTTAATATCAACTTTAAACATCCATTTAACCATTCCGAAACCATTGATCATCATGGATTAGGGTTTCTTAATCATTAAAGCATTAAAGTTGATAACTTCAACTACTTTTCAAATTGCAAGAGGAATTAGGATTCAAATATAATTTCTTTGTGTTCCTCTCATTCTGAGTATAAATTTTCATATAGGACTTGTCTCAATCCGAGTTTCCCAGAATTAGTTATGATTTTTGCAAATAAAACAATATTGGACCAATAGTAACGTGCCACATGGGCAACTTATACATACCTTTCAACATTGAGCCTACATTATAACGAAAGGACTATTTTGCCCTCCTGATGTGGGTTGCTCCTTCACACTCTAGGGGGTGTTTTGGTCCAAACTATTTGAGCCATCTTCCTCCTCTCGACGATGCATTGCTTCCGCCGCAACTTTGGGTTTCCACCGTGACCAAGTTACCCTCCGGGGTGGAGTGGACCGCGCGAGGGTTCCTACCCATCTGTAGCCTCCTGCCACATGTGACCATTCCATAGTTTGGGGCCAAGATAGCCTGGTCGACGAGGACCAGAGCTGAGAATAGTTCTCGTTTGTAGAGAAAACCTCCTTGGCAGAGGTCGCAACCAACGGAGGAAGAAGGGGAGGGAGGAAATTTCATCAACCCCGAAGCTTCTCTGGGAACTAAGAATCTCATGTGGACACCTCTCCAGGCAAGGGCATGTCTTTCACCTAAGGATAGGTCTGCGATGGTTCAATGACTGCAGATCTTTCTTCCTTCCGGTAGAGTTGGCGTCACCCTTGTTACTCGATGCATCCTTGGCATCGTCAGGTGATGTATCCAGGGTTGGCAAGGTTACAAGGACCGTGGCCAAGAATTGGCTTTCTCCATACAACCATGGTTGGCTTTCATGTCTCTCGATAGTGGAGTATTGTTGGGGTCCTTTTATATCTGTAAACTATGCGGAACCCTAGTGGTTAATACGAGAAAGAGAAAGTGTGGGCATTGTTAACCACCGATATCCTTATTACTCAAAAGGCAATCTATACCCTTCCATCCATGTATAGAACTCTTTAAGTGTTATCCTCTTTATTTGTCTATTTCACCACAAAAATTTACTATTTTCCTAATCAATTTTGGCAACTAAAAGCCATTAAGGGAAGTCTTGTATTTGTGGATTTCTTATTATATAAAGAAATCTAGATTATTCCCTAATTTCTTAGGATTTCCTCTCTCTCTTTATTTTTTTGTTTCTATTTTCATTATTTTGATTTCCTCTCTTAATAGAAATTATGTGTATTGGAAAATCATTTCATTGTGGTCACCCATGCCACTTTTTAGAAACTTCTACACAGTTTTCATATATGCACATAATTATCTTTAATTTCACTTTTCTTATTCTATTCAGGGATTTCTTTTCTTTTATTATATTGGACTTACTACCTCAGTAGGGTCCACGAAAACACATGTACAAAGGAAATAATGCAACGAAATTTAATTCAATACATATAATTCATACAATTTCCATAATCATACATTTATTGGGAAATTTGCATTTTCCACCATAAGAACTCAAAAATTGGGATTGTAACAGGGAGGATAAATAATCCATCATTTTGTTCATTTTATCATAAAGTTGAAAAAAGTTACAATGCTCAATGAAATACATGAATAACCAAATGACATAAATCTCAAAGTATTTTTACATATTCCCAATGAGACTAAGAATATAATCTATTTCAAGATCATGTCATGTGAAAGCAACGACACCATAGTAAGTACCAAGAGTTTCCCAATTAAATCTCCGTAGTGGTTAAGGAATAATCTTTAAGAAAAGTGGGCACTCAGGAAAAGTTGATGTGGATAGCTATATGTTGAAGTGGATAGCTATGTCTTGAAGTTGTGCCTCTGAGAGTTTTTTATGGTGAAGGTCAGATGGTGGTGCAGGTGGTTGGGAACAGTTAATGTTTGGATTGTGGGGAGGAATTCTACCAGGATAAAGATGAGTAGGATAGTTATATGGGGTATTAGGAGTTAAGGCTTTCATGTGTTCATTTAGTTATGTCATGGAATGATATTAGTAGTCATGTGTCTACCTATCGAATAAGCAACCCATTTGAAATATACAAAATCATTTTCATGGATGCAAGAATAGGAGGTGGAGGAATTGGATCTTGTGGAACCTCATCTTCATTTCGACTATTTGTGACCAAAATCAATTCCTATTTTCTCAAAGGTCTTGAGATCAATTATTTAGAAAACACAATCAGGAACATATTTTAAATCTAAGAGAATTTGACCAAGAAAATGCTCAATGATTTGTCACACAAAGTCAACAAAAGGAGGGGATCCCTTCAAATCAAACATCTCATGGGAGAGGATTTTAACAAAGTTAATGGGAATTTGTTCAAGGATATCAAAGATGACATACATGTTATATTGTGGGATTTTGGATTTGTTAACCCCATGCATAGTGTTTGTGATAATGATAAAATTGATGATGCGAGCTTCATGGGAGAAAGAAGATGCATAGATGGTACATCTTGTTTCATGATAGGTGTAACTAGGAAGAAGAACAAACTTTTTGATAGAGGAAGGAGAAATATCTTCATTTAAATGTTCTTGAAAGATATTATGGGAATCTTTACTAGTGAGGTCAATATAATTGATGAAATTATTTTCATCTTGGAAAGTAAGTGTAAATATCATTTTCATCAAACTGAAAGGATAGACCGTTAGAAGTATGGGTCTTTGTCTAAGCAAACTTGGTTGGCATAGAATTCATTGACAGCTCTAGAAGACCATGAGTTAGGGTTGGGGTAAGAAACTCTTGAAGGTATTGAAATTTAAAGAGTTTACCCAGATCAAGTACCCAAAAAGAAGCAACATCCATCAGCCTCGAGGTAGAGGTGTCTTTGAAGACAAGTCGAGTAACTTGTCGAAAACTACAAACTTGATGAAGCTAATGTTGTTGATGATCATTGATTAGTCACTTGTCTTCCTGTTGGAGAGCTTCTTCTTGTTCCCACCACGAGAAGATGACACCATTTGAAGATTGTTGTGGAAGAATGGAGAGGTCTTAATACAATGTAGAGAATGAGTGGAAAGGGGTTTTACAGTAGAAAGAAACTCAAAATGGCCAAGAGGATTCATTAGAAATCACCCAAGTAGAGGATAATATGATATCAAAGGTTGTTGTGGGAATAATGGCTGAGTCGGGCACTTTATACAAGCAACCTATTGATTCTAGTTTGAACTATAGTTCGACTGAGGTGCCCAATGGTCAAGAAAAGGCTAGTTTTGGCTGAAGCACCACTCAAAACCCTTCAAACAAATCATTGACTAATGGAATTCCCGATGAAACTGTTTGTCAGCCGAGGGACTTCTCAGTCAAACTATTGGTCAACCAAGAGTGTGACTAATTGAGACAATTTGAGCATTATTTTGTCCAGTAAAACAAACTAGTTTATGAAATAAATTGCATATGATGGTAAAATGCATATGAATCATAAATAATTTTTAATCAAATTTAGAACAATATTTAATTTATTTCAAAAAAATAACATCTCCAAGAGGAACAATATTTAATTTATTTCAAATTCCCAAAATTGTTATGAAGCAAGTGATTTAGTAAAATTATTTGCTAATTGATTTTCAATATCAACATGATGAAGATATATATCACTTTTAGCAATATGATCACAAAGAAAATGATGTCTTACTTCAATACGTTTGGTCTGTCTATGTAAAATAGGATTGTTAGATAAGTGTATGGCACTGGTATTATCATAGAAAATGGGAGTCATTGATAGAGAAAAACCATAATTATGTAATACTTGTTGCATTCAAAGAAGTTGGGCACATCAACTACTGATAGTCATGTATTTAGCTTCGATGGTAGATAGAGCAATAATATATTGTTTCTTACTAAACCATGAAACCAAAGATTTTCTGAGTAAGAAACAAACCACTAGTATTTTTTTGATCAGACGAAAACTTGCATAATCAACATCGAGATAAGATTGAAGATTAAAAGATCTATTTTTAAGATACCAAATCCCATAATCGATCATGGTAGTCAAATATCTTAGAATGTGTTTGACAACAACTAGATGTGATTGCATAGGATCATATAGAAATCGGGAACATAAACTAACAAAAAACATGATATCCATATGAGAGGTAGTTAAGTATAATAAACTTCCAATTATAGATCGAAAAAAAGAATTGTCAATGGGTTCCCCATCCTTGTCTTTATCAATTTTAGTAGATATTGCCATGGGAGTTTAAGCATGTTTGTAGTTATCCATGTCAATGTGTTTTAGAAGCTCTTTCGTATATTTTTTGTAATTTAGAAAGATACCATGTGGAGTTAATTTGTTTTATTTGAAATCATAAGAAAATGGTTAGTTCACACATAAGGATCATTCTAAATTGTTTTTGCATGATATCACTAAAATGAGTGCATAGAAATTCTTAAGATGCACCAAAGATAATATCATCTACATATATTTGAACATTAAGAAAATCTTAGTCATAATTTTTGTTTAAATCTTAGACATAATTTTTGTTAAACAAAGTAGAATCTCATTTACTGATAGAGAACCCATTTTGAAATAGGGACTTCTTAAGACAGTCATACAAATTTCTTGAATCTTGTTTTAAACCATATAAAGCCTTCTTAAGTTTATAAACATGATTAATATGATTTATATCTTCAAAACTAGGAGGTTGAGAAACATATACTTCTTATTCAATTATTCCATTCAAAAAGGCACTTTTTTCATCTTGAAATAGTTTGATATTTTATGTGTAGCTAGGGTTAAAAGTATTCTAATTGATTCAAGACCGTCTAGTAGAGAGTATATCTCATCAAAATATATTCCTTCTTGTTGATTATAGCCTTGACTGACTAATCTTACTTTATTTCTAACAACTTCCTTGGCTTCAATCAATTTATTTTGAAAAACACATTTTCTTCTAGTAATTGTTTTATCTTGGGTCTTGGAACCAAATCCCACACATCATTTTTAATGAATTAGTTTAATTATTATTCCACTTCTATAATCCAATACTTATATTTAAGAGCGTCATCCACTTTCTTAGGTTCAATAGTTGCGACAAATGCTATATTTGCTTCATCTTGAGGAGATGGCCCGATTTTTACTTTGTCAGAAGGATTTCCAATAATAAGTTCTTGTGGATGATCTTTGATTCATCTTGGTGTAGATTATGATGTGTCCACACTTTATTCTTGTGGTTGTTCAGTTTCAATATTGTTATTATCTTATGTTGAAAAAGCAATTATTCAATTGTAGAATTTATGTCATTATCTGAGTTATTATTTATTAGGTTCTCTTACAATTTATGTGAATTTTTCATGTACCTTTTTATACAAGCTTTACTTGTGGTAGAATATCCTAAAGAGAAACCGTTTCTGACTTAGAATCAAATTATCTCTATCATCTTTAGTATTAAGAATGTAGTAAGGTCTTCCAAAGGTATGCAAATAATCCACTTTAGGCTTTTTCAGAGAAAAGTATTTCATATGAAGTCTTTGTAAGATGTTGGCTGAATTAAAATACAATTTTGAACATAACCAGAAGTATGTGCGGCTTCAACCCAAAAAATTTTAGGAGTATTATGTTCTAAAAATATGGTTCTAGCCATTTCTTGTAAAGATCAACTTCTTCTTTCAACTATACCATTTTGTTGAGGTGTATGAGGAGCATAGAAATTATGTCTATAACCTTTAGATGAACAAAATTCTTCAAATATATGATTTTCAAAATCTCCACAGTGGTCACTTCTAAAAGATCAGATTTTTGTTTGAAGTTGATTTTCTAATTTTAAGCAAAACTTGATAAACATTTCAACAGTATCATCTTTTCTAAAAAGGAAATGAACCCATGCATAATTACTATAATCATCAACAATCACAAAGCAATATTTTTACCACCTATCGATTGAGTCTGGTTGGGACCAAAAAATTCCATATGAATAAGTTCAAGCGACCGACTAGTACTAAGCATAGAGTTACTTTTGAAAGAAGTTTTGACTTGTTTACCTAAAGTAAATGGTTCATAATTTTTGGATTTATCAAAAAAATTTTTAGGTAAGCCACATACTAAATCATGCTTCCACAATTTCTTTATTATATAAAACTAGCATGCCCTAGTCTTCTATGTCATAGATTTTGAGCATTATTATTTGCAATAAAACATTTTCCTTGAATAGACTTAATAGAGTTAGGCCTAAGTATGTATATATTTCCTATTATTTTCCTTCATAGATGGCATTACTTGTAACACCCCACTTTTATATCACATGCGCAGAAGCATTTTTACTCAATGGGGATGTCATAATATCTTGATCGTGCAATAAAAGTAAATGAAACAAATTGCACTAATTTAAAACTATTTCATATATAGTTCTTGGCAAAAGAAAATTACATCATGTTCATTTATGAATCTATTCTAATTGGTAACATGACTAAGCATATGAAAGATATCTAAACTCTGGGTTGACTTGGTAAATGGCACCCCACCAGGCTAAGCTTGAGTATCCCTAGTCCTTGGTTGTCCTTTTTATCCTTCACTTGTTCCAAATCTGATGGACGTCGCGTCTTCATCCATGTAAAACAAACATCACATTAGTAAGCGGTATTTGGCGCTTTATAAGTTAGAAAAATAATAACTTGACATGACTAAACCTGACATGAAATAATTTGACATACACTTGAACATGGATTATCTTAAGCATTCATGAGTCATTAATTACATAAAGAATTGACTAGTAAATATATGCATCTCTCTCTATGTTGCCCAATTAAGAGCACATGATTTCTAGGAAATCCCTTGATGTTAGGAAAACCCTTGATGACCTCTTGAGGTCCATGATTCGAGAAGCATATAAAATCTGATTCAATTCTAATTATCTTAATTAATAACATTAATATTATCATGATCTTTGAACTTTAACATGATGGGATTTCTACCTCTTAATACCATGATGGGATTTCTCCCTCTTAAATCATAACAAGGTTTTCCTATCTTGAGTATGATTCATTAATCTTAGTCATAATCATAATTAGGGTTCTACCATAGACTATAAGCAAACACCCAAGAAAACAATGATAGATATACATGATGTCTTCTTGACGACACATTCATAATTCATAAAATCAATTAATGTGCATAATCATAAATAAACATGCATTAAACCAAAATTACTTGTGCCAAATATGCATGACCCGCTTACCTAGAGTAGATCACCTTAAGGTCAAGTCCCTTGATTGAGCCTTTAATCACCTATGATTTGATTAAAATAATAATATGTTCATGAATTTATAATCCTTAAACCATAATCTTGGTGATTTTTTGAAGAGATGTAATGTGGAAAACAATGTCTCAAAACAATACCAATTGATAGAAAATAAAAAATTCTTTCCAATGCATGTTTTTGCTCATTTTTCTGACAAGCTAGTAATTGTATATGAATTTCCAAAGAATGGCCCAATCGAAAATCATAAAAAAGCCACATGGGTGACAATATCCAACTCAATGCACAACTTGTCTGGTCCCAATGTGTGGCACAATCGGATCCAACCTTATGGCAAAGCAATGCACGTGGTTGTTAAAGCCAGGGCGAGCATCAAAAGTCTGAAATACCCTTGCACCTTATTTCATTTAATTGAAATCATGGGTATATCAGGGTCATTACATGACTTGGGATCTTCCCCTTCTCATCCATGGCACTCAAGCTTCTCTCTCCAGGAGCAAGAACTCATGATCCATGCTTAAAGGATGGGACAAAGCTCAAGTAAATATCATGCTCATCGAAATCGCCGCATCCATCCGACCTAGAGTATCCTTGACTTGAGTTAGGAGGAAACCGAGAGCAAGAGGATGATCCCCGCTCAAATAAACAACTAGGTGAAGATCGATAAAGCCTAAAGGGGCAAACTTGAAGCGAACCAATAACCAGAGAGAGTATGCGGGGGAAAGACAATGTCGGGTGATCATTCCTGATTGAGAAAGGACCACCGTGGCCTGGGCGTTCACTAGAGAAAAAGAAAATAGGGGATGGATATGGAGGTACAAAACCACATCATCTAGACAGAAAAGTAAGAAATAATGTTGGGAGAAGTATCATTGGGGAAAGGCAAGGCTAAAGCAGGGGTCTCATTGTCGGAGAGGCACCAGGGTGGACAAATGATAAAACACCAAAGAGAGTCCAAAACACAGATATAGGGTATGACATCTGGGGCAAAAGTGCAACAAAGGGGTGAATGGGAAACGTCAAATGGTCATTGGTGGTGCTTACTGGACAACCAATTGAACCCAAGGAGCCAGAGAAGATTGAGGCGAGGCCAAGGTCATCGATGATCAAACTGAGTAGGTCAGGGCAGCTTGGAGCACATGGGGTGCAATTAGAGGATGAGGAGCAATGCCTACCCTATGGTTCTACTATAGGATCCATTTGTTAGGTGGGAGTGGTGTTATGATGAGCTATGCAAATCAGGGTGGTGAGGGGAAAGAAGCCCTAATTGGGCATTTTGATCACAACTCACAAGGGAAGGAAATTTATAGCTTGATGGATTTGTAATTCCACTGCAGATTTAGAGGATAAGAAATCTCCAAAAATGGTCGTGAAGTAGCGAGGGAGGAAAGGGTCCGGAAGGAAACACCATGTTTCTACATTTATACCTGCAATTAAAATGGAGGTGGAAGATGACAGGAGAGCCATCGGATTGAGAACGAGCATTCAGATTGTGTGAGTGAGAAAGGAACAAGGAAAAGAGGTGTGTGACAGTGGGAAAATACACAGACCATTGTCTTAATACGCACATTTATTGAATTTGTAATTAAAATCTAGTCAACCAATATTCAAAACTTCCCTAGTTAGTTTGGAGGATCAAATATGGTTAAAACTTATCCAAATTTGGACCATACATCCAATAAGAAACCTAGATTCTTTCTATCCTCTTAGATTTCTATTTTAACATGTTATGACCATAATTTATATATGTCCATTTAAATTTGAATTTAATGTATTAATACATTAGACAATTGGGGAAATACTCTCCTTTGTGACCCCTTGAGTCAAAATTAGAGATAATAACTTATTACCTACTCAAAATTTATCTTGTCTACCTATCATGCCTTTTTGAGCAACTTCTTTGGAGGGGAGAGAAAAATACAATAAATGACACCTTCCTCTTATATTGAAAGCTATAAAGGAAAAAGGAAAAACTTCGTGCCCAAGGCATCTACTCCATATTTATATTTTCAATTTCCACTTATTTTCTCTCTCTTTTATTTCTTTTAGAAATTTTCAAGAATGGGAGAGAGAAAAAGGAAAGGAGAACAAATGTTCATAGAATTGAGTTAATTGCAACACATAATGCACATATGAATGAGAAAATATATTTTGAGTTTCATTTTGATTTTTCTTACTTCATTTTCATATAATAAATACCATTTCGTGGTATTATTATATTAAACCTCCAACTATTGCTATTTAGGGAAAACCCCATTCTAAGGTTTAAATTAGTCTTGTAAATTTGGGGTGTGACAATTCTACCCACCTTAAAATAAATTTCACCCTCAAAATTTTCCAAGATACTAACCACCTTACGGTTTTGCTTAACTCTTCATTTAATTATAATTAACATTTCAAGGTTCATTTATGTTCACAATTTTGCATTAAAATATATATGTAACATATAACATCTAGATTTCATAAAATATTTATGTGCACCTAGCTTAGGGTTTATGAACCAAACTTATTAGTATACTTAGAGAACCTATGTAAGGAGGCACGATCACCCCCTTACTAAAAATAAAATTGAAGAATTAACATCCATTGCAAACACACTCAAATGTATGTTGGAATAGGCATAAATTTTCCAAATTTATTATGATGGAATGTAAAAGACCAAAGTGTAGTAGAGGAATAAAAATAATGACTATATTCAATTTTCATAAAAGATTACAAAGGTACATCATAATATCCCATAAGGGTTTACATGTATGATACAACATAAGGATCTAAGTAGAGGGAAATCTAAACCATAACAACTTTATCTCCAAGCTTTAACTCCTTAAGCTAGTCCAAAACTTCATGCCTTATCATCCAAGTCCTTCAGCTAGGGTTGGAAGCATACCCCAGCAAGAAGAGAAAATAGATGACATCAGCAAAGGCTGGTATGTGCATACTAAATAGGAAAACGATCAATATATGGAATAAAGGACATCAAATATAAAAGGCTTCCCATAGAAAGGATAAGGACCACCCAAATGGGTATGAAGAGAAAAGGAATGGAAACCATATGATAACAAAAGAATACTTTCCATTAATAAAACATAAAGATTGTGCCACACAAGCACATGTAAAGAATTAGGGCACACACCCCATATCATCAACCTGCATGCATGTGAGATAAACATAGCGCTAGAACAATATAAACACAAATGCGACCAAGTCTCATAAACTTGAAACCTGATAGAGAAAGGAATATTTCCAATATCCCAAATATATAAAACATGGAACAAGAATCACACATATTACCATGGGTATGAGGTTCCTTTCCATCCTAAAAGATCAGGAAATATCACATCTGCTCGGCAGGAAATAACACATCTACCATAAAAACCAATGCAATTACACTACTCTAGTGCTACTGAATCATATAGCATGTTAAATTTAGAGGAAAGTAGAAAGTATAGTCATAATATATAAACTAGTCACCACATAAGTGACTAATATATACATCCACCTCATAAGTGGGCAAAAGACATCACATGTCATCTTTTAGAGTTCCATCATGAACACATCATAAGATAAGAGTTCAAAAGAATATCCATGATCACATGATCAATATCAAATAAGGTAGTTCACATGAACCATGATTTTCTAAAGAAAAGACATTGTGTATAGGCTAATGTCCATAGGACAAAGAGAATGAATAAGCATAGGTGAATTGCTCAACATATAAGAATAGGTGTAAGGAGGCAGGATCACCCCTTTACTAAAAAAATTTGAAGAATAAAGCATCCATTCCAAACACACTCAAAGGTATGCTGGAATATGTGTAAAATTTTCAAACTCCAATAAATGGTATTCAAAACAACCAAAGTCTAGCAGCGGAATAAAAATAATGACTATATTCAATTTTCACAAAAGATTACAAAAATACATCATAATATCCCATAAGGGTTTACATGTATGATACAACATAAGGATCTAAGTAGAGGGAAATCTAAACCATAACAACTTTGTCTCCAAGCATTAACTCCTTAAGCTAGTCCAAAACTTCATGCCTTATCATCCAAGTCCTGCACCTAAGGTTGGAAGCATACCCCAGCAAGAAGAGAAAATAGATGACATCAACAAAGGCTCGTATGTGCATACTAAATAGGAAAATTGAGCTATATATGGAATAAAGGACAACAAATATAAAAGGCTTCCCATAGAAAGGATAAGGACCACCCAAATGGGTATCAAGAGAAAATGAATTGAAATCATATGATAACAAAAGAATACTTGCCATTAATAAAACATAAAGATTGTGCCACACCAGCACATGTAAAGAATTAGGGCACACACCCCATATGATCAACCTGCATGCATGCGAGATAAACATAGCCCTAGAACAATATAAACACAAAGGCGGACAACTCTCATAAACTTGAAACCTGGTAAAGAAAAGAATACTTCCAATCTCCCAAATATATAAAATATGGGCCGAGAATCACAAATCTTGCCATGGGTATGAGGTTCCTTTCCATCCCAAAAGAGCAAGAAATATCACATCTGCTCGGCATGAAATAACACATATACCGTAAAAACCAATGCAAGTACACTACTCTAGTGCTACTAAATCACATTGCATGTTAAATGTAGAGGAAAGTAGAAAGTATAGTTAGAATATATAAACTAGTCACCACATAAGTGACCAAGATATACATCCACCTCATAAGTGGGCAAAAGACATCACATGTCATCTTTTAGAGTTCCATAATGAACAAAGCATAAGATAAGAGTTCAAAAGAATATCCATGATCACATGATCAATATCAAATGAGGTAGTTCACATGAACCATGATTTTCAAAAGAAAAGACATTGTGTATAGGCTAATGTCCATTGGTCAAAGAGAATGAATAAGCATAGGTGAATTGCTCAACATAGAAGAATAGGGGATACATCATACCTCAAGTTCAGAGTCTAAACAGTCCAAGTCAAGACAAGGCCTCCAAAGAACCTCTAGGGAATGTGGATAGGTCCAATAAATAAGGTTACTAAGCTTAGAGAGGTTTGTTTCTCCAACAAAGCTCCTATCTCGAGCAAGAAGCACCTTGCCCACTTTAGAGGTGAAAAACCCTAACAAAAGACCATGGAGATGAGGTGTTTATGGGTTCTAGGTGGGGTTTCACCATGGAAGGCCATGGTTCTGACCTGAAGGAAGGTGGAAGGAAGACTAACAACATGAAAATAGGAAGAAAAGGAGAAAACTTACTAGTTTTGGTCGAAATAACCAAGGAAGAGCTTTAGAAACCCTAAATAGAGCAAATTTGGAACCCTAGGAGCCTTATTCACCAAGGTAGGCACCTTCTTTTACCTTGGGACACAACCTTCATGGAAAAATAGAGTAGGAATGATGATTTAAGATAGAGGAAATAAAATAGAGCAAGAGTTTTCGAATTGGGAGTTGGGAAGGGGTAGATATGGCTTTATAAAGAAAGAGGTCAAGTATGAAGTGTCTATGAGACTTTCCATGTGCGATGTATAAGGGTGTCTATGGACATGAGAGCCTTTATGGATAAGGAAGAAGTCAAGAATGAGGTGTAAAGTTACTTTCCATGTGTCCAATGCTAAGGGTGCCTATGGACATGCAAACCTTTATGGATAAGGAAGAAGTCAAGCATGAGGTGTCCATGAAGCTTTCCATGTGTCCTTAGCCTAGGGATTTCATGGCCATGCAAGAGGACAACCCATAGAGGCTTATTGAATATCAAATGTCAATTTATGGACACTTATAGGCCATACCAACCGACCTCCAATCAAAGAAATAACCCCATTGGTTGATAGCTTCTAAAGATAAGCTCATTTTTAAAGATAGTAATCCCTAAAATGCCCTTGGAAAGAAACACCTTCAAACCAAGGTGCAACTAGGTTCCCTATGGTTCAAAAACTCGAGAATGTAAAGGGAATCTATAAGGATTATAATGCATGTGACAATTTGCAAAGAAAACCTCCCAATTAGGTGAATTGCAGAAAAGTCTAGAATGTACCTAAAATTGCACAACTTGTACAAACAACATCCAAATTTGTCCAAACTTCATCCACAAGTTATCTTTGATGTTTTGAGTATGAATTTGCCATTATTTATATATTTTGAAGTTATATAATCACATTATTCATTACTTATGCCTTTACTTATTTTCTCTCTCCTAAACTTATCCTAATATTTCAAAGTTGTCCAAATTAGATGAAATTTGACATGTAGGCTAATTTTGACATGTAGATTTTGAATTTGAAGTTTGTTTCCACTTTTGAGAGTTCTTTTTATGAGATATGTCATATGACCCATTAACGACCCATTATCTAAATTATTCATCCAATTAAGTTTCTTATCTTCATATTACCACCAAAATGAGTTGTGGCATATTTTATGTATCCATTATAAACCTGAGATTAATGTTAGAACATTAGATTACATTAAGGCGATCTATACATGCATTAGCTCATTGGGGTTATACTAAACATCTATTTAGGTCTAACCTTCAACCTTGTTTGGCTAAGTCCAAAATGTCAACTTCTAAGGTAGGGTCCAAGATCTAGTATGTTACAGCACACCGCCCCTTAAAGGGATTTCGTCCTCGAAATCAAAACATCCATATATAAGAAAACAACTTATTCACCCCCCTTAAAGGATTCATGTTATTAAGTCAAAACTATTCTTTAGGTACCAAAGGTTCAACTACACTTCCTTACATCCAACTACATAAGCATCATGCAAAAAAAAGAAACATAACTTGCAAAGACTAACTATGAACTATGGGTTAACTTGATCTTGTCCATCCTCAAACAAGTCTTTACACCTGGAAGACTAGTTCAACATATTAGGGTACCTAAAGATAAATAATATAGATGTCTAAGGCTACTATTGCCTAAAAGGATGCTATTTTGGGCAATTCATATCAGCTCAGGCCAGACCAATATCATATGGATTCGGGAGTCCTCATAAACCAAGCTAGTGGTGCGGAGGAAAATCTTGCCAACCCCCGAACCCTGATCCTTTCTAGACACCTTTGATTTCAACTTCATGTCCTAGTAGCTGCCTAAAGGCCAAGCTAAACAACCTCAAGTTACTATGGTTACTTATGCATCTTTTAGTTGTAAGTATTTTAGGGATCTATTCATCATTATTCTAATGTGAAACTATAGGATCCTAAAGCAACCCTTCATCATCTATTGATCAACTCTAGGGAAAACTTGTCACTTAAAGGTAAGGCAAGTATACTAACTAGGGAGACAAAATTGAAATAGTCAGATTTCGACTACCATGGGCTCTGATACCATGCTGTATGGAGGCATGATCACCCCCTTACTAAAATTTTTTTGAAGAATAAAACATCCATTCCAAACACACTCAAAGGTATGTTGGAATTGGTGCAAAATTTTCAAACTTCAATAAATGGTATTCAAAACAACCAAAGTCTAGCAGCGGAATAAAAATAATGACTATATTCAATTTTTACAAAAGATTACAAAAGTATATCATAATATCCCATAAGGGTTTACATGTAAGATACAACATAAGGATCTAAGTAGAGGGAAATCTAAACCATAACAACTTTGTCTCCAAAATTTAACTCCTTAAGCTAGTCTAAAACTTCATGCCTTATCATCCAAGTCCTTCACCTAGGGTTGGAAGCATACCCCAGCAAGAAGAGAAAATAAATGACATCAGCAAATGCTGGTATGTGCATACTAAATAGGAAAATTGAGCTATATATGGAATAAATGACAACAAATATAAAAGGCTTCCCATAGAAAGGATAAGGACCACCCAAATGGGTATCAAGAGAAAAAGAATTTTAATCATATGATAACACATGAATACTTGCCATTAATAAAACATAAAGATTGTGCCACACCAGCACATGTAAAGAATTAGGGCACACACCCCATATCATCAACCTGCATGCATGTGAGATAAACATAGACCTAGAATAATATAAACACAAAGGGGCCAAGTCTCATAAACTTGAAACCTGATAGAGAAAGGAATACTTCCAATCTACCAAATATATAAAACATGGGCCAAGAATCACACATCTTGCCCTGGGTATGTGGTTCCTTTCCATACCAAATGAGCAGGAAATATCACATCTGCTCGGCAAGAAATAACACATCTGCCATAAAAACCAATGCAATTACAATACTCTAGTGCTACAAAATCACATAGCATGATAAATGTAGAGGTAAGTAGAAAGTATAATCAGAATATATAAACTAGTCACCACATAAGTGACCAAGACATACATCCACCTTATAAGTGGGCAAAAGACATCATATGCCATCTTTTAGAGTTCCATCATGAACAAAGCATAATATAAGAGTTAAAAAGAATATCCATGATCACATGATCAATATCAAATAAGGTAGTTCACATGAACCATGATTTTCAAAAGAAAAGACATTGTGTATAGGCTAATGTCCATAGGACAAAGAGAATGAATAAGCATAGGTGAATTGCTCAACATAGAAGAATAGGCGATACATCATACCTCAAGTTCAGAGTCTAAATAGTCCAAGTCAAGCCTAGGCCTCCAAATAACCTCTAGGGAAGGTGGATAGGTCCAATAAGTGAGGTTACTAAGCTTAGATAGGATGGTTTCTCCAACAAAGCTCCTATCTCGAGAAAGAAGCACCTTCTCCACTTTAGAGGTGAAAAACCCTAACAAAATAACATGGAGATGAGGTGTTTATGGGTTCTAGGTGGGGTTTCACCATGTAAGGCCATGGCTTTGACATGAAGGAAGGCGGAAGGAAGACTAAAAACATGAAAATAGAAAGAAAAGGAGAAAACTTACTAGTTTTGGTCAAAACAACCAAGGAGGAGCTTTAGAAACCCTAAATAGAGCAAATTTGGAACCCTAGGAGCCTTCTTCACCAAGGTAGGCACCTCCTTTTACCTTGGGATAGAACCTTTGTGGAAAAATAGAGTAGGAATTATGCTCCAAGATAGAGGAAATAAAGGAGAGCAAGAGTTTTCAAATTGGGAGTTGGGAAGGGGTAGATATGGTTATATAAAGAAATAGGTCAAGTATGAGGTGTCTATGAGACTTTCCATGTGCGATGTATAAGGGTGTCCATGGACATGAGAGACTTTATGGATAAGGAATATGTCAAGAACGAGGTTTCAAGTTACTTTCCATGTGTCTAATGCGAAGGGTGCCTATGGACATGCAAACGTTTATGGATAAGGAAGAAGTCAAGCATGAGGTGTCCATGGAGCTTTCCATGTGTCCTTAGCCTAGGGATTTCATGGCCATGCAAGAGGGAAGCTCATAGAGGCATCTTGAATATAAAATGTCGGTTTATGGACACTTATAGGTCATCCCAACCGACCTCCAATCAAAGAAATAACCCCATTGGTTGATAGCTTCTAAAGTTAAGCTCATTTATAAGGAGAGTAATTCCTAAAATGCCCTTGGAAAGAAACACCGTCAAACCAAGGGGCAGCTAGGCTACCTATGGTTCAAAAACTCTAGTACGGTAAGGGAATATATAAGGATTATAATTCATGTGACAATTTAAAAGAAAACCTCCTAATTGGGTAAATTATAGAAAAGTCCACAATGTACCTAAAATTGCACAACTTGTACAAACAACATCAAAATTGGACCAAACTCCATCCACAAGTTATATTTGATGTTTTGAATATGAATTTGACATTATTTCCATATTTTGAAGTTATATAATCACATTATTCATTACTTATGCCTTTTACTCATTTTCTCTCTCCTAAACTTATCCTAATATTTCAAGGTTGTCCAAATTAGATGAAATTTAACATGTAGGCTAATTTTGATATGTAGATTTTGAATTTGAAGTTTTTTTACACTTTTGAGACTTCTTTTTATGAGATATATCATATGGCCCATTAACGACCCATTATTTAAATTATTCATCCAATTAAGTTTCTTATCTTCATATTACCACCAAAATGAGTTATGTGGCATATTTTATGTATCCATTATAAACCAAAGATTAATGTTAGAAAATTAGGTTACATTAAGGTGATCTATACATGCATTAGCTCATTGGGGTTATACTAAAGTCTAATCTTCAACCTTATTTGGCTAAGTCCAAAATGTCAACTTCCAAGGTAGGGTCCGAGATCTAGTATGTTACAACACACCACCCCTTAAATGGATTTTATCCTTGAAATCAAAACATCCATATATAAGAAAACAACTTATTCACCACCCCTTAAATGATTCAACTTATTAAGTCAAAACTATTCTTTAGGCACAAAAGGTTCAACTACACTTCCTTACATCCAACTACATAAGCATCATGCAAAAAAAAGAAACATAACTTGCAAAGACTAACTATTAACTATGTGTTAACTTGCTCTTGTCCATCCTCAAACAAGTATTTACACCTGGGAGACTAGTTCAACATATTAGGGTCCCTAAAGATAAATTATATATATGTCTAAGGCTACTATTGCCTTAAAGCATGCTATTTTGGACAATTCATATCAGCTCAGGCCAGGCCAGTATCATATGGATTCAGGAGTCCTCGTAAACCAAGCTAGTGGTGCATAGGAAAACCTTGCCATCCCCCAAACTCTGATCCTTTCTAGACACCTTTGATATCAACTTCATGTCCAAGTAGATGCCTAAAGGCCAAGCTAAACAACCTCAAGTTACTATGGTGACTTATGCATCTTTTAATTGTAAGTATTTTAGGGATCTATTAATCATTATTCTAATGTGAAACTATAGGATCCTAAATCAACCCTTCATCATCTATTGATCAACTCTAGGGCAAACATGTCACTTAAAGGTAAGGCAAGTATTCTAACTAGGGAGACAAAATTGAAATTATCAGATTCCGACTACCATGGGCTCTGGTACCATGTTGTAAGGAGGTGGGATCACCCCCTTACTAAAAAAATTGAAGAATAAAACATCCATTCCAAACACAGTGGAATAAAAATAATGACTATATTCAATTTTCACAAAAGATTACAAAAGTACATCATAATATCCCATAAGGGTTTACATGTATGATACAATATAAGGATTTAAGTAGAGGGAAATATAAACCATAACAACTTTGTCTCCAAGCTTTAACTCCTTAAGCTAGTCTAAACCTTCATGCCTTATCATACAAGTCCTTCACCTAGGGTTGGAAGGATACCCCAGCAAGAATATAAAATAGATGACATCAACAAAGGCTGGTATGTGCATACTAAATAGAAAAATTGAGCTATATATCGAATAAAGGACAACAAATATAAAAGGCTTCCCATAGAAAGGATAAGGACCACCCAAATGGGTATCAAGAGAAAAGGAATTAAAATCATATGATAACTGTCGGGACCCACCCTTTTGATCAACATAAATACCAACCATTAGAGATAATCCCAAAACCGAAACCCAGATTATGGAATGAAACAATAAATTCTCGACACAGGCGATTAAACAATATACAAAAAACACCGATAAATTTTTCCTTTCTTCACAAAATCATAAATCAATGTCACATCAAGGACATCAAATTTAGATATCCCGATGCAGAGGGGCTTGGTATTCCCGATCCTTGTGACATTGCCCTTAACGCAACAACCAGAAGATCCTTGTGACACTTGATACTACCTGGATACCCCTCATGGTCCCACCTATAGGTGAACCAGTTTCTTGGGTTGAGTCACATGGCACTACTGGTAAGTAGCCCACTCCTTAACTCATGGCAGGCTAATGGGTCTCACGACACTACACTTGGTAGCCCAATTTCTAACCCACGATAACCTAGACCTTACTCTAGGTTACCCCTTTTTAGCCTTTACAAGCCACAGAGGTGGACCCGAATCTATCCAGTTATACATGTTTATACATAGTGATAGTCATAGTCACTCTATAGTTGCATGAAATAAAAGCATCCAACATTTATTTCAAGCCATGAGGGAAACATCGATAAAATCCTCAGAAAACAAGTCGGGATAATCATAAGCGTAACCACATACCTGATTTGATGATTTCACAAGCATTAAGCAAACCCAACCAAGAATGCAATCCAAGCAAGCAATTAAATCATCACATAATTCCTGAAAACAATATATACTCTATTTATTACACACTTTATCAAGAATCTACTTTATTGACTTGGATTCACTTTCTAGGGTTTTTGTATCCATTTTAGGGTCTCATTAATCTTCATTAGGGTTTCTTAGATCCATTCCTCAAACTTTATCCCTTTTAGGTCAACAAATCCTAAAATACTCTTTTCTACTCATATAAACCCTAATTGCTCAAATTATCCATTTCAATAGTCTTTTATACCCACTTTGACTTAGGATCATCATATATCTATTTATTTATGTATTTGAACAATTAAAACAATTAAAAGACATATTCACCTAAATTAGGGTTTTCAAGCTCATTAATGCATATTCATGCACGAAACCCTAAATTAAGTCAATTATATAAAAGATCATCTTTTTAGATCCTATTTTCACTTTTATTAACAACAAGTTAATATCAACTTGAATTATCAAAATAACGTCATTAAGTCCATCTATCATCAAATCTAAGGGTTTTTCCTTAATTAAATCATTAAAGATGATAACTTTATGTAGTTTTCAAATTTCAAGCATATTTATGCACATAAACTCTAAATTAGACTAATCACGTGAAAATTTCTTCCTTTTTGAACATAATGTACCTTTTTACATTTAACAGGTTAACATCAACTCTAACGATCCATTAAACCCTATTAAACACTTTATTCATATCAAAATAGGGTTTCTTAATCTTTAATTCATTAAAGATGATAATTTACACTACTTTTCGAATACCAAGATAAATTAGATTCTAACTATATTTTTATTGGATTTCTTGCATTCTCCTGATCAAAATTCATATATTACTTGTCCTAATCGGAGTTACCAATGATTAGTTATGAATTTTGTAAGAATTACCTGTTTGGATCACTCAACAAGCGCCACGTGTTCCTCATTGCATGCAACCCGCTGATTTGGAAACATAATTAAATTACACATATGCCCTTTCATAAAAGTCCAGCGCTTCATACCCCCGGGGGGTATAACTGTCCAACGCCACCCAGGTTGTCTTCAACCTCCGACACAAGACATGGATGCTGAGTGCATCCTGTTCAGGGTCCGTCACGGCTCCGACTCCCTTCCCCCGACCACGACGACCTCTACCATCAGTTCCCCTACGTCCGCCACCGCCTACCATGCTCAACAACACCCTCAAACCACTACTGGGGTGGCACAGCTAGACCTGCAAGGTGCGGCCGACCTGCAACCCTCTTGTGCCGTCGTGCAGGGGTCAGAGCGGTGTCATGGGTGGTCGGACTCCTTTCTGAGGTCGTGGGAGCATCGCGCTTCCTCCCTACCCCCATCCTCGGATCGTCGTCGCTCCAGGGTCACACTAGCACCCTTAGTTAGGGTTACGAAGAAGATGAAGGAGAAGAAGAAGAAGGGAGGGATTTCTGCGTGGAACTTCCTCGGGCCCTATCCAGGGGCTCTATCCTTTTATAGAGGAGAAGGGTAATGCCCAAGGATACTTGTCCACGGAGAAAACAAGGTCCCTTCTCAAAAGGAAACTTTCATTCTTTTAAACAAGTATAAGATTTCTCCTTTAATTAATTCTTGGATTAACTATGATCCTTGACTATTAAGGAATTTGAAATTATCTCTTTTAGCTTCTTGTTCTTGGCCTTTAATTGATTGGCAACAAAAATAAGTTTTCCTTTTAATAGAAAATATTTCGTTTTTATCAATACCTTATAATTCATTACTAAGGTATCAATATCCTTTTATTTTGCAAATTTCGTATTTTCTCTTTCTTTCCTCTTTATTGGGACTCCTTGGATCCTAAGGATTTCTATTATTTCCAAATTACTTTTTAAGGATACTTATTATTCTTCTAGATGCATCTATATGCATTATTTCACATTATCTTGTTTATTTCTTATTAAAATATCTCTTTTTGAGGATTTCTCTTTATTTCTCTTTTATTTTCCTCATTGGTATTCCTTTTAATATTAGAAACCTCATAGATATGAAAATTCACCAAGAAATCTCATTTATGCCTGTTTCCACTCAATTTTCCACATTTTATCACTATTTTCAATTTCTTTCTTAATAAAGAAATACTTAATTAAACTTTTCTTTTCTTATTGCCTTTTTTTTTTGCAAATTTGGACTCCTTGGAACCCAAGGAACCCAAGAGGCACGAAATCCCTCTTTGGATTTTCCTTCTAGAGGTTTCCACAATTTTCTTTTCTCAAATACTCAATTCTTCATTTACTAATTGATTTTTCTTGTTATTTGGGCCCAATAGCCAATAAAGCCCATAAAACAATCATCAAGGCTATTGTAAACGAAATCCATGTCCTCAAAACAAATTATATCATTATTTTTCAATTATCCTTAATGTGAGAAATTGCATTTCTCACCAATTGAACCCAAAAATTGGGGTTTTAACATCCCTCCCCTCTTATAGGAATTTTGTCCTCAAAATTCTTATCAAGCAAACAAACAATTCATGATAAGACTATTCCATGTCCATCATTGGCCCCGATGTGGCTTTACCTTACCCATGGCGCTTCCAAAGAACCTTTATCATCACATATTCTTTTCTCTGAGTTCTTTCATCCTGGCGTCTATAAACTGCACAGGTGGACTCAGGCCATTTCAGCCTCCCTTGGGGCTCACTAGGTTCATTGCTCAGCACATGGTCGCGTACCTCACATACTACTCTAAATTAGACACATGGAACTCATCACACATTACTTTATCCTGAGGGATAGGGTCAAACTTAACCCTCTCGACCAAACCATGTCAAAATAACCCAAGCATTGGGGACTCATCTCTCTTAGCTATAACTTAGAGGGGTCGGATTTTCATGTCACATCTGATGAATGCATATTCATCTCTTATTTTTGCTTCATTTAGAATAATTAATTAGGACTTTTTTGTTAATTTTAGCTAATTCAAAAATAAATAGCACTTTCATCTTCTTGATATACTTTTCCTGAATTCTTATGATATTTTTCTTAATTTTCAGGAATTATCTAAGTAATTAAATCGAGAAAATAAAAGATGAAGATATGAGGTTTTTCAAATATTCTCACAGTACCTGAGATACTCGTCACTAAAATATCCATATCTTTTGCGTCTAAAGGTGGAATTTCAAGATAAAGTATGGAATGAAAATAGAATTTTATTGGCTACAAAAAAGATATATTTTGCGACAATTTTGGTGTTTATTTGGCTGCGCAATTAACTAGTGAAAGTAGCCTTATGTTTTCCCGTAGAGTCTGATTTTGGTATATACCTTTCACCAAAATTGGTATAACTCTCACATCCCAAGGCGTAATTTATTGTGAAAGTATGCATTGGAAAGATAATTCAATTATCTACATTAAAAATATATTTTTGGGCTGCTTTCGAATTTTTGACTAGCACAAAAATACGCTCGAATTGCTGTTGCGGGAAATTAATACAAAAAGAATGCAAAACAATCAATTGTTTCCTTTATTGATTAGATCTAGAAAGTTAGCAGCCGCCGGCAGCCATTTATTTTGCCCTAAACCTAATATATACCCCCCTCCTTCTCCTATAAAAGGAGGGGAACTTCCTCCTCTTTGGGCATCTTGGATTTCTCTTTGTATGGGATTCTGAAGCATTTATTCTTGTAATCATCTTCTTATTCTGCAATAAAGTAGATTTTATTTCAAGCATTGTTCTTTCATACTTGATTTTTGTCTCTTCATTCCACTTTAGTCTTAATCTTCTTTTCTCCATTCTTTAATTCTGGAGCAAGGAACTAAGAATTAAGCCATTTTATTGTCTCTAGCATAAGGATTAACCTCCTGATTTTGGGCTAGACTATGGCTTCAATACTTTCTTCCTCCATCTCCCCCTTCTCCATGAGTGAGTAGTTTTCTATCGAGGCAAGGAGAATAACCCCTTAGCCATGACTTTATCGACTTTTCCTAAATAACGATTCTAGATGACTTTTGGGTTTGATAACTAATTGATCTATCAAAGTAATTAATTGATTTGATCAAAAGTTAATCCGGATGGATATGACCGTGGAAGTCTGGATTTAGAACAACAAACCCAATTGCATAGGAGTTTTGAAACGACCGTGGACCTTCTTCTTTTTAGGATGATGAACTAAGAAGAATGAGCCACCATGATCAATGGGCTCATGTGGAGTCTATCTTTAGTGTATTTTTATTAATTCACTTGCCTTCATCGAATCCGTCGTTTTTAAGAATTATTTTATTTTGCCTTGACTAAGGTGGTAAAAACCCCTAACGCCTCGATCTCCATCTCTTGATTTAATCACCGCATACTTTGTCTTTCTTTAATTCCTAGTCTTTTCATTCATATAGTTTTTCTTGTGCTAACAATAATCTTAAAATTTCCTTGTGCATTTTTATTCTTGTAAGTACATTTTCATTCTTGCATTTCATTCCTTAGTGTTAATCACCAACCCCAAAACTTGACTTTAACTTTCCATTCTAAATCTGAAAATACAAAAAAAATAATAAAACAGTTCTTCAAAATAATTGGGATAAAATAAACAATTTTAAAAAGTTGTCTTGTGGGATCGACCCTTTCTATACTAGCCCTAATTGGAAAGTTGAAAAAGGATTAAACTCTAAGATAATTATCTTAGTGATTGTAAGTGCTAAGCGACACATTAACAATATCTTTCATATAGTGAACTACATGTCAGTCTACTTTGCATCTGCCCATGACTCTCGTCGTCTCTAGGCTCCTTTCAGTCATTGCACGATCAAAGCGACATCATCTACACACACTGTGGTCCTTTTCTAACCATCACGTGGTCCTTTCACCAACATCACCTTACTGAAGTGGTGACCGACACAACCTCTCTTACAGAGCTTCATTAAATCCTGATACTGGCTATGGTGGTTATGTTCACATCTTTCATAGGACAAGAACTGTCCCTAGATATCACCCTGAATGAGTACACACACTCTCATCAGACCCTTTAGTCTGGATCATACTAACCATTAGTTAGGGGTGATAAACTGTACTAACATAGAGTTCTTCATGTACCTTCTTCCATCTTATTCAATGGAACCTTTAGGTCATACTCATGAACTTTTGAACTCACCTCATAGTGTAGTTGAACCATCTCTCTCATATGTGGTTCAATCCGATATGTCCCTAGACAGTAGTCTTTCTTTCTCATATCATCTTGGTAAGGCGGTGTACTATATCCCATATCACATCCCGAACTTCCTTGGTCCAGGGGAGACTTACAACATCCATAGTGATGAACTCCCCTTTCTCTATCGGGGACTCTTTATCCTTTATATTTGCACACTGGGTTACTGGTGTTCGTCCTTCACCCTCGGCTTGCATGGCCATATACCACATGCAACAAAATATTAGGTATCTAAAGTACTACTATCACTTATTATCTTCATAGTATGGTGTATGGTGATCTTAAAATCATGATCTCCTGTATGTCATTATTCTTCAAGATCGATTCCTCAGAAATCCTAAACCACTCTAGTCGGGGTTTCACCACCTTCTTTAACAAAGAAGTGCATCTGAGGTTCTACCACCATCCTTTCATTGCATCAAGGACTGTACTGGCTAACTGGACAACCATTAACTGATCCTGTTATATCAGAGTGTTAACCAAACATATCTTCTTTTCCAGACTTAGGATTAGCCTAACAACCTCTTCTAGCCAACCTAGGTAGCTATATCTCAACCAGAGCATCTATTACCACTTTACATCCTTAGGTATTAGGTAATGTTGATGACATACACCTCCATGTATTTCACTTATCATCTCATCTCGACTCTAAGTCTACATTCATCAAGAAAACTCTGAGCTCATCCTTATGATGATTCAAACTCAACCTTGCATCACTTGCAAATTCCACATATCTCATGCTAGAAACATCCTTATAAGATGACTACCTTATTCCTCTTTAGTGTTTGCAAACCATCCATGTATCATTCACTTTACCAGGGCATGTTATCTTCTCTATCCCCATATCTCGTGGCAACGTTCCAAACCACATCATCTTTTATCCTTAGTGTATGGCATGCGTATTGTCCTATCTCTCACTCCCATAATAAGAGGAAATAAGCATTTGACTGCAGTCCAAATACATAGTTCTTCCTGTTCCAAAAGTAGAGATGGTACATCCCACCTTGTCAGTACACCTTTAAATCTCAGTTGAAACATGCCTCATATGTCACTTCATCACAATCATTTCGATATCAAAGTTACTTCCATGGAAAACTGGTCTCGAACCTACTTGGGTTTACACACAACCCTTGGTCATGTCCTCGAGGTCTATAAGGTGTTGGAACTTTTGGGTACATCCCTCTTCCCTTATGCATCCAGAGAGTGCCCTACTCATCTGCCCTTTGGGTCCCATGAGTTCATGAAGGTGATCAATCTCCTAACCCATGGCCCTTAGACAATGATAGTTGTTACCTCCTGACCCTATGTTCATGTGCAACTAGGGAATTAGGCAACTCCTACTTTCATCGGTCTCATCCCTACCTGACCCTAGGATAGACTTAGGATTCCATTTATAGTATATGTCCAACTTAGAACCTTACCCAAGCCTTCATCATCTCTCTTTGTATACATGGGATGACATTCATCCTTTCATAGGGGTCATGGTGACCTGCCTACCTTGGTCAGGCCCCTTACCGGCTACCTCCATGGTAACACATCCATATGCACTTAGAGATGAATATCTATGGGTCTATAGGTTCATTTTCATACCATGTACTTTTCACTTAGCTTCTCAAGATCCTATCAGACCTCTTTAGGTTACCTTAAACCAACAAAAATGATATACACCCTACCAAAGGGGTCCCTCTACCAGGATGGGAGCAAAACTCTCTTGACAACAAGGTCACAAAAGCTCTTAGGTCTAGGGTTTACATCCACACGAGCCTACTTAACCCTAGCAAGCTATTAAGGCACAAGCAGATCACCTACTGAACCATGCTAGGTCATCCTTGTCCTCTTTCCTCAATGCTGGATCAAGATCATACCTTCCTTTATCATCAACCTAGTTGTGAGGGGTTCATCAAACATACCTTAAACTTATGGGGCTTCCCTTTTACTTTATACATGAGGAGTACCATGCTCGAAACTATAGCAACTTAATCCTCATCATGAGCATTAGGTATACCACTTCCTCTCTTAGGCCTAGGAACCCTAGGTTCACTTTTAGGTGTCCAACTACATGCTCTATCTCTTAACCATGAATCAAGCTTGCAAAAGGCATGACATGCACTTCCTGTCATCCTTCAACTCGAGCAACACTTAGAGTTGGATCCTCCTCAAGGACAAATAATAAGGTACAAGGCCTCATAACCTGTTATAGAACATCTTCTTCCTTTCTTAGAAGGTAACACTTATACCATAGGCACATAGGTGCCAAAAACCTCATCCTCTCTCTAGGGTTTGGTTCTTCTAAAAACAACCAAGATATCATATCCTCCAGGGGTCAAGCATAAGGCAACCACTATCACCCACATAGGTCGCATCATCCTCAACTCCCTACTTTTCCTCGTATCTCAGAGTCTAGGATTCCAACCTTCTTGTTGGGTTTCCTGCTCTCTCTCTAGAGCTAACCCTACAACTAACCTCATCATTAGAGGTCCTCTCTTCATGAAGGACCAACCTCGAAAGCATGCCCCTACCAGGATGAAGCATATGTTCAACTTATGTTTGCTCAAGGTTATCCATAGCTCTTATGCTTGTCTCTTAAACTATCCTTCAAACTCTCCCGACCAGGGTTTCAACCTATTTCTCGCACTACTGATGCATTCTGGGTGCCTATAATGCCCATAAAAGCTCATGGGGTTTCCATAGGTTCTTCTCTAACCTCATCAAGGAAGGAGCTATCCTTCGTCCTAACCTACACGACCCCTTTCCAAGGTTGGGTCGCCAAAGGTACTCAGTCATCCAACCTCTCATGGCTCATATGGCAACCCAGACATGTCCATCCAAACACCTGGTCTACTCATCTCTCTCTAACCTTCACTTAGGGTTAGGGTTAGCATCATCCTCAGAGGATGTGTCTGGTCTCTACTTGCAATGGAGATCTCTATCTCTAAGTCTAACTTATCCCCTTGACCAGAAGGTCTAGCCTCAGGTCTCTTCTGAGGACATGACAACTTATGTCGTACGACCTAAGCATGTATCTATTCTTTAATTTGTGCTTAATTTATTAAGCTTATGTCCATGACATCTTATTTACATACTTTATCATTAATTTGGTGGAGGATTCCTTAGACCTTATTAACCTTACCAATACCTCAAGAGGGTGACGAGAAGAGAGAAAACCCTAATCTTTAAGGTCCTTAACAGAATTTGTGATGAGAAGGGATGAATAAGATGAGAAAGTCCAAAAGGTATCTTATTTCGATTCATACCCTAAGAATTTGGCAAGGCATTCACACGGATCTGGGAGTCCACGTATTCTGACTACCGGTGCCGAGGAAAATATTGTCAGCCCCCAGTCGTGATCCTTTTCTAGGCATCTCCATCTTTCGGATAATGCTCTAATAACTCCCTTAGGTTCTATGGAGTTTGTAAAATTTAATAATTATTAATGGTTAAGTGAGGAACCTACGCTCTGATACCATATGTTACAACCCCACTTCCCGATAGCCCCCAATTAAGGGAGACCGAGAGGTCGAAGCCGCACCCATAACTTTCGGATCAAAGGTTCGGCAATTAACCAAGAATAATTATCAAATTTTAACAGACTAAACAGGAAAATTGTAAGAAAATAAACTTTTGCATACCTTTTTGAAAACTTGGATCTCTAAACTTCTATCCACTTATGGATTCTATTCTAACTAATCTGCCTGGTACATTACTTCATGTATTTCACAATATGATGATTTAATGTTTGTCCTTTTGGCTTGTACCTAAAACGCCGACAAACAAAACGTCGGTCAGCCGAAGCTGGTATGTGGGGGAAACAATAAACATGCAATTATGATAACAACGTAATCATTCAATTAATCATTTAACAACCAAGATTACATTTTAAATATAACTATGTGATCCATGAGTACCCTATCCTCTGTGTTATCCGTGTAGTGGACCTGGATACTACCTTCCTTATGGTAGATCTCCATTAAACCCCTCATGGTCCCACCTATAGGTGAACCAGTTTCTAGGGTTGAGTCACATGGCACTACTCGTAAGTAGCCCACTCGTTAACTCATGGTAGGCTAATGGGTCTCATGACACTACACTTGGTAGCCCAATTTCTAACCCATGATAACCTAGACCTTAATCTAGGTTACCCCTTTTTAGCCTTGACAAGCCACAGAGGTGGACCCAAATCTAGCCAGTTATACATGTTTATACATAGTGATAGTCATAGTCACTCTATAGTTGCATGAAATAAAAGCATCCAACAATTATTTCAAGCCATGAGGGAAACATCGATAAAATCCTCAAAAAACTGGTCGGGATAATCATAAGCGTAACCATATACCTGATTTGATGATTTCACAAGCATTAAGCAAACCCAACCAAGAATGCAATCCAAGCAAGAAATTCAATCATCACATAATTCCTGAAAACAATATGTACTCTATTTATTACACACTTTATCAAGAATCTACTTTATTGACTTGGATTCACTTTCTAGGGTTTTTGTATCCATTTTATGGTTTCATTAATCTTCATTAGGGTTTCTTTGATCCATTCCTCAAACTTTATCCCCTTTAGGTCAACAAATCCTAAAATACTCTTTTCTACTCATATAAACCCTAATTACTCAAATTATCCATTTCAATAGTCTATTGTACCCACATTGACTTAGGATCATCATATCTCTATTTATTTATGGATTTGAACAATTAAAACAATTAAAAGACATATTCACCTAAATTAGGGTTTTCAAGCTCAATAATGCATATTCATGAACGAAACCCTAAATTAAGTCAATTATATAAAAAGATCATCTTTTTAGATCCTATTTTCACTTTTATTAACAATAGGTTAATATCAGCTTGAATTATCCAAATAACGTCATTAAGTCCATCTATCATCAAATCTAAGGGTTTTTCCTTAATTAAATCATTAAAGATGATAACTTTATGTACTTTTCAAATTTCAAGCATATTTATGCACATAAACTCAAAATTAGACTAACCACGTGCAAAGTTCTTCCTTTTTAACATAATGTACCTTTTTACATTTAACAGGTTAACATCAACTCTAATGATCCATTAAACCCTATTAAACACTTTATTCATATCAAAATAGGGTTTCTTAATCTTTAATTCATTAAAGAAGATAATTTACACTACTTTTCGAATAGGAAGAGAAATTAGATTCTAAATATATTTTTATTGGATTCCTTGCATTCTCCTAATAAAAATTCATATATTACTTGTCCTAATCGGAGTTACCAATAATTAGTTATGAATTTTGTAAGAATTACCTGTTTGGACCACTCAGCAAGCGCCACATGTTCCTTTTTGCATGCAACCCACCGATTTGGAAACATAATTGAATTACGCATATGCCCTTTCATAAAAGTCTAGCGCTTCATACCCCTGGGAGGTATAACTGTCCAACGCCACCCAGGTTGTCTTCAACCTCTGACACAAGACATGGACGCCGAGTGCAGCCTGTTCAGGGTCCATCGCAGCTCCGGCTCCCTTCCCCTGACCCCAACGACCTCTACCTTCGGTTCCCCTAAATCCGCCACCCCCTACCGTGCTCAGCAACACCCTTAAACCACAGCTGGGGTGGCGCAACTAGACCTGCAAGGTGCGGTCGACCTGCAGCCCTCTTGCGTCGTCGTGCAGGGGTCAGCACGACGTCATAGGTGGTTGGACTCCTTTCTGGGGTCATGGGAGCGTCGTGCTTCCTCCCTACCCCCATCCTCGGATCGTCTTCGCTCCAGGGTCACACTAACACCCTTAGTTAGGGTTACGAAGAAGATGAAGGAGAAGAAGAAGAAGAACGGAGGGAGGGAGGGAGGGATTTCTGCGTGGAACTTCCTCGGGCCCTAGCCAGGGGCTCTATCCTTTTATAGAGGAGAAGGGTAATGTCCAAGGATACTTTTCCATGAAGAAAACAAGGTCCCTTATCAAAAGGAAACTTTCATTCTTTTAAACAAGTATAAGATTTCTCCTTTAATTAATTCTTGGATTAACTATGATCCTTGACTATTAAGGAATTTGAAATTATCTCTTTTAGCTTCTTGTTCTGGGCCTTTAATTGATTGGCCATGAAAATAAGTTTTCCTTTTAATAGAAAATATTTCATTTTTATCAATACCTTATAATTCATTACTAAGGTATCACATTATCCTTTTATTTTGCAAATTTAGTATTTTCTCTTTCTTTCCTCTTTATTGGGAATCCTTGGATCCCAAGGATTTCTATTATTTCCAAATTACTTTTTAAGGATACTTATTATCCTTCTAGATGCATCTATATGCATTATTTCACATTATCTTGTTTATTTCTTATTAAAATATCTCTTTTTGAGGATTTCTCTTTTATTTTCCTCATTGGTATTCCTTTTAATATTAGAAACCTCATAGATCCGAAAATTCACCAAGAAATCTCATTTATGCCTCTTTCCACTCATTTTCCACATTTTATCATTATTTTCAATTTCTTTCTTAATAAAGAAATACTTAATTAAACTTTTCTTTTCTTATTGCATTTTCTTTGCAACTTTGGACTCCTTGGAACCCAAGGAACCCAAGAGGCATGAAAGCCCTCTTTGTATTTGCCTTCTAGAGGTTTACACATTTTTCTTTTCTCAAATATTCAATTATTCATTTACTAATTGATTTTTCTTGTTATTTGTGCCCAATAGCCAATAAAGCCCATAAAACAATCATCAAGGCTATTATAATCGAAATCCATGTCTTCAAAACAAATTATATCATTATTTGTTCAATTATCCTTAATGTGAGAAATTGCATTTCTCACCAATTGAACCCAAAAATTGGGGTTGTAACATCATTAGAGAGGGATATATGATTTTTTTCTGTAGGTTCTGTCTCTTAGTCGTGTGATGTCACCCACCACATACCTTTGTCTCACACTCCACCATAAGAGGACTGAGAACATGCTATCATTTTCTCTCTTGATTGCATACACATTTCATAATAGACTTTGCATAATAGTTGTTTATTTTTTCTTTCATTACCACATATAAAAAAATAGAAAAATCATATATGCACAAGGAAATCATGGTGCATGTCATATAGTTGCATAAGCATTACATTTCTTCTTGTATGAAAAATCTTGTCGAACTTTTTCTCTCTTAATAAAAAGGTACTGATTGTAGCCATTCTTTGAAAAAAAAAACACTTACAAAAAATTAAAGTGTAGTGAAATTAGAAGCCCAAAGAAATTCTATCATGATAGAGAGGGGGCTTAAATGAAAAAAAGGGAAAAAAATATACGAATATTTTTGAAAGTTCAAAGGCACAATTCTACCCAATTATAAAGAAAAGTTAGCACATGTTGTAGTTTTGTAGATATTTTGTCTTATGTCGAGATGAAATAATAGTTGCATGCATCATTCCACCATAATGATTAGGCATTAGGAGCATTCTATAAATTGCATCATCACAGGTTCATCATAATTTTTGATTGCATGAATGATTTTATGTGCTCATGAGTCTTCCACAACCACCTATTTCAAGCACCCGTTGCTCTTATTGGTAGGCCACTCAAATGATTGTCTCCTCATTCATTATTCTATCAGGATAATTGCTTCCATGTAGATGGTAGGTATGGAAGGAGAAACATAGATAGGAGATTACACAATGCATCAAGTATGAACCAAATGATTTTATCATATTAACTATTTTAACTGATAGTGTCTCATTGATTGTGAGGTGGACATCTTGGATAGAGATTTTTGGTCGCCTATAGGGCAGTTAGTGTTCAGTGGTCAGTAAAGGCTGGAAGGAGGATCGAAAGGTGGAGACTTTTTAGATGTACCTTATGTATTTTGTCCTCTAGCTGACTTATCTCAATCAGATCCATAGGTATTGCTGCTCGAGGATGAGTAAGATTCAGTTTAGGGGAGTTTGATGTACATGTATTGAGTCGCTTATTACAGGCCTAGTTTACATTCGTTTTGTGCATTTGTTAGTCAATTTGTTGATTATATGTGCATAAATCTTAATAAGTGGCTTGTATACTCTTTGTGCATCAAACTATGCGTATTTCATCGTAGTTATATTATTTCATATATTTCTTGGCTTAATACATGGTCTTTGTCAAATTTCAGGAAAGTCCATATATTTAAGGAGTCGGTGGCACCGACCACACAAGTCGGTCCCACCGAGATAAAATCAACGAGGAATTGAAAAATCTTGCATTAGCTCGGTGCCACCGACATTCTAGTCGATGGTACCGACCCAGCTAGGGACGAGCCCGATACCGTCGGTGCGACCGACTCTGTCAGAATTCAGCAATCTAAACCGACCACCTAGATCTAACTGTCCACATTATGTGGTACCGTGAGTGACCTAGGACAAAAAGAGAGGATGACCAGACCTAAAGGGGATCAGCTTTTACACCGCACGATAGCCAGAGAAGAGGAGGAAAGAAGCACGTAGCCGAAGGATGACAACTGGATGATCTGAGCACCTCCGACGGACGTTTCTACTACCGGATTACTACAATACATGCGTTTCTCGAGGAGGATCATCCGAAGCATCATATTTATAGGGGTTACACGAATCTCTTTCATGTTTCCCACGTTTTGTTCTCTACTTCCATGTATTCTCAACTGAAAATCATGTGGGGCTAAACCCCTCTTTTCTTTAGGACCTGGGAGTAGCCAGGGGAATCATTGTATTGACTATTTACATGATTTAGTATAAGTTTCTCTTTATTCCTAGATTTATAAGGTTGGATTTGAATGACTTATCATTGCTTGATCACCATCGATAGGGTATGAGACCAATAATCACTCTGGAAGGGGGATTAATGGTTAGAAAACCATAACTTGTACACTACCCTACATGTTCCTTGGAATAGGTGACGTATGTGTAGTGGAAAAGAACCCAGAGTTTTCATTAATGCACCTAAACTAAAAATAAATTACCATAAACATAGAATTGGCTTAGATTTAGGTAGTGAATTGTATCACGGGAGCAAGCAATTCAAGCTACATGCTTTCTATCCAGGTTAAAAGAAGGAATTTATGTTAATTCGGTAGAGATAATATACAACGAGACCCCGTGGTGAAACTGGTAACCCTAAGGAATTCAACCATTTTCGAATCAACCATTTTCAACCTCATCACTTTGAAGGTTTTTCCTCCCCATACTTGGTGGAAAACCTCAGCATGCTGACCATCTCTTGGGACAAAATCATTATCAAGTTGAGGCTTGTAGACCACATTGGTCACCAAGGGGGCGTCTATGCCTATTGACTTAGGGTTGGTGGTTACTGCCAAGGTCTGGGCTATTTTTTATCCTAAACTTCCCTCTTCTCAGATACTTTAATTATCTTGCCTCTCTGGTCTACTGAAGTTGAGTTTAAAGCTTTCTTTTTCTTGGGGTTCCAAATTTCCATAGAAGGTGTATATTTTGAAGTCTTTGTTCCTTCTAATGCTTTATAGTTTGAGGGTTCTTCTGGGTTTGGGTTTGCAAATTATTTTCATCTTTCTGGTTCTACTCCGGATTTGATACTGGCTGGGGTAGGGTCCCCGTTGTATTTTGACATATTGCATGATTTCATCATTCAGCTTTTCAATTCTATGTATCTCCTACTGACTCAATGTTTCTCTAATTTTACTAGTCTTTCTTACTCTCTTGACAAGTCCCTTACATACAATATACCCATATTGTGTTGCCTACCATCTTAATTTTTGTTTATAATGTAGATATTGGTATATCTTCTACAAAAGGTTAGACCAATCAAAGATTAGCAATTGGCAGTTAATTTTAGAAAAAGGGGAATCTAAAAAACCAAAAGAAGATCAAAGAGTCATTGGTTAGAATAATCTAATTTAGTTTAAAGAACTGATGGTTCAAGGTGAATCTTGAAACCTATGGTTGTCATCTTCCATTGGTTTATGAAGACTTGGTTGGCTTACGACAGTCGATGTGAAGAATTGATGGTCAGTGTAGAAGTTCAAGTCTTCTAATGGTTGTTGATCCTTTGTGAAATGATGGTCTGGCTTGGACAGCCTATGGATGCATATGTGAGGAGAGTGATCATCTTCTTATGGGTAGATATCTTGTTCAAGATCAAGAGTAATGTGAAAGCAAAAAAACTTTTAGTGAGACGTCAGAATTGTGAACAAATCAAACTAGCAAGAAAGGTGTCAGGGGAAGGAAAGAGTGGGGGTTACATGTCATCATCAACGGTGTTGTTCAAGATCCTCTTCACTCCTTCACTGATCTATCAAGGCTCCATGTGTCTTCAAGGTTGAGATCTGCTTCCACTGACATCATGCTTTTGATCCAAGTCTGTAAGCACCTTCGATGCTAGATACACCCTCCTTAGTTCAGTGTCTTACAATGGGTGAGGTTCAAACAACCTCGCCTCTTCAGATGGTGGTAGGGTGGCATGGTTAGTGGGAAGGATTTGAAGGGATTAGATTTCTAGGGTTATCTTTTCTCTATGTCATCTTTACAACACTTGTACGATGTATCGGTCCCCTCCCCTTTCCTTTTATAGTATCCGCTTTAAGCATGGGTGTGCTCGTGTGTCCTTTGGAAGCATCTATGCACCTTTTGGTGGCCTGCATTATCCATGCCTTCTGATGAATTAGTAGACATCTCACCTACTGATGGCTCAACAATATCTACTGATTCGATGGCTATTGTTGGTATATGGCTTCAGATGGGTAACTAGTGCTTCAGATCAACATGGAAAATGGTATTCCATTGGGCTCTAATCTAATGGTTCCCCTTTTGTAATCAACTGATGGAACCTTCAATAGAGAAGCCTATTTTACATTCCTCATTTACCTTATCTATATACAATAAAATTATGAAAGAAAAGAAAATTAGGAAAATAACAAGTCAATAGAAATTTAATGTTAAACATAGTGGCTTAATATATTATGTAAACTAGAATTCATGAAGGCATTTTTAAGAAAGCCTTGAGTTGCCTGCCAAGAAGTGTTAATTTATAGTTTCTATCTAGACTCTTTCTAGGTTGCATCATGGTTCTTCCTCAGGTGGTGCTAGTGATGACTCATCTAAGTAGACTCTAAGTCTTCTTGTTAATGATTCACCGTCATTGGATCTCTTTACCCTATGCCCATTCACAGGTAAGGTTTCTATCTTTTCATTTAACCGTTCCATAATTCTTTATTAATTGATATATGTTTGACATGGTGAAGGGTCCCAACCATTTTGATCTAAGTTTTCCAAGAAACAATCTAATGCTTGAGTAAGTGAAAACCATTATCTCCTTCAGACATATTCTTTCTTTTCATGTGGGCATCATGCCATAACTTAGCTCTTTGTTTGTAAATTATGGCATTTTCAAAGGCATGCTATTGATGTTCTTCTAATTCTTGTAGTTGTAAGATCCATTTCTTGTCAGCTAACTCTAGATCCATATTTTAGAATTTAATTTCCCAAAATGCTTTGTACTTGATCTCAATTGGCAAATAAGATGCCTTGCCATAGATCAATATGTATGGTTTAGTCCCTATAGAGGTCTTGTATGAACTATGGTAATACCATAGAGCATCGTCCAATTTCATAGCCAGTCTTTCCTGGTATGTGAGACTATCTTCTACAAAATTTGTCTGATTTGTGGGTTTGACATTTCCACCAGACTAGAGGTATGTGGCTGATAGGGAGTGGAAACCTTGTGTCTTACTCCATACTTTCACAATAATGCTTCATACTATCTTTCCGCAAAATGGGATCCCCCATCACTAATGACAGTGTATGGGTCTCCATATATGGGAAGATAAGCCATTCAAATAATTTCATCATAGGTTCTGAATCATAAGAATGGGTAGTTATTACTTTTACCCATTTGGATACATAATCAACGACGACTAAGATGTATTGATTTCCTCTTGTCGATGGGAATATTCCCCAAACATAAAAAATATATACTATGTCAAGTCAGACATGTGCATCTCATTCATCCTTGATATGTTCCTTGTATGTTGGCACTCCTTGCTACAGTTTGCATTAGCATGGGCATCCTAGAATAGTGTAGGCCAATAAAATGCAGATTGTAGAATCTTAGTGTATATCCTATCTCCACCCAAGTGCCCAACATAAGGCAAAGAGTGGTACCCATAAAGGATTTTTGGCACTTCTTCTTCTGGAATGCAATAGCGGTATATGTTGGCACACTTTTTAAACAACACTGGGTCATCCTAATAGTAGATAGTAAGGGTCTGAGTCTAGTATACTGAACTCAGACCCTTAATATCTTCCACATAATAGCCAATTTCTTTCAATTTCTATTTCAGTTCAGATAAAAGTTATCCTTGTTGATCTTCAATCAAAGCAAAGTTTATAATGAACAAATTCCTCTATTCTTCATTGATATATTCATATTTCAACCCTTTAGTGATTTTTTTTAGCTCCAGTTTGGGTTAAGGATCTTCCTTCTCCTCGTGAGTTTATTCTGATCAAGCGTATTTTATTGAAACTTCTGATGAAGCATATTTTATTGTTTCAATAATGTCTTATTCTTTTTGGAAGTCGTCACACTATTGTGTGTCCATATAATGAAGTAATTTGATTAACTTCAGATCTATTTCTTCACCAGGACTTGAGTTCTTCATTTCTCTCATCAAGGGTTCTATAATTACATTCTACTCTTGAACATATTCATAGAACTAATTGTAGTTGTCCACGAAGTAAATAGATTCAAAGAGGGAAGGCCCTCTCGTTGAGTCTTGCTCCTAGAAATCGATGTAGTCATCTTTTATCCTCATGGTATTTCAGCTTCAACATCTAATGGGCTCTTATTGTATAAAGAAAAGGCATCCCAAATATCATGGAGCATGTTGGATGATCCACCACATCAGTCACAACTAAATCGCAAGGGATGAATAATATCCCCACGTGAATGGGAACATTCTTGACTATGTCGAAAGGTCTCATAAAGGAATGATATTCATTTTGTATGCACATTCCTATTTTTACAATATAAATAAGTCCAAGCCTCTAGTTTTATGTCAGTTGTGTCCAAATTATACTTGCCCTAAGATTAGTTAAACAGTGCCTCACTTCATTATCTCCCACATTTAAATGAGACTTAAATCTCTAATATCTTTTTGATTAGTTGGCATCTTTGCTTTCACAAAAGCACTTGACATATTGGCTAACATAACAATCTCGATTTTATCTCCACACCTTCTCTTGGGTATGAGATCCTTGAAAAAAAATGTGCAGGATGGCATGTTCCTTCTCCTTCTTTAATCTTCTTCCTTAACTGAACCTTTTCGAAGCCAAAAATTCCTTTTTTGGTGGTTGGAAATTTATTTTGGGGGTTATAGACTCAAACCCAAGCACTATAGACCATGAATTAGGATTTAGAAAGCTTGGATCCAAGGTCACTAACTGAAATCCACTAGAAATGTTTAATTCTTTTGTATGAAATCAAAAATTCTAAATCTTCCATTCAATTATAGCTTTTGGAAATTAATCTTGAAGAATTAATTCCTAATGTGATGATTTTGTATTATTAAATCTTATTAGAAATGGATATAAAACTTCTAGAGTGACTTCTCAAAGTTATTGTAGAAATTTAAAGAATATAACGGAAATCGAGAATTTTTTCCATGTCTGAAATTTCTTGAATAACTGAATGGAGAACTTTTCCTATTTGAATATCCTTATTTGTAAATGAATGTTTAATATGAATTCTTAGAACATAAATTTCACTTATTATATTGTAATTCATTTGATGTTATAGTGTTTTCTTGATATCTCAGTAAACAGGGTGAAACCCTACATGTGTAGTAAGTTGAAAGTTTGTGAATGGACATCATGAAAACCAACAAAATTGATTCTTTTTAATGTGATATTTTTCATTATTAAAGGTTATTTTTGATGCAGAATATTTTAGAGAATGGTGTGGAATTCCTAATTCAGTTCATACTAGGGTTTCATATATATATATATATATACATCTATATATATACATATATATATATATATATATATATATATATATATATAGTTATGTGAGAACTATTGAAAGTGGTTTTTTATCAGTGGAAGTTTATGATGCATCAAATCCATATGTGATTCATGTGTTATGTGAATGAGGAAAAGGAAACCTTAAGGATAAGGCATTCGGTCAATCAAGTATTTTCAAATCAATGTTTCTCAGTATGAGATGTGGTGATACTTGGGAGTTTAGTTTGGAATACATATGAAAAATAAACTATGAAATGAATTGTTTACAAAACTAAGCTAAGAAATGTTGATGTGATGATTGAATCATGAATTTAAAGAGTGAATTAGAGTTTATATGCTCAGAAAACTATAGAATCCTCATAGGATGAGGCATGCACTATGAGAAGGAAATGACTTCCACATCAAGGTAAGCCAGATTGTGCTAGTAGGGCGTGGGGGTCTTAACCGATAGGGAAGACTCCTTATGATAGTGTGGTACCCAAAACCAATTGGGGATGTCGGTGGTACATGTGTTACGAGTCGTGTTGATCAATGGACATCTTTGGTAGGTCCACTGACAAATAACAAGCTAGAGTGCTTTGAATCTCTACATGAGAACCCATGTTTAGAAGAGGAGTCCAGATAAACAACCACACCCATTAGTCACCAACAACCAAATGTGGTGACTGCTCACTACAGATGGGGCATATGACATTATAGTCTTAGGAACTGGGGCATGCTTCTAAGCCTTGTATAGCAAGATCGTACCTTGTTGTGATGCTTTCACATGTCATGGTACACTTCATGTGGGTTTAGGGCATAAAAAGATATAGGAGAGATAAATCAAGTATGTGCAGTTATTCATTTATTCATTGTTGTCATTTGGAGTAACTTGTCATTTGTATGTCTCTGAGTTACTAATTCCTTGATTGATCAACTATGTTCAAATATTGATTTAATGTTTATGAATATCTAGAGTATCATGCAATATGGTTATATGTCTATGAATGATTAGTTCTTCTATAGTGCATTACTTCTCTACTTTGAATTTAGTTTCTTAATAATATATCTTTGACTATTAAAGTACTTTAAACTGTTTCTTTAAAGTATTCATTCACTAAGAAATTAGGCTCACCCCTCTACTCACATTTTTTAGGGAAGCATGTGCATCTAAGAATGTCAATGCTAGAGTACATCTATCACAAGAGCTAAGTATCAAATCAGTCAATTTTAGTCGGTCCTTGTCACTCTTGGTCCTTGTTTAGAGTTGAGAGAGTTGTAAATGATGGTGTGTAACGTTGTTTTTCATTTTAACAGAAGATATTTCTTTTATCATGTCATGTGTACATGGTAGTGTGAGAAAAGAATGAATGTTTAGACTTGTGTCTTATTTATAGAAATTAGATTAGAGCAATCAAGTTTTAAATCTCCTTGTATTGCTAGCTCATGGGATTGTATCTGATGAATCAAAGAATTGAAATCAACGAGAACGGAGAGAGTGATCTGTTTTTTATTGTTTTATCCTAAACATATGCCCTAATCTCACGATTAGTGGTTATCATGGGATGTGCGTTTAACAATGTTAGTAATGACCAAATAAAATAGGAAAATGCACATACCTGACTTGGGTGTCTTGTTCAGAGACCAAAATACTACCCTCTCATGCATAGAGTTCCCTCAAACTTTCACATATTATGTTTACATGGACTAGGGCTCAATTATGTCTCAAAGCATGGAACCCTAGAAATCTAACCTTTAAAAACCCTATATTAGTTCATGATTTTAATCTATAAAAAGGATCCTATGGTACTAACTCAAAGACTGAATCATCATTAATTGTTAATTCATGATATTTTTAATTATAATTTTCCTAAATTATTAATAAGAGAGTAAGAGACATTGCAACCCTTAAAATCCATTCATTAAAATATACAAATCAGGCGATGCAAACAAAACAAATAAATATAAAAAAAATCTCAAGATTGCAGAACATATATTTTTATATTTTTTGAGCTTCCTATATGAAGTTATTCTATTCATAGGACTTTATCATTTATTAATTATAATTAAGAACAAATTACCCATGTGAATTTTCATTATTATCCTATACTATAAATCATGATATGCATAATGGTCATATGCATATTTGCACATCCATGGGACAAATTAATATAGAATCACCACAATTGATAGAGATGCCCATGTGAGAACATGATTCCATGAGAGAACAGGGGAACAATTGTAAAATGCAGGATAGGTCATCACCTTCCTCGCAATCCAACACCATGGATACTGAACAAAAGCAACTACCAAGGACAAGATTTAGGGAAAACACATAAACTACACAATTCTCAATTTCTACAAGATGAAAATAACGAATCATGACTTAGATAACTCACCAAGAGAGAAATTTTGCTTCAATGAAGAAGAGCATCATTGGAATGTTCTGCTATCCCACAAACTTGAGTAGATATTGTGGTGGTAGGAACATGACTTGAAGCGCAATTGAAAACTTTGAACACTTGTATGTGATTGGATGGAACTCAAGGTAGGTCTAATTATATGTATGATATGGTGTTTGAGTTTTTATGGAAAACTTTGAGAATCTTGGGACACAATAAATGGGTGAATCTTAGTTTAGGGAATCCATGTCTTGGTAGTTCCACCATTGGATACATTCCATGATAAATTTAATATAGGTTAATCTCTCTAAATTTGTGACATGTATGATGATCTTGCCAATTAGATGATCTGTGTGATTGTGCTTTGCCTATTATGCTTGCTTGTTTGATTTTGAAATGGTGTTGACAATTGTTGTTTATTATAATATGGAATATGAAATCCCAGTCTTGATCGATGGATTTATTTAATTTTGGTCCCAAAATTATATTTAAGGTGAGGAGGGTGTGATAATCTAGATTTTATCTATCATTCAAATAATTTTTTTTCATTTTGGTTTGTTTGTACTTTTAATTATTTCTAAATGGTTAAGTCTCCAACCAAGTTCCTTTGAGATCTCATTGATTTTGTGTGTCAAATATTGTTATTTTTATATTTTCTCTAAGTTTCATAATTTTTTCCATGTATCCCATCAAGTTATTCCTCTAATATTACATATTTCCCTCCAACTTTTCTGAAAAAATATTCTGCTGAAGCTTTTTCCCTTCTCCTTGTCTCCACTTCAATTTTGCATGGAAGAGAAGTGTTTGAAAATATGCATGAATCTCTCCTCTCTACTCTCCTCACTTCCCCTCCCTTTTCCATCACTTCGTCTAACTAAATAGCTTGAACCTTTTCTTCTCTAGTCCATTCTCCTTCATTCCCCTCCTTGTAGATAGGCCCTTAGTTTTTCTTTAGATGCACTTTTTTATTTTTTCTTCCATAATACCCCTCCTATGAAGTAATTAGTGTTGTCTTCGACAAAAGAAAAGTTGCAAATATAAATTAGATAATAACTATGCATAAATTGGCTCACACTTATGTTTTATTTTGACTATATCCCACCCATAGTTTACATTAAATGTAATGACCCACACTCCCACAATCTCTAGTAAGGAGATATCAAACATGGAAGGGGGACCTATCACTACAAGAAACCAAGACATTAACGACCAAAGTAGCGACAACATAATTAGTTTTTCATAATTGTTACCCTAATTGTGACCACACATTTTTATGGTCGATATTAGTATGGTTAATAACGGCCAAATATATTAGTTGTCATAAATATGATGTATATTCTGTCGCTAAAAATGATATACCAGTATTCTCCCTCCAGCCCTACCCTCGCCAGCGCCACACCCCCCGCGCGACCCGGAACAGACGCACGATCCCTACGGCGGCAAAGACCGCCCGACTCCCACATTCTCCCACTCCACTGATAATTCCCACACTTGCCAACCCACGAGCAGAGAGATCTACGCAGACGACAATCCAACTGATTTCACACTAGGTTTTCCTGCTAGCTAACTCCCAAGCTCTCCTCTTCGGCGATGATGATCAGGGCAATCTAGCTAGTATACTTCCGGCGGCCGATCAAGGGTGACCTAGAGAAGCGACGCCACGCATCACAGCGACGCCACGCATCACAGCGACGCCACGCATCACAGCGACGCCAGAACCCCGATCTAGAACTAGAGGCAAACCTAGATAGGAGCTGGTGATTGATCTGTAGGAGGAACAACAAGGTATGCAGCCATCGTTCTACTCCACTCCATGTCTTCCGAACTCATCTATTCCCTACTTCTTCTATTTCTCTCTACTCTGTGTAGTAATATCCTGTGGCCCTCTATTTCTCTCTGCTCCGTGCAGTAACAGCCTATGGCCCTGGGCGAGGTGATCTCTATGGACCGAAGACGATCGAACAAGATTTGAGTAGCAACCTAGGACAATATCCGGTAACTGGTCTACAGGAGGGAGGAAGAGAAAGGTATGAGGCCCCCATTGTACTCTACTCCCAATCTAATCTCTCCTCAACTCATCTCTCCCAGCTTTATTTTGTTTCTCTGTTCTTCGTGCAGTAAGATCCTGTGGCCCCAAGCGACCTGAGCGAGGAGAAAGGGTTGTAGATTGAAAGGCCAGAGGAGCTACAATCTCTACGGACCCAAGGCAGTCAGAATCATGTTTGCTTCAAATGTTGCGGGAGGGTATGCCATTTTTTTCTTCCCTATTTGTTGTTTTAGATTGATTGACACATAAACATGTTCAGGATGAGGGAGTTTACTATCGCCAGACTCTGCTTTATTCATCTCTCCCTAACTACAAACCAAACAATTTATGTGGAATCCTCATTAAAGATGAGTGAACATGGGATGAATATCTTCTAAATAATATTCTCCTACATCTCCTGATGTTGTACGTTTTGACCATCATGCTGAATGGCATCATCTACAAGGCACACGTTTTTGGGCTCTACATCTAAGGGGGGTGTTCCCTCTAAGATTGGCCTATTTATTTTTGACCTGGAAGTAGAAGATGAGGAAGTGAGGAGGAAGAACTTATGCAAAAAGAATTTGCATCCCTAGATGACTCAGCTTAGGGAAGATTTATCCTACACATGTGGCTACTACCGTTAACTTCTTTAGGTGATTTGGGTTATTTATCAGGTTGCCCTATGTAAAAACTAGTAGGCAGGTAGGCATATGGCAACTGTGAGCTTGGCCAACTAGGAGTCGACAACCTTTTTGTGAGTAGTTGGTTGGTGATTTTTTTTCTCTTGTAGCATTCTTTTAGTAAATGAAAATGTATCATCATATGTATTCTCCTACCAACTTCTTTGATGTCATTGAGGACCTTGATTGACACTCAACTGTGGTCCCTAGTTGTAATTCATATTCCAAACATCCTATTAAATTTCCTTCATTGAAATTATTTTGTTCCCTCATTTTTTTAATTATAGGAGACCATGACCAAGATTCCTATCATGTTTTAGCTATTCTAAACATTTTTCTGATAATGGATTCCCATACTATAAACTTGGATGGTTTGTATTTTTGTTTGATTATAGTAGTTTTGACCTAGAATTCCATGAATGAATCTTAAGTCTTCTTCTTGATTGTAATTACCCTACTTTTATAATTGCTCACCATCACATCATACAAAACTGACAACTAGATGTGTAACTCTTAGCAAATTTCCACACCTCATAGAATGGTTGTGCCATTTTGACATGTTGTTGATGATGGAACATACATCTCTTTTAATATGCATTAAAGGAGGTTTATAGTATATCCTACTTAAGTTCCAAGGCTTTAATAGTTTATGTAATGGACTTTAGCTCTTAACTATCTTCATCCATATCCACTTTTGATACTCCCTTGCAAATGTACATGTCCCAATTTAGTTGGTTATTTGTCTCTAGACTCACAATCTTGCAGTTGATATCATAACTGTGACACATGAAATTTTCTCCTAGTGAGGAATCTAATTATTTCTTGATATCATCATTCTCACCTCTAAAAAAGAACTCTGTGTGATGATTTTTTGAAATGTTGAGGTGGGGGCCATATGAGGAGTTCGTTATACCTCTCCAAGGATTCATTAGAGGGTCAATTGGGGCCTGTGTACACTGGGTAATCTGACCCTTGATTAAATAAATGAGAGAGAGTAAAATTTATATAGGAATTTGTTCTGGAGTTTATCCCACATGGTTATTGACTCCCCTGTCAATGAATTTTACTAACTGTAGGCCCTTCCTTGTAGTGTATATTGAAGAGACATAATTTGTAGCCTGGGCCTATGTGAAGGAACTTATCTAGGGAATTATGTATTTTCCAATTGATAAGGTCTTTTTCACATTTGTAAATCATGTAAGGTATAATACAAGGCATATGTAATATTAGTAACATCCTCCAAAGAGACACAATTTGATGGTGTTGTCTAAAACTTGTTTCTAGTTTTCCATTGCACATTTATCCACAAACCTTAGCAGGTTATCCTAGTAGTCTTCACCATGTATGTTGGCGAAAGTAGTGTTATGCAGAATTTTCACCTAGTGTTGCATGATCTAAAACTAATATATAAGGATAGGTAGAGATACCACCAAGTGACTAACATCCTATAGCATTACCAAATGAAAATTCTAAGTTATATTTGTCTCTCTTTCTTCATCTTCTTGAGGTTTTTTCAATTCTACTTGATGTTTTTAGCCTCTTGTGTGATCCTTTTACTCGCTACTATTGTAATGACCTTGCCCCTACTTAGTAGGTAATTGTTTGTTAAAAGATGCTAAGTTCAATTTTTTATATTTAATGTGAATTTATTATTGAATCTAGATTTTATATTATCTTTCATACTTCTCTTGGATTTGAGGTGAAATCCTTAAAGGAATGGTGATCTGTCAAATCCAAAACCCCTATTAACCTTTAATCTACATCTTTGTGCTGATTAGTGTGCTTTTTTCAAATTAGTGTAAAAATCACACTTATTTTGTCAATTGATTGCTTAACATGTTATATATCAATTGTGGAATTGTGTAGACAAAATCCTTGATTGCCTTGAGTTAGGATTTTTGCCTTCAATTTGTTTTAAAACAGGAACTAAAATGATAAAATTATGTCATATACATTTTGTTCATTAATTTTCACTGTTTATAAGTGATCTTGGGTTAATATTGACTTTAGAATGGAATCAGAATCTATACAATTTTAGTAATGTTTATTTGGAGGTTAAATGATCAAGATATCAAACATCACCACATGGAATTATTTCCAAAGTGTGTTAGAATTATTCACTCCCTAGTAACAAAAGTAAAAGTGGTTGTAAATGAGGAGGGAAAATACTTAGTATATCTAGAATCAATTATAGTCTTCCTTTTCAAAGAGAAAGGTTTTTATTGCTGTAAATCCTCCCTAAGTTTTGTTGATGTATATTTTTTTCTCAGTAATTGCAGTTCCTATGACTTCAAATATACACATTGTTTAATTTATAGACCAATTTCACAACCATGCCATGAATTTGTTATATGAAATCTTGTAACAATTTTAGGTTGATTCATTTTTCTAAAAAATCAAAATAAATAACTATGTAATTTTCTCATTTCAGCTCTATGGTTTGTAGTGTGATTACACTTTTTACACATCATAATTTGACAGCATGAAGATGTCCAATTTTTCTTATAGACATGTTATATTATAATTTGTCTTGTGGAGTCATGGGGTATATTTAGTTTATGTTGTTAGAACCAATAAGAGACATCAACCATGCAATTTTAACTGGAAACATGTGATTAACCTTGATTATAGTCAACTTACTTATCCACCGTTGCTATACCTTGGGGCTCCTATCGCTGGTGGTAGAGGCGTCTCCAAGGATTACTCTATTTGTCTTGACAAGATCGTGGCTAAAATAGGTGGTTGGAGTGGGATTCATATGTCCATGGTTGGTCGCCTGTTGCTTATCAAATCTGTCTCCAAGTAAAGTCCGGTACTGGAGTGAGGTCTATAACCTCCCTAAACACATCACTAATAATATTACTAAGAAAATTAACAATTTCTTGTGGGGAGGTAAGTTACATGCTGTGAAATGGGATACCATTACAAAATATCTACAGAACGGAGGTCTCAACATCAAGAAAGTGTAAGAGATAGTTGAGGACAGCCAAGCTAGAAGACTGGATAGGTTGATCACTGTCAAAGGCAATGTATGGGCCAACTGGCTAAGATTGAGGTATGGTGAGGTCCCTATTTCCCATGTCCACAGTTCCAGAACCTAGGTCCTGATGTGTAGGACATGGAACCAGGTCAGCCATATGTACAGTGTGGATAGCGACGGTCTCCTCATGCTTAATGGGTAGAGACCATGGATCCACTCCCCTACAAGTCCAGTTGTTCCCTGGTTTGATCTGCTATGGGGCAAGGGTCACATTCCCAAATGGATCTTAGCCAGATATAAGGTGATCCTTCGGAAGCATCTTACCAAGGACAGACTTATTAGATGGGGGCTCCCTACCAGCCCCAAATGTACTTTTTGTGATGAGCCTGAAACTCATGAACATCTATTTTTTGGTTGCATCAAAGTCTTTAGGCTATGGGCTTTGATGGCACTGAAGAATGGGTGGGGCAACCTTACGGCCAGAAGCATCACCGAGCTGATTGATTTCATCAAGTTAAAGTGTGTGAACAAGAAGGAGAGGGCCTTTGCCGGGCTTTGTTTTGCTAGTATTTGCTTTAATATTTGGAAAGAGAGGAACAATATTAACCATGGTCGACAACCTAGTAACGATGTGTTTGTTTTAGTTAACAGAGACATTTTTAATGTTGTCAAGGCTAAAGGCCTTGAGAATGGCCTTAATCCCATAGCTAAACCATACTGGGGTATTTTGTAGATAGACCATGTATCTTTTGTAGCTTGCTCTTGTACTTTATAGCTTGACTATACTACCTTTTGGCAATATATTTACCTATTTCCAAAAAAAACTTTAATATTATACTTAGAAACACCATTCATATTATAGTAGAAGAGAATAGGAGAAAGCATAGATATTCAAATAAAGAGGAGGAATATTTTCTTAGGTGTTATTCATGTAAGATTGTCATCATATATTAAAAGTACACATCTGATTAACATAGTCACCTTATTCTTACTTTTCTACTTGGACCCTTGTCATAAATGATTATACTCATGTAGGTTTCCCTTTATACATATATAAGAGGAGGGGGGCTTATTTGTTGCCCATGCGGGTAATTAAGATTTTGCATCTGGGTAGGCTGAAAAGTAACTATTTGGTCTGAGATGTAACTATCTGGATATAAAAATAACTATGTTTATAGAGAAGTAACTATTTTGTTTAAAAAGTAAAGATGGGGCAGAATACACAGTAAAATTTCTACAACAAATATGTAACTAACAATTTATTGTGTACTCTGTCTATTTTACCTTTTTAGTTGTATTGTTATTTTTTCAACAATATAGTTAGTTTTTATGAGTTACTTTTCTGACCAAATAGTTACTTTTCAAGTTGTAGCACAGCAAAACCTTAGCTACTCGCACGAGTAATTTATATATATACATACATATATATATATATATATATATATATATATATATATATATATATATATATATATATATATATATATATATATATATATATATATATATATAATGTGTGTGCGTGCGCGCTCGTGTGCCTATGTGTGTGTGGGTGTGGGTGTTTGGGTGTGATTCTTTGTGCGTGTGCGTGTGCGTGTGTGCGTGTGTGCATGCGTGCATGTATGTGTGTTACTCGTCATTGAACACAAGCGAATTATAAGCAAAACATAGAAGATATAAAAATATCTTTTTTTGTTTAGAAGTATCAATATACGGCACAAACTAATCATTTAAGGCCACAAAAGGTCAAGCTCATATAGGAATTTTCACATTCACCATCAAGGAAGTATATATATATATAAGAATGTGATAATAAAGTAAAAGTATAGATAACCATATAAATAACAGGGAGTTCACAAATCCTTCAAGGTGTCCATTCATAGAAAAAATGTCATTTTTAGCCATAAGGAGGCCTTACCCTAATAAAGGCTCAAATGCTACTTCCAAGGATATAATTCTCTCTCTTCATATGATAGTCATGGAACATCATAAAAAGTCCAATCAACAACATGGGAAAGTTATGTATAAAACAAGAAAGGTCATTAAAATGTCCTTTTTAAGTCTAGATGGATTATTTTTAGGTATGTAACCTAATTTGAATGAAACATAACATCATAACATTAGGAAGATGTTTCATTTACACCCTATATTGGGAAAATGTGTTCAACCCTTTCCCCTGATAAATCCTCCGTCATACCTCACAAAAAATATGATGCGAGTGGATATAAAACAAGTCACACTCCTCTATGCAATAGTGAATGATATGACTTTTTACTTCATTCATCATGGTCTACAACAACGAAATTGGAAAACTATTTTTACTTCCTGCATTATGGTCGCATGATATAACTGTGTATAGTCGCATGATATAAACTGTGTATAACCTATCTTAACTTCCTTATTAGTTTTCAAGGTGTTGCATAACCCAAGTGCTAAACATTGAATATATAGACGCCCAAAGGACTCGGGCATAGAGCTGCATGCTACACATCTTGATCTTTTTTTATAAAGGTAACAAAAAAGAGAAAGAAATCTTATGTTATCACCAACAAGAAATAATTATATTGTATGACTTGTAAACAATAACATGAATTCTTCTTTGTAGAAAATGGCACCAGATAAGGAATGGATCAGACTTGTTGACGATAGGCTTGATGATCCATCATATGAAATCGGTGTTGAAGAGTTTCTTACCTATGCATGTCAAAAAATTGGTGCAGATAAAATCAGATGTCCGTGTGTTCGTTGTGTTAATACTTCTTCTATCCCACGTGATGTGGTGAAAACACACTTGATGGTTTATGGTATTTTGAGCAGTTATACTCTGTGGTATCATCATGGTGAGATGGGAAATGAAAGTGAGTCTGATTCAGATACTTTAGTCAATAACGATGAAGGGGATAATGAAGTAGATGATGAGATGCTAGATCTTCTTGAAGAAATGCACCCTAGTTCACATAATCTTGGGAGGAATGATGGTGGAATGGGAAATTCCAACCATGGTGATCATGAAGAGGAACCTAATACCGAGGCTAAACGGTTTTTTAGGTTGTTGGACGACCTCAATCAACCTCTCTATAAGGGATCGAAGGGGTCAAAATTATCTGCCTTGGTAAAATTGCTTCATCTCAAGAGCCTTGGAAAATGGAGTAATCATTCTTTCACATTGCTACTTGAATTATTGAAAGATGAACTATTCCCATGTGATTCAACCTTACCTAGTTCTTATTATGAAGCAAAGAAGACAATTAAAGATCTTGGTTGCTCATATGACAAGATAGATGCATGTGTGAATGATTGTATGCTGTTCTGGAAGGAAGACTGTGGCCTTGATAAATGCAAAATTTGCAATACTTCAAGATGGAAGTATAACAAGCACAATGGGGAAGAGAAATTAAAAGCAAATGGAAAGAAAGTACCAGCAAAGATCTTGCGTTACTTTCCACTAAAGCTCCGCCTTCAAAAGTTGTTTATGTCCTCAAAAACATCTTCACTAATGAGGTGGCATCACGATAAAGAAGATGATGGGAATTTACATCATCCGGCCGATTCCTTGGCATGGAAAAAGTTGAATGAGCTTCATGGTACTTTTTCTGCAGAGCCCAGGAATGTCAGACTAGGCCTTGCTAGTGATGGTTTTCAACCATTCAACAATTCTAGGTCATCATATAGCACTTGGCCCGTTATTCTTATTCCGTACAACTTGCCTCCTTGGATGTGCATGAAGCAAACAAATCTCATTTTGTCCATGCTGACTCCAGGTCCTGATGGTCCAGGTAATTGTATTGATGTTTATTTGCAACCATTAATAGATGAATTATTGCAGCTTTGGAATAATGGTATACAAACATTTGATGTAACTACACATCAAAATTTTAATCTTCGTGCTGCTGTGTTGTGGACCATCAATGATTTTCCTGCATATGGGATTTTATCTGGATGGAGTACCAAGGGAAAACTTGCTTGCCCGCGTTGCCATAAGGGTACTCATTTGATTAGGCTGGCTAATGGGAGAAAGGAATGCTTTATGGGTCATAGGCGTTATTTGCCTTTGGATCATCGGTGGAGAAAGAATAAATCTGCATTTGATGGCACGATCGAGAAGGGCACACCCTCTACACCACTAAGTGGTAATGATGTCCTCATTCAAGTGCAAAGTTTGGAAGGGAATGATCTTAGCAAATGTTCAAAAAATGTATCTCACAAGAGCAGGGGGGATAATTGGAACAAGAAAAGCATTTTCTTTAAGCTTCCATACTGGAAAGATCTATTGATACGACATACTTTAGATGTGATGCATATTGAGAAAAACATATGTGATAGTATTCTTGGAACTCTTATGAATGTGAAGAATAAGACAAAGGACAATTATAACTCTCGTCTAGATTTGCAAGCAATGAATATTAGGCAAGAGTTGCACCCAATGATAATTGGAGGGAAAACAGTGCTTCCTGATGCATCATTCACATTATCTGTAGACGGAAAACGTAGGTTTTTAAGATTTTTGAAGGATCTAAAGGTACCAGATGGTTTTTCTTCAAACATTTCCCAGTGTGTGAATCTTAAAGAAAATAAACTTTCAGGATTGAAGAGTCATGATCATCATATTTTGTTACACCACATACTCCCTCTTGCATTGCGTGGCCTTGTTCCTAAGGATGTTTATGAACCACTTCTTGAGTTGTCGTGTTTCTTCAAGATTTTGGGAAACAAATGTTTAGATATGGGGGATCTGAAGCAAATTGAAGCTCAAATTGCAATTACACTTTGTAAGTTGGAGCGAATTTTTCCACCATCATTTTTTGATGTGATGCTACATTTGCCTATTCATTTATCACATGAGGCTATGTTATGTGGGCCCGTTCATGATCATTGGATGTATCCGATAGAGAGATATTTGTACACATTGAAGTCCTATATTCGCAACAGATGTTGTCTAGAGGGTTCCATAGCAGAAGGCTATATAGCAGAAGAATGCATGAATCTTTGTTCCAGATATTTGCATACTATAAAGACAAGGTTCAATCGTCTTGATAGAAACTATGATGATTATGTCAATGAATGTGCAACATTATCTATATTTTCATACAAGGGAAGAGGATTAGGATGTGGAACAACAAGGGACCTTGATGCAGTTGAGTGGGAGAAAGCTCATTTATACATCTTGAACAATTGTGAGGAAGTTAAGCCGTTCATTGAGTACGTGATTCTTAAATTGTGTAGCTGAGCCATTTGCTGATAGATTTAATATTTTGTTTACTAACTTCATCACATGCATTTTCAATTTATTCTAGAGAATATTATCAAGCTCAAGGAGTTGATCCAGACCAAATATCTATTAAGGATTTAAATGAGGATTTCATAGAATGGTTTAAGATGAAAGTAAGCTGGTCTGATTTGTTCAATATGGTTTTGTATACACACTAATTTGATTTAGTTTTTCTACTAACTATCTTTTTTTAGATAGTAGATCAACATGTGAATGATAAAAGCAAGAAGACAGATGAGTTGCTTTCATTATCACGTGGTCCACTCAAATGTGTGAAATGTTTCTATGTCTATATAGTGAATGGTTATCGATTCCACACTAAGTCTCATGATGAAAGATCAAGGTCACAATGCAGTGGGGTAACCGTGGTTGGTGATGATGGTAGTGTAATTAGAAGAGATTACTACGCACAACTGACTGAGATTATAGAATTACAATATTTGGGCAGTAAGAGAGTGGTATTATTTCTATGTGATTGGTTTGATGTTGCTAAAGGAGTACAGACTGATGCGTATGGATTCACGAGTGTTGATTGCAAGCGTATTTGGAAAACTGTTGAGCCATTTATATTAGCAACTCAAGCATCTCAAGTTTTTTATGCGATTGATCAGATTAATAAGGGGTGGCATATTGTGACAAAGATCGATCCAGGGGACAAGTTGGAGCTAGTTGATGATACAAATGATGCACATGATGATCCAATGCTTATTTCATAATGTTAACTAGATTACTATTCCTCTTTAAGTACTTCTAAACGTGTAACAATTATAATAGTCAAACTTATTTTTTTCGTATCTCATTACAATGTTTTTTTTGGTGGTAACCAGCTTGCTCCTCTTTATTGATACTATGTAAAAATATGTACAAAACAGAAAAGAAAAGAACAAAAAAAGAGTTGTACAGAACGAAAGAGATATCTATACATGCCCACTGAATCATAGAGAGCAGTATCCCACACTTCCTGCACCTCCCTTCTATTATTAAGGAAGACCCTCCTATTTTTTTCCTGCCATATATTGTATATAACAAAACCGATCATTGTTTTGGCATTGCCACTATGTTGGATCATAAGCTTCTTGTTCTTGTGATGGTGTCAACTTAATTATTCCTTTTTACATTCTATGCAATTATAATTTCATTTATACTGATTTATGCAAGCAATTATATTAACAACTAGCTTGACGGTTTTGTAGGAAGTTGGCTGCTAGCACATCAAGAAATGGGAAAGATCCAATGGCTAAGTCCAATACTAAGAAGTTCATCTCACCACAACAATTGAGTGTAATTGGGAAAGGACGTAATCATGGATTACAAATTAAGAGTCGCTTGTTGAATCATATAGGAGGTAGCAAAAGTCGTGCTTACATGGAGTCATGTGATAATCATTTATCCTTTTTGAACAACTTGACTTCCAAACAAAGCAATATTCAGGATCAATCTAGAATGGCTGCCATGTCAAAAATAATTACTCCTCCACCAACTAAAAATGTTTCTCCACCACAAGACTGTGATGCTCCTCCAACTGAAAATGTTCCTTCCCCACAAACTGAAGCTGATCCTACACCTCTTGAAGAAGTTCCTATTAAACCAGAACAGAACGTGGAGACCGAACTGATGTCCACTAATGTCGTCAATGATGTTTCAATGTGTATGTTCGCTTTCCTTTATTCATAATAAGCAGATTCAAGAGCTTGAGTCAAACATTCCTTAACTTGTTTTATTTATTTTTTATTACTGAATATAGCCAGTGCCACTGAAAAGGCAGTCAGACGTCGAGGACGTAACAAATGTAAAAAAGTGTCTAGACTAAGAGGAGGTGCCAAGATAGATGTCACATTCTATCAAGGTCGCCCTGTTGGAAAAAATCATAAGGTGTGGAGTAGACATTTGGGCAGGATTGTTCGTGATCGGAATATTTGTCCAATCAAAGTGCATTCTTGGAATGAAGTTACAGACAGACAAAAAGATCACATGTGGGCTGCAGTTATGGTAATATCTTCTACACTTTATTGTTATAATCATTTGACAAACATCCATGATGCATTGATGTTCTTGTGTAATTAAACATGTATTAGGATAAATTCTCAAATGACCACATGGAGGAACACAAAGCTCACACTTTAAAACACTTGAAAGAATTATGGATAAAATGGAGGGCATCAATGCATCAAACTGTCAAGGGGTTGGACATGCAACAACAACTATCAAAGAAACCTATGGCAATTGAAGTTGATAGTGATTGGGAATGGCTTGTGAAAGAGATTTTTCACAGTGAAAAGTTTATGGTGACCTTTTTATTATAAAACTTTACATCAATTCAAATTATTTGTTCTTATATTTCTTTTCTTTCTTCTATCTATATGCACATTATACTAAATGCAGGCATCGAGTAAGAGAAACTCCATAAACAGAGAAGGGCTGAACAATAAGTTACTTCATCGCACTGGTAGCATGCCTCTTAGAGAAATATCATGGCAGAAGGTTGTTTAATTTTCTCTTTATGCTATACTTTGTCTCTAGGTATGCATATAACTTTTTTGTTGTACTATAGGGAGGAAAAGATGGGAACCCACCTGACTTGGGAACAATGTACTTTGAAAGCCACAAGAAGGGTGATACCTTAGCTACTATGGAGTCATCTCAAGTTCATGTAAGTAAGAAAAAAATATCTATTTTATGTCCATTAGTTACTAACATAAATTGTTGATTCAGGAAAAAATCATAACCATCCAACAAGCAGAGCCATCCCTTCGCCCCGTTGAGGTCGCCGAAAAAGTGTATCGAGAATCAAAGACAAAGAAATACATATCCTGTTATGGTGGAGGTGTAAAGCTAAGAGATGTTAGAGGACCATACAAAACAAAGAATGCCTTACTTGATGAACTCAAAGCAAAAGACCAAGCATTGAAAGACAAGGAGGAAGCTTTGAAAGTACAAGAGAAAGCTCTTAAAATAGTTGAAGATGGAAAGCGTGCCACACAAAAACGTTTGGAAAATGTGGAAAATGCACTATATAGGATAATCAGCAATCAAAAATTTCAGGAACTTTTGGATTTTAGTGAGGATGATGATCGTTGTGCCTTTTCTCCAGCTATTTCAGATGATGATACCTCAAATTAGTTATGAGGTCAGTTCACCAATTGATGATTTTTCTTGTTGCCATTGTATTATTTATAGTATATATATTTGCATATCATAGTTTTCTATTACACATATCTATTGGTGAAATGAAACTAACTGTTTTATTGTTTTATCTTGTAGGAATTGGAGTCTCCAATTCTATTAACCATTTGGATCCCATCATATGGTTAAGCTGGAACATTAGGCTATGAAGGAAGAACTTGTTAATATTTATATTTCGTTGCTGTTTATATTTATTGTTCTAGACATTCTCCACCTTTTCTTGTGAACAAAATGTAGTAGTTGCTCTGAGTACAAGTTGCTCTGAGTACAACTAATAGTAGGATAAAAAATATATTCGTGTTGCTCAGCTGTGATGTAGCTAATTTACTAGAGTGGTTTGGTGAAGTTTTATTGAGAAAATCAATTATATCTTTTATAAGTATAACATTGGTTTATTTTCTATATATGTTGGTTTGTAGGCCCCACACTTGGTCCTGTGGGAGGTGGACAATGATAGTGATGTTTAGATTGTGGTTAAGCTAATGCCATAGTATGAATGTGGTTGTATCACTTTGAGTACAAATTGGTTGTATGTAACCCATGAGTGGTTGTTATCATTTAGCATTTGTCATTCGTTTCAATCATATGTAATAATGTGTTAACATTTAGTTCAGACATAACTGTACTCTTCAAGCTCTAGAAATCCCACTACCAATGAGGATGAGTCAGAATGGTGGTGAACCAACTCTGAGTTAATCGCAACAGGTATATTGATATTCAAATGTATTTTAGTGTTCTATGATTTTGTTGCACCTAATTTTTTCCCTTTAATAAGTGGAAATATCTATTCCAGAAACATCATCAGAATCAAGATAAGCAGATTAATTAGATTTCAGTGGTTCTCGTTTGCAGGGACTTATGAATATTTCTTTTTATTCAGTAGAACCTGGAGATGGACAACTACCATATCTGGTCGTTTCCTGCCCCACCTTAGGTATTTTTTTATTTACTTTTCTCACTTGATTCTACCATCCATATGGTCGATTCCTGCCCCACCTTTTTCATCCAGTTTGATCTGCAGTAGAACATGGGGCAATTCAAGGTTGCAGACTTAAAAAAATGGCCACTCAAGAATGTAGCTAGCAATAGGCTACATCATCTTCATAGACGCCTTAAAGGACGGCATGACTGTAGCTTCTATTATGTGAAAGTAAACAAAAATGGCCACTCAAGAATGTAGCATCTATTACGGTGAGAACAACTAAATGTTTGTTATCTTACAGCTTTGATGTAATTCATTCCTTTCATCTGATGTTGCTTTACTAAAAATTCTTTTTCAAGCGATTGAACTCTTTTAAATATCCATGCTATATGTTAATTATTTATAATGTGTCAAAAATTCTTAAATATCATAAAGAAACTATGGGACATGTGAAATTTATGTACTCATCAAGGCAAGTATCTTCTTTTATGAATTGATTAATGCTGGGATTTGTATTGCTCTCCAAGTATAATTGACCGTCATGTTTAGACATATACGGACAAGACATTTATCAAGGTTGTTCGACAATTATTAAGCTAACTTTTAATTGTCATAATATCTATTGTTCTAAAAAAACCAAGTTGTTTTCCTATGTATATGTGGGCTTAGCGAGTCTACACTAAATAAAATTCCATACACCAGTTCTTGTTTTAGGGAGTTGGTTTGACTCACGACATGTCCACATTGTGCACATGCCATGTCCATAGAGTTCCCATGCCATAAAGAAGTAGACATGACTGAACTATGTCGACCATGTGTATATGTATCCATCACGAGTCCAGGATGGTCTCAACAGCCCCAGGGAAGAGTATGTGCATCCTAATTATCAAGAATGTCCACCCACAATATCCTTGAGAAGGACGAGGAGGCCAAATATGATACCATGGTAAGAGGCATATGACAGGCATAAGGGTCCTTAAGGTCTATAGATTTTATTTTCTTTCTTGTCATAGTCAGTTGTTGACCAAAGAACCTTCTTTCTATAAAACACAGACCTACTTGCTAAGATTGTTAGACATGGGGACGATACTTGTGTTTATTAAGTAAATGAGGTTTTTTTAGTTCATTATATATATATATATATATATATATATATATATATATATATATATATATATATATATATATATATATATATATATCCCTCTGTTCCCTTTTATCTCACTTCCTTACTTGTTCATCTCTTCACTTAATTTGTAATTTCTAGTTAAATCAAGCTTCTTTATATCTGTTGGGTTCATATTTGAAAGTGAAAGGAAAGTTGATAGATTCAATCAACTTGTATTTGCTCTAGCTAAACCATAAAGTATTGTTTCTTCTTGTATTTTCTCTTTTATAAAAGATGTCATGTATATTGTTTTTGTTAAAATCTCTTATTTTCCAATCATACTATGGGTTACATCTTACTAGTCATTTTGTTACTCATTGTTTGCTTTTTTTTCAATAAACCAGGTTATATCTTACAAGTCATTTACCTCTGTCTGTTGATATTGCTCTCCCAGATGCCACAGTTGCACCTACTCCTCCTTTGAAGTTTTATCAAAGAAGGCCAAAGGCACCAACTCCCTGCATGGCCCCTCCAAGTCATTCATCCTCGTCTGCAGATCTGCCAACACCTCAGGTATTTTCTGACTTGGATATTCCTATGAGTTTGCATAAAGGAACTTGGTCTTGCACTCAACATTCAATTGGAAATTTATGCACTACTGCTAACTTGGGAACTAATTTTGCATGGTGTGATTCCATGAATAAAAGAGGACCAGCTGGTAAATTCATTTTCGTTAATGTTTGTAACTAGTGGTAATCAATATTCTCTGTAGATGGATCAATGCTTCAATTACATAAAAAATTACAAAGTTGAAAGCTAAATCCCATAGATCTGTACAGATAGTGCTACTAGTTAAAGAGCATCTTTCTTCTAAAATATCAAAAATCAAGAGGCGCTTGACTGGAGATTTAATTACATGATCAGTGTGGATCAGATAATGGACTATTCTTTATTCTTATAGGAGATTGATAAAATCAGATCATCATATAACTGTCGTGTATGACTTCTCATGTGCTCCATATTTGTGTGTAAAGAACAATGTTCAAGTTTCCATATGAATATGTTTTGGCGGTTGGGGATGCATTTTGGATAGAACATAGGGAGTAGATTATCCTGTATGACACTTATAAATGGTTCCACATGATAAATAGAAGAAAAATGGAGGTTCTTATTCTCCTGGTGAGGGTTCCATCTCTATCTATCAGTATTTTCATATAAAAACTGAATTGCATTATTTATTTTTAACTCTACTTTCTTTAGTATGCTTTATGCAGAAGGGAGGAGGAAGAATTAGAACATGACATAATCCAGTTCCCATCACCGGGGCACACCCTTTCTATTCTTCATTTTTGAGAGAAAACTCTATCAAGCAGTCCTGGTCAGTAACTTATGTTTCTTTTGTGCTTAAAAGCTAATCAATCTAGTGAGAATGTCAAGTTTTAGTAACAAAAAATTATATGTACAAATTCAATAATGTATGTTCATTAGGTTTATGTTTGTGTCAGCTCATAAGGGTAGACCATATTTAGACTGGTTCTGCATGGTATGAGTCCTTTGTATTCATCATATATATTAACATTTTCTTTCTGTTTGGTGCTTTATTTTTTCCAATCTATTTTGGTTCATGAGAAAGTCCTCTAATTTTATGATCTCATCTATTCTTATGTGAGTCCACATGTTTAATCACTAACCCGATGAGGTTCTTCCTAATTCTATGCAAGAATGGGGTTACATATGCTGATTTTAAATGACTGAAATATTGTATTCCAATTTAAATGTGGTAGGAACAGTTAACTAAATATGTGGATAGAGGACATTAGAGTACCACATGAGAAGCTAGCACACTGGATGGGTTACAATTGAAGTATTATAGTGATCAGATTGTATGCATATGTGATCGTATTGTATTATTTATAGCTGGAAAGGTTTGAATTTTGAATACAACATGCTTTCTTTTACCTGACTTCAACAACATTGGACTGATCAAATTAAATTTGTGGCAAGTTCTTAACCACCATTCTCTTGAATTTATGCATAAATTTCTCTTTGGCTTATGCCAAATTTATCTTTCATACAATAATCCTATTTTATAAGTGAACGCCAGCCTTACTGCTCCCATATCTGCCAGGCCAACTTCCATTAGGATATCCCTTATCAAATTTGTATCACTCGTTGAAATGACAATTCCCTCTCTTCTCAACTGGGTGTATGACTATAGTTTTTAGTGCTATTTTTGCACAAATTCTAGGTTGTAAACACTTTGTTCTGTAGTGGGTTTAATATTGTATGTGTAGGCTCCAAACTCTGCTCTGGCTTTTGGATCTACTTCTTCTCGGTCTTGGTTGATCTACCCTCTTGGCATTTTCTCTTGCATTATCTATTGACTTAAAAAATGTCTGTGCCTGTAGTTCCTCTCCAGCTTCTTTGTCTTCCTCCTCTTGTAGTATTATCGATTCTTTTGTACTGTAGTCCCCAATATTGCATCTTTACCGACTGTGTACATGTTAAAATGAATATTCATTTTTCCTCCTGTGACTCCACTGCTTTATGTCAGTCTTTATGCTTACCAGATATTTAGAGCATTAGCCAATATCCATGGAAGCCTTGGTGTTTTCTATAGATATATCATGTCACATAATCTTTTCTGGTCAATTTCCACACTCACCAACTTTAGTGGTATTGAAAGTGCGAGTGTTGCTGAAATGAAAATCAAACATCTCCTACATTTGCTCTAGGTACTACATAGCTTATTTAGTACCACTAAGAACACTTGTTCTTATAAAATTTATGAGATTGTCCACCACTGACAGCTATTTATTTGTTGGTTGGCCAATCATGATTAATTTTAGGATTGTAATAACAAAAATTTGTTGTTTTATGTGCAGTTTGATGATCGGATACATCCATTCTCCGACGAATTATGAGACCTTAACACTCGTTTATCAATCAGAAGATATTAACTGTTGTTCTTCAATTTGACCTTATGGTAATCATTCATGTTACATGTTTTGAGATACTCTCGCCAGAAATTTATTCAGAATGAGGTGCCTAACCTACTTGATTGATGTATCCTGTTCTACTGTTATTTTTCCAGAATTGAAAGGAAATGCTCATCAAGATCCTTGTTAAGTTGGTCCCTTTGCATGCGAGAAAGCAGTGCCCTTACCTTGGATTATGAGTGTTTGCCTTGGGTGTGAACCTGATGCCAACCAGCACCATGTGAACACATGTAACATGTTGTTGTTGCTGCTGCAGCTGTTGCATGTTTGCCGTTCATTCTCAGATCTTAGCCAACTAGGTACTTAAGTAGTTCCATGACCGGTATTCTCGTGAACCAAGGAAAATAGAATGTTGTCCTGTCGTGTAAATACGGTTTTGGTATATAAAGAATGACGATAATCCTCACTGTATTCTCTAGCCATCTCCAGGAATTGAACCAGACTGACAACAGTTGTATTGTGTACAATTACAAGCATGGTTCGATGCACACTCTTTAAAAGCATAGTTGGATGGAATATGAAAGCACAAACAATTTTACCATGAAATTACTGCTGTGCGCAAACAGTTTATAAGTGCAGATGGATAATTTTTGCAGACCACGTATCTGCACTATATTCAAGCAATAAAGGTCCGAAATGGATATTTGCTTTGTTGGACACTCAAGACGAGCACAAATGTGAAAGTACCCAGACTTATGTCTGAAAGCTAAACCCAAGCCCAGCACGAGTGTGGAAGTACCAAACTTATTCTTACAAGCTTTTATGTTGTGTTTTCTCTACTAAATAGAGGGACAAAATTATAATGTCTTTTTTGTTTGTTCAAGGGGCAAAGGGACATCCTCCCCTATGTAATCAACATTATTTTTTGATATAATAAAACAAGAGTACATGGACCATTTTGTGTATGCAATTTTTAAAGTGTGCACTTCAAGTGATTATGACTCACACAATAATTACGTATGCTATAGTTGGTAATTCATATATTATGTTTTTTGTAATCCGACAAAGAAAAGTATAAGACAGGATGTACGCATATAAACATTGATATGAAAAAAATTGTTTGTCATTAGAATTATTTGCGATGGAAGTTTTCCGTCCCAATTATGCTTTATGATAAAATCAACAAAGTTGTCATTATTGGTATTCATGATGGAACTATGTTGTCGCGACTATAAATAACGACAAGTAAATTATGTCGACGTCATAACTATTAACGATAAGATACATTAGTCGTCATTGTCGATAATAAGGACGGAATGAAATTTTTTATCGTTATCTGTATCAACGGCAAGACCAGTAATGACAACATGTGACGACTCTTTTTTTACATCCCTAATAGCTATAATGACAATTTTTTCTACAATAACGACGAACATTTTCCGACGTTATTGTTGTGTTTTCTTGTAGTGTATTAAGCAACAAAAAATTTCACATGAGTAGAGTTAGGGAAGAAACTTTATATGTAATTATCATTTTCATAAAAAAGGAAAACCAAATAGACACACTCAAAGATAGTCACACATCATAATTATTTTCATAAATGAAGATTTAAAGGATCCGTAAATATGAAAAAAAACATAAGTTCAAAAGGAAAGGAAATATAATCATGCTCTTAGGGATTATTACATACTTGAAAGATGAAAGTAAACTAGATAAGGAACTATAAACTATCTCTAGCTAGACGCTCTAATAGTTATGATTAAGTAGGTTCATGCACTTTCATTTTGTAACATATCAAAATATACCTATCTGATGCTAGAAATTATAATCCCATAGATCAAATGTTACCATTCTTGGATCATTAAAATTGACCAAACAAAGATAGATTTATACCATGATACACTTTTTTTTACCTAAATGAATGTATAAGGTGCATATAATGAATAACTCCAATATAAATCCTAACCATAGATACTTGTGACACTAAACATGATCTATTTATATAAATTCAACTAATATAATATGTTAGATCTCTGAATCCTAACTCTGGATTTTGTGCACATTGATGTTGTGTATGGGATGAATAGTATGTTGACCTAAGCCCTAAATTAGAGTCAAATAACCCTAATGAATATACCCTCTATACCACTTCAAATGAATTAAGTGTTTTAATCACATAGTGTACTTGATACACCTAAGATGGACCTAATAGCTTACTTGTCTTAATATGTAAGTAATCTCATGAAAAATGTATAGAAGTTGCTTTGTTCTGTACTTTACACATAATGACAAAAATTGAGTTGTAACTTAATGGATGTGAATAAATATGCATAAATAGTTAGTGAATCACATCATATTCTTCATTAATATAAATTACTAAAAATTGGTGGTTTATGTAAGTAGAAATAATTAATGTTCCACAATGTAAGTTCATATTTAATGGATGGACTTTATTTGTTAACAAAATAAAATATCATATTACATGTAGCATAATATGATTCAATTTGGACAGTAGTAATATGATGATAATTGTGCTGTAAATATGAAATGTTGATGATTAGTGATAGTATGTAATAATGAATGTTAAGATAATAAAATTGAATACTCCTTTCATTCTGGATCCAGAAATCTAATATAAGAAAGAGAAAAAATTTGTCGACCTAAGGTTAAAATTTCATCCAAACTGGATATAAAGTTTGGGAGATATGAATTTTACAAGTTTGTCAAAGAAACACAATCTTGAAACCACTTAAACATGTCATCAATCTGTGGTACTCCACCTCAATCAATGAGAAAGCGCTATTTTGGAGCAGTGGGTCCCCGCACTCAACTCTTGGATTGACTTGTGGTCCACGATGGACCACAAGACATCCGCCCCCGTGTTGTCTTCTTCCTTCTGTCATGAAAAATATAGTAGTCTTACCCGCCCCCTTTTGCTTTGCTAATTTGGGGCCTCGAGCCTCATCTACTTAATTTGACGACCCTATTTCTGTCCTCTCTTCCTTCCCATCATTTCCCCCATTGTTTACGTCATTCTTTGTTCCTTTTATCCATCATTTTATTCTTCCTTATCCTTTTGTATCCGTGGAGGTTGTAGCACCTCCAACGAGCCATTGCGGCGTCTATGGGTCCCCATTCCACAAAATGAGACCCCATGTGGGTCTGGGTGGAAGATCCTCACTCCAGAAAATACTTCTACAGGCTCCCACCCTTTTTGTGCCATTTGGCCTGAGCTCCAATGAGCTCACGTAGAGTATCGCCACCACATTGGATTATTCTTGGGCTAGCACAGTTCCTGGAGGATGATAGCTGGGGAAAAAGTTTGGGAATGTGGGCCTCCACAGCGTGGACTGGTCAAATAGGGCCTTTCACCCACAATGCATAAAAGCCTAACTATAGTTTCTCGTATTCATTCCCCTCAAGAGGGTTTCTGACCATGGAATCACGGATCAACGATCCTAGTCGATCAATGAATTATGGGTAGCATAATTTTTCCTATAGTTCTCTCATACCATGTAGTTTCATAACTTAGTTCTCTAAGTTGTTGTTTGTGGTTTAGTTTATACAAATGCTACATGATCCATTCTAGGGACGACACCCAAGTCAACTGACCTTAGGATGTGTAGCCATTATGAGTGTGGACGTGGTAATAAACAGTTCCATGACATGAACATCAGACCAGGCCATCTCAATCCTACCCATGTCAAAACCAGTATAACTTGACCCAAGCCCGGTCCATCTAATTTACATGGGTGAGCTGATCCTAAGATTTTGACTCAAATTTTTTTGTAGATCGGGTTAGGGACAAGGTAAACCCGGACCCAAAAACACAAATACCTTGATTAATTATATACATATATATAAACACATTATTTTTATATAACATATTTATTATAATTTGGAATAAAATATAATATGAAGAGATTGGATTTATATTACTTATAGATGTTTCAAAAATCACCTTAGTTGGTTATTACTAAACTACTAATTGAGAAAAAATGTGCATCTTGTATTCAATATGAACGGTAAAAATCCCATTAGTGGTTCTATCTTTTAATATTTTACATGGATATGGGCTATGAATGTAATTCTAAATGTGTTTCATCTATATTCTATGTGTTTTTTACTTCATAGAATTTATATAACAATTTGTAAGTTTATTATTTCCTCTGATGTTAAATATATATTACATGTAATGAGTGGTGCACAATTTAAAAGTTATGTTAATATTTTTTTATATGTATATGTTGGAAATATCTTCATTTACTATATATCTGGGTCAACCCAAATTCAACCTCAAACTCAGATCTATTATATGGGCAGGGCATAAGTAAAGTTTTCCAAACATTGCCTAGTCCTAAATCTGGCTCAAAACCCATTTGAAAATATGGGTTTGGGAGCAGATTTCTCAGAACCAGCTGTGGCCTGACCCAATGTTCATTCCTACCCATAATCGATCAAGACCTTAATTTTGGTCATTTTTGAACTCATAGAGGTTGTGAACCATAAAATTTAGCACCTAGAAGAATTTTTTCGAGTCTAACGGGTTCAGGTTCATGCATTTGAACATATCATTGAATATCAGAAAAACTGATGCTATATTATTCTGATCCAAAAAGTATCAAGTTTTGGTTAAAGTAGTCCAACTTGTAACTAAATCAGACCTGGTTTTTTTAAGGAAATTAAGCTACCCAATTTTCTAATGTATAAATCTAAATTATTCATAATGAAAATTAATCCATATGTCCATTTCATATTTTAAAAACAATTTGATGCTATATAGATTCATGTAAGTTTCTATGTGAGCGTTTGAAATGTAGGACAAAGCCACCTTGCTTTGAATGTGGATGATAATATTTTTCTAAAATATCAAATATGGAAATACTCAAAATGAACCCCTTTTTTTTAGTGTAGATATTAATAACTTATAAAAAGAAGTTTAGATGTGAATGAGATGATCCGTTTGAATATATTCCTATGCATAATACATAGTTATTCAAAAATGTGTGGGAATAAACTATTTAGAAAATATTAGATGGCTAAATAGTATTGAATAGCATAGAGTTATAAATTCTAAAACCGATAACCTAAATATCCTAGAAAAATCAAGTCCAAGTAATTTTATTCTATACTAGTTTAGTAAGACTATATAACTCTCTTAAAGAAACTTGTTAACATCTATTTTTACATTAGGTTTTCCATGATACCTACAAACTTTAACTGAATATTTTTGAGTTTTCAATTTTAACAATATGTGTCAGTTTAATGACCAAATTGTGTCAATTACGGCTCAGACTACAAAGAAATTTTAGTCATGAAAAAACTACAAAGAAATTTTAGTCATGCAAAAACTTCAATTTTAACAATATGTGTCACTTATGGCTCAGCCTACAAAGAAATTTTAGTCACGCAAAAACTAAAATATTGATAGGCATAGCTAATATTTTTTAATTATGACCTATTTGACAAGATTTTAAGTTGCATAGGTTGATCAAAAACCGCATGTAATTATATTATGGGTAATAAATTTAACAATTTAGATTGGTATTGGATTTAAACAGAATGATTGTAATTTAGGTCGGGTCAATTTTGGGTATGAGTTTACCTTCCAGGCCCAAAGCTGACTTAAATATGGAATCATTGCCGTGCTAATTTCATATCAATTGTACTTTTTTGGATAATATATAAACAATATAAAACAAAATAAAAAAGAGCAAAGTACAAAATAAAAATAAGAGGATAAGAATATTAACAAAAAATAGAAAAAAAACACGTCAAATTAGATGAATGGATTAGGGCAGTCAATGGGTAAGGGTCAACCCATTTACCCTTTATCCATACCTTGAAAGGGAAGGGTAAGGGTAAAGGATTTTCTTACCCTCTACCCTTTAACCCATTAGATGAGTGGGTAAAGATAATGATAAGCCATTACCCATACCCTTTAACCCACTACCCGCTAATATTTATGTAAAATATATTAAATATATAGTGAATGTGTTGTTTAAGATCATGGGTTATTCAATTTTATGTGGACATGATATTCTTATATAATTCTGATAGATCTAATTTGGTTTTGTATAGAACACTATTTTTGGGGAGTAAGGCATGTGTATGAAATAATGTCATCTAATAGTTTATGCATCATTTTATACATTTTTGTGTGGTGATTGATCATGTATGATACAAACGCTTAAGTTGTAAGATAGTTGGGTATATGATAAAATGATTTATTTATAAGCATACCATATTATACATATTTGTGGTGTCGTAATTTACTTCAGTTGTAACTATTTTTTTATATAAAAACATCTTGGATGGTATAAGATATGTATGTTTGGAATAATAACTTTTTGTGACATATTTGTTCATACACCAATGTTAGGAGTACAACTATTTATATATTCAACAACAATATTTGTCTTGATAATATGATTTCAATACAACAAAAATTATGTGTCGAATGTTGTAGAAGATTATTTAGAACAATGGTGAATAGTTAATGGCCATTATGAAGCATTTATATATTGCAAGTAAATATATAAATGTATTCAATTTCATTATTGGTAATGTTTGCACAAATGTTAAGAAGATACATAAATTCACCACGTCACCCTTACCCTCCCCATTTACCTTGTACATAATTGGGTAAGGATAAAGGAGCATAGGGTTATTGGTGGGGTTGGAATTACCGATATCCTTACCCACCGCACTTTCTGGGTAAGGGTAAGGGTAAGCCCTTACCCCCCCTCCCATACCCTCGCCAGTGACAGCCTTATAATGGATGGAGTTGGGGACAAGAGGATGGGGTTATTTAGTATTATCCAAAATTCAAGGATTTCTCTGGGATTTCTTCAAAAAAATTCAGGGTTCCCAGAAAAATTCAACCAAAAAATTTCAAGAATTTTGCTTGTTGTGCACAATTTTGATTGGTCGCATGTTTGTAGATGGGATCCATGTTATAAACCAAAGAGACAACTAAGTTGTGTTAAATGATACAACCTATGCTTGAAATTTTAGTTTCTACAATAGTCCTTTGCAAAAGGTAAGCATTGTGTATTGTTATCCCATTATTTCCTATTGGATAGTTGCTACACTTAATGTTTCTTTGCTCAAATACATTGATTAAAGCAACCATGAAACCACTCACTCACTTAAAGTATTGTTTACCCTATGGTTTGTAAGCAGTGAATGAAGATAAGAGGAATCAATGATTGGGAAGGGGAGGAGATACTTATATAAGTATTTTTGGTGAGCATAAAGAGGTGAATTAAAGGTGATCATAATATGAAATGTCCTTTCTAAAAATTGGTTATACTATTTTAAAAAAATCATAAACCACATACATATAAGAAAATAAAAACCTCCAAATTCCTAACTTTTCCCTTCGTTTATCCATCTTTTTTTATGCTTATAATTTATTTATCTTAAAAAAATTTGTTCCCATCAAATTTCTCTTTATTTATGTGTAAATTTATTTTTAAATGTTTTTAAACTAAATTCTACTTCTATTTATGTTTTTAGTTGTTCCTTCTATGTTTATGTACCTCTCTAAAAGGTATCCCTAATTTTTCTTACCAACATTTCTATTTTACTAAAAATTGTGTACAACATTTAGAATGTATAAAAGACAAAATCTTCAATATTTTATTATATTTTTGACTATAAGTATATTTACATTCATATTATATATAAATTGTACTAGACATATCTCAATAGTTCAATGTGTCATAGACAAATCTCTTTAAATTTTCATCTAGTTATCTTATTTTTTCTTCATTTTGGTGTGTTTGTACTTTTAATTATTTCTAATTGTTTAAGTCTCCAACCAAGTTCCTTTGAGATTCCATTGATTTTGTGTGTCAAATATTATTATTTTTATATTTTCTATAAGTTTCATAATTTTTTCCATGTATCCGACCAAGTTATTCCTCTAATATTACATATTTCCCTCCAACTTTTCTGAAAAATTGATATGGTTCTTACTGCACTAACAAACTCACCCAGGGCTGAAATCCCTGGGTTTTACCAAAACCTTGTGCAATAATACCACCCGCAAGCGGACAGGTCTTATCGCAGTATGTTGAGGATCGAATCCCAAGGGACAATGTTTTTAAGAATCTTTTACTAGCCGAATCTAAATAAATCAAGACTAATATTTAGAACAAATGTTGGTTTGAGGTTAATTAAACTAAATGAGAGGAAAGTAAAGAGCAGGATTAAAAGTTGATTAAAGATTAATGATAGGAATCGTTTGGATGGTCACGGGTTTCACCATCGCTACACATGCAAACTCATCCAAACACAAACATCCAGGCTAGATATAACCATCCAAATAGAGCTGTTGTAAACCTCTGATAGGATGTTTAGGTTCACGTAAGCATCACCTTAGGCATCAGATGTCTCGTTGCCATCTGGATCACACACTTACGGCTCCGAAGATACAAATATCCAACTGAAGATGCGGGCCCCCCATATGGGTGTTAGGCACACAGAAGAGTCACTGTGGGCTAGATGTCTCGTCCCCTCACAGATCACACACATACGATTTTAGGGAATCCCATCAACAGTTCTTATCATGGAGTCAACCACGTTAATCGACATTCAAAACCTACGTATTGAAGTTCTCACAACATAGGAACGAAATAGATCATGCAAGTAGGTGATGAATCCACAAGCACACATCAAACGATTAACAATGAAATGAAAAATTATATATAGGCCATGGAATGTTTAATAATTGGACATGTAAGCATGGGCAGCGTGGCTAGTCCCCGCACCCTAACGAAAGAAAACTACTCACTCATGGCGAGAGAAACAAAAAGAACAAGAGAGAGGGAAGATTCTGCCATGAGCATGGTGAAGAAGATGATCGCAGCTCAGTGGAGAGACGGTCTTCTACACAACCTCAGGGAAGATCTGGACGAGGAGGGAAGAACAACATGGCAGACAGAGAAGATCTTCTTTCTCCACCTTCTCTCTCTTCTCGTAGTCCTTTCTCCTAGCAGGAGGAGCAACTCGTGGACGTGATGGTGGCGTATGCATGACGTAGATGATGAAGACAATTGCAGATCTGGGTTTCCACCTCAGATCTAGATGAACGGGTTGGATGGAGTGGATAGATGGATGTACCAAGGGTCAAACGCTTCTTGGGCGCAACTTGACAGTGGAGGAGACAGTCTTCTTAGGCTGAGGACAGGCCTACAGCCTAACGACGTCTGGAGAGGGTTCCTTAAATGGATGGGGTAGGGGCCTATTTATAGGAGTGGCTGGGCAGTGCCACGATTGTGGCTTTTCTATTGTACGGTCATGGTTGTTTCAGCCCAGGTCACAGTCTTCATCTTTGCATTGATTGTGGTTATCACCTTTGGCCTGGGTCATGGTTTCTTGTGCTGCAGGTCATGGTTTCTCGTTGCCTTTGGTTGTGGTTCCTCATGACGGCGTGGTCGCGGTGGGACAGAGGGAACCGTGGTTGCGGATGGTGGAAAGCATAACAGGACTGCGGCCAGGTGGCATAGGTCGCAGACTGAAAACTATGATCATGGTTATTGCCACACCTGGCCACGATCTGTAGGAGGGAAGATCGTGAGGTCGCAGTTTGGTGGAGGTCGAGGTGGAGGATGCAGGTTGCGATTGTGGGGGTGATCGTGGGTCATGATCTTGTGGTTGCTAGTGATCGCGGTGTGGTGAGGAAGGGAGACCGCGGGTGTTGACATTGGTAGATCGCGATTCAGTTGGAAGGAGTTGTAGATATTGCGGAACGCGGTTTGTCATAGGGAAGATCGCAACGTCACATGGTTGAAGTTGATTGCAACCGTCCTGAGCAGGAAGGAAGTGGCGATGTTGTCGCGATCTGTGGTGAGGAAGGAGACGTCTACTGACCATGGTGGAGAAGAGAGGTTGCGGTGTTGGTGGAGAGGAAGAACGCGACCCGGAGTAGATGGATGGAGGAGAGGTGGACCACAGTTAGAGAGGGAGGTTGCAGTTTAGGAAGAGGACAGATTTACAATCGCGGTTATTGGTGGATGAGGTCATAGTGTAGGATGAAGAGGACGGAGCCCTCGATGCTCCTGTGACTTGAATAAAGAAGAAAGGGCCACGATGGTGAATGGGCCTTGGAGATAGGGCCCATGTGCTCCAATTCAACCTACAAATTGATGCAAAATTCAATTAGAACCATGGATAAACCAAACGAAATTAGGGAGAATCCAATTAGGCTAAGTAAACTTGTGTATGAGAGATTAAGGCAATAAAAGTGTAAAATCAGTGCAAAACTGGGCCCAACATGGCAACTGAACCCGGTTGAATATGCATTCATCAAAATACCCCGAACTTAAACGTTGCTTGTTCTCAAGTAACACAAAGTCTAAAACAGTCACAAAATGAACACTTTCAACTTGTGTGATTGCCTCATCTTCACATCACAATTGTTTCTTCTCTACTCTGTATGACTAAGCATCTCAACTTCCTGAGACCACTGAACACATCTTACCATATCTTCGTTCCTAAGTTCATTTCCCAACATCACTTCCTCCCTAGTTTTTCCAAAATCAAGCATGTCTAAGAGTTTCATAAGAGTCTAGAGACACCTGCAAAACAACAAGTGTGCACCTAATCTGACACTAGTGTTTTTCAAGATATTAGGCAGAAGTAGGCATTCATTGTGCCAGTAGGGTGAAAAGGGAGTGAAGGGAGGTATGGAAGGAAGAAATAAATCTCTCCTCTATTCGACTTGATATTTTTTTTATTATATGGTTGCAATTTCATTGACTGCAACTCTTATTATTATTCTTTTATGCAAATCTCTCCTCCATTCGACTCGAGATTGCATTTTTTTGTGTGCGCATTGGCATCTTTTCTTGGTGGTACGCCCCTATTACACAGTGAGGGGTATGGAGGAAGAGAATAAAGAGGGAGGAGGTGTGCCACCCCGAACTTAGGGTTTGGTACTATTTTGGCTATTTTTGTTTCTTTTTTATGGAGGGAGGGGTAAGATGATGATAGAATAAGTATGGAAGAGAGTTCAGATCAGAATGCAACTTGATTTACAATTCAGTGCATCGGGTTGTTCTCCTTATCATACTCTGCTCAAATAATGACTTGATGATGATCTGATGGAGATTCCATGCTATTGTTCCACTTGTCAGTTAGGAAGCGTAATGTGTTTGATCCATCTCAGTTCGACAGATACTTTCCATCCTTACTTATTGTGATGTTAGGATTCATAAGCTTCACATAGTGATTTCTAACCATTGGCTAGTTTCAAAATTTGTCCCTCTTGAGGCTTCGCGGATAAGGAGGGTATAATGATTCAAAACTGCATCGAAAAATGGGATAGCTGGCTAGATAAAGGCTTTTTTTATAGAAGTCGGGAAGCTATTTATTCATCTTGCCTTCCCCCTGCAAGAAAATGTGAGATAGGAGTACAAGCATTAATAACAGAATTAAACCTGGTAGTACTACTACCATTACATGAGTTGGCCTCATTAGTTATTAAACTACTAAGGGTAGTAGGAGGGATAAAGTAGGTGCAGGTGCCTACATTGTTTTTGAGATGATGTTTAACAAGGAGATCAGAAGCAACATTACTGGTTCTTTTAACATATTTGACGCAATAGTCCTTTTCCTCCATCAGTTTATTTATTCGGGCAATAACATTAGCAAAAGATGGGTTGTTGATACCATCCTCCTGGATCATTCTTGTCACAATAAGGCTATCGGTCTGCAGCTCAATAGTTCCAAAGAGATTGGTGCTGGCATATTCCATAGCTTTGTGAATACCAGTAAGTTTCTAATAATGCAGGCTAGATAAAGGCTTTGATTGAAACAAAAAGCATCAAAACTTCATCAAGTTTCTATACAGAACTACTTTAAAAACTTCAAAATTTTGAAAAATTTGCTCAAAAATGCAACGATGAAATGTTAAGTATAAAACAGATAGAAGTGGGTGGAAGGTAAAGTACATACCACCCACCCTCCACCCCAAACTTAGAAATGTGCTCATCCCAAACAAACTCTAAACCTGAGATGGAGGGGAAAAATCATGCCGGTTGGTCCACCAGATGTGGTTGCATTCCATTCAGCGACGCATCCTCCATATGAAATCTCAAAAATGAAAACTATCAGAACATAAGATTGCATCTTGTGATGCATTGTCTACCAAGTGCAAAATTGTCTAAAAAAAACTAAGCTAAGGATCGAGTTGCCTCCCGACAAGCGCCTTTGTTTTACGTCATTGGCTCGACTTGATTCCTTCAATTTTCTGGTAGATATGTTGGTTTAGAGAGATCCAACATTGCTTCAGTGCCTATGTCAGCTGTGGTGAAATATCTTTTCAAGCATTGGCCATTTGCCATGAAATATCCTGACTTCTCACTCCATAAAGTGAATGCACCATGTGGATAGATGCTTTTGACAATGTATGGTCCAGACCAGTGAGAATGGAGTTTCCCTGGGAATAACCTCAGTCTTGAGTTGAACAATAGAACTTGGTCTCCCACTTGAATGTCTTTCCTCTTTAGATAACAATCATGCCACAACTTTATGCGTTCTTTATAGATTCTGGCATTCTCATAAGCTATCATTTGGAGTTCTTCTAGCTCCTAAAGTTGCAGAATCCTAGCTTGGCCAGCTTTCTTCATGTCAAAATTCAGTTGTTTGATTGCCCACCAAGCTTTGTGTTTGAGTTCTACGGGTAGGTGACATGACTTACCATAGATTATTCTGAAGGGTGTTGTTCTAAGAGGAGTCTTGAAAGCAATTCGGTAGGCCCACAAGGCATCATTGGTTTTTACTGACCAGTCCTTTTGGTTGCATCCTACTATCTTTTCTAGGATAGCTTTGAGTTGACAGTTCAAAACCTCTACCTGCCCACTTGTTTGTGGGTGGTAGGGGGAAGCTACCTTATGCATTCCACCATATTTTCTTAACAACGCTTCAAAGCTTCTTTCTAGAAAATGAGAACCTCCGTCAGATATCACAGTGCGTGGGACTCCAAAATGGGGAAATATAATGTCTTTGAACATTTTGATGATAGGTTTCAAATCACTAGTGGCTATTGGTACGACCTCTACTCATTTAGAGACATAAATCACTGCGACTAGAATGTAGAAAAATCCATGCGAGGATGGGAATGGGCCCATGTAGTCCACTCCCCAAACATCAAAAATATCTACTTCTTGCCATAGCTTATGTGGCATCTCATCTCTTTTCATAATGTTACCCGTTCTCTAACACTTTTCACATGATAGAACAAAGTTGTAGGCATTTTGGATATGTTTGACCAAAAGAAACCACATTGCAAAACCTTCAAAGAAGTTTTCTTAGAACTCATATGGCCTCCAACTGGGCCTCAGTGGCATTGCTCTAAAACATGTTGGGCTTCTTCCTCAGCGATACAACGTTTGTAGAGACCATCAACACAAAGCTTAAAGAGGTATGGTTCATCCCAGTGATATTGCCTCACATCATGCATGAATTTCTTCAGTGCATTTCTGGTACATTCAGGGTGGATGACACCGACGGCGAGGTAGTTCACATAGTCCGAGTACTAAGGAGTAGATTATAAGACTTTCATGAGCTGCTCGTCTGGAAGAGAGTCATTAATAGGGATCTTTTCAATTTCTAGGGTGTGGATATGACTCAAGTGTTCTGCCACAACATTCTTTGTTCCTTTCTTATCTCTTATCTCCAGATCAAATTCTTGCAAGAGGAGAATCCATCTGATCATCCTTAGTTTTGCATCTTTCTTTTTTAGGAGGTAACAGATAGAAACATGATCTGTGTAAACAATGACCTTCAAACCAATGAGGTAGGATCTGAACTTGTCAAAGGCATACACGACAGCTAGGAGTTCCTTCTCAGTAGTTGCATAATTCCTCTGAGCTTCGTCAAGGGTCTTCGATGCATAGTATATGACATGATGTTTCTTCTCTATTCATTGGCCTAAAACGGCACCGACTATGTAGTCACTGGCATCACACATTATTTCAAATGGGTGACCCTAATCTGGAGCTTGGATGATGGGTGTTGTTGTAAGAGCCTGCTTCAGGTTGTTGAAACTCTTGATGCATTCTTCATCAAAATGGAAATCAACATCCTTTAGTAATAAGTTGGTCATAGGCTTGGTTATCTTGATGAAATCCTTTATGAACCTTCTATAAAAGCCTGCATGACCAAGAAATGTGTGGACCTCTCTTACATTGGTTGGGATATCGAGTCTAGAAATCACTTTGATCTTTGCTTTGTCTACTTCATTTCCTCGATTGCTGACCCTATGGCCAAGGACAATGCCTTCTTTTACCATAAAATGTCATTTCTCCCAATTTAACACTAGATGTGCTTCATCGCATTATTTGAGGACAAGGGAGAGGTGCTTCAGGCACGAGTCGTATGAATCCACATATACAGAATAATCATCCATAAAGACTTCCATAATAGTTTTGGTAAGACCAGCAAATGTGGCTGTCATGCAGTGTTGGAAGGTTGCAGGGGCATTACAAAGCCTGAAAGACATCCTTCTGAAGGCATATGTTCCAAAGGGGCAAGTGAAAGTTGTCTTCTCTTGGTCATCTGGATGTAAAGGAATTTGATAGAATCTAGAGTAACCATCGAGATAGCAGAAATATTCCTGGTGAGCCAATCGCTCTAGAACTTGGTCTAGGAAAGGCATCGGGAAATGGTCTTTGCATGTGGCCTTGTTTAACATTTTGTAGTGGATACACATCCTCCACCTGGTAACTGTTTGAGTGCGATGAGTTCATTATCTTCATTTTGTATCACAATAGTGCCACCTTTCTTTGGGACAACATGTACAGGACTCACCCATGCCAAGACAGATATAAGATAGATGATTCTTGTAGTGAGCAATTTAATGACTTCACGGTGGACTACTTATTTCAAATTTGGATTTATCTTTCATTGATGTTTGATAGTCGGCTTGTGGTCTTCCACCATGGGGATTTTGTGCATGAAGAATGCTTGACTGACCCCGGTGAGATCACTCATTTTGTGGCTGATAGCTTTTTTTTCTTTCCCTTAATTCTTTCAGGAGTTTATCTTCTTATTCGGGCGTTAGATCAGAATTTATGATAATTGGGCAGACTTTGAGATCATCCAAAAACACGTACTTTAGTCCCTCGGGTAGGGGCTTCATTTTAGGAGCTTCCAGTTTCTCACATAGGTCTTTAACTACATTCGTAGTCTTGAGTTCCTCAAATTTAGCTTCAGGATCTTCTTTGACATCATTAAGTTGGAGAACGCAATCATTTACTTGTTTGTCGATGGAATTATCAACAGATGGGTTTGTTAGAGCCACTTCTAAAGGATCGTCTTATTTATAATCCTCTTGTGTGAGGAGTGACATTTTCTCTATGCAATCATTCAGATAGACTTCTTCTTGCATGCTTGGTCTTCGCATACTTTCAAAACCATTAAACTTGAGAGTTTCTTTACCTAGTCTGAGGAGCAACGTTCCTGCTTCAACATCAATCAGATCTCTCACAGTGGCAAGGAATGGACGGCCAAAGATAATAGGGTATCTGGCATCTTCTTTTATGTCCATGATGACAAAGTCACATGGGACATAAGAGTCTTTTCCTACCTTGACTGGGACATCCTTGATGATTCCCAAAGGAAGAGTCATTCAATTGTCTACAGGTTGTATGGTCATTCCAGTTGGGAGAAGTTCTGCAAACCCTAGCCTCTTGCAAAGGCTAAGTGGCATGATAGAGATGCTAGCACCAAAATTGGCCAATCCCTTCTCTACATGAAGAGTCACTGATATGGCATGAAATTCCAAAGGATCCTGGGTCTTTCTACTTCTTGGGCATCTTGCTCTGAATAATATCAGAAGTAGTTGTTGCTAATTTGACTGTCTCATATTCTTCAGTTATATAATTCCTTGTTAGGAGAGACTTCAGGTACTTTGTCCAGGCTAGTATCTTAGCCAGAGCATCAAGAAAGGTTATATCAACATGAAGCTTATTCATTGCTTCCTTGACCTTTTTGAAACGTGTGTCAAGCTTTGTCTTCTTCAAACAAGCTTGGAAAGGAGGACAAGGCTTGTACACTGGCACCTCTAGCTCAGAAGTGTCTTCTGCTTCTACAACAATAGGTTCCTCAGAACTCGCTTTGTCTTTCTTATCAGCGGTTGGTGGTTCTTTCGGTTGAGATTTAGGTACTGTAGAATCTTAAGAAATCACAAAGTCATCATTGTCTGTAACAACCATGGGTGTCTTGACAGGAGGATCATAATAGTCTTTTCCAGACCTGGTGGTGATAGCCTTGAATTGCTATGGATGTTTAGGATTGTTCTCTGGTTGGCCAGTGAAAGCTCCAGCAGGCGTCTTGAGGCTAGACGACAGTTGAGCTAGTTGAGATTCAATAGCCTTCTGATGGGCTTACCGGTTCACTATCATAGTCTGTTGTGACTGCAACATCTTTTCAATGGATGAGAGTTTGTCATCAGGAGAGATGGGACTGGCTTGATGTCCTTGTTGTTAATAAGGGACTTGGTTTGCATTCTGAAAATGAGAATTGTTATGATAATTGTTGTAGTTTCTATTGGGGAAGTTACCTCTAAAGTTCCCTTGATTCCTGAAATTTTGTGGTTGGTTATACTGGAATCTTGGAAGGCCTCGTTGTTGATTATTCAAACCAGGTTGTCATGAGTTTTCTACTCCTGAAGGATTTCCATATTGAAAACCTGGATGGTTCTTATTCTGATTCATATTATAATATCCTTGACTAGGGATAGTGTTGACAACATTCAGATTTTCCATTTGACCATTATCTCCTTGGGCACAAGTATTGCCCAGAACAACATCATAGAGGATATTACAGGCTACCGTAGAATGATGGATGCCTTTACATGCTTCACAGAACTGTGAAGCTGACTTTACTTGTTCTTGTTCTCGAGGGGGGGGATGTCTTCTTTCATAGGCGGAAAAAGATGATTCAAGTTGGTCTTGTTTGGCAACTAGAAGCTTAAGAGACTCGGCGATAGACTTGTACTCAGGAGTAGCTTCTGCCATAGAAACCTTCAGCACTCCTTTACTTACGGGCCTATCCCAGTTGGCTTGATTTTCAGCTCCAAGGGTGACAACCTTCCATGCGTTATCATAGCTTTGACGCATGAAGTTTCCCCCAGATGAGGAGTCTAAGAACTTCTTGATATCATCATCCAAACCCCTATAAAATATTTCGATGAGTTGATTCTTAGGAATTTCATGGTGTGGACACTTGTGTAGGAGCTCTTTGTATCTTTCCCATGCTTTTGCAAGGGCTTCACCTTGGACCTAAGTGAACTGTGTTATTCGGCCCCTAATTTCATAGGTGAGAGAAGGAGGATAGAATTTTTCTAGGAAGATATTTTGAAGTTTCTCCCAGGTAGTGATGGGTTCACATTGCAAAGAGTTCTACCAACTCATGGCTCTGTCACCAACAGAGTATTTGAAAAGACAAAGTCTGGTGGCATCATCTGTGACTCCATTTTGCTTTGTCATAACACATAGATCTATAAACCTCAGAATATGTTCTTGACTATCTTCTCCTTGCTTACCATAGAAAGGGCTATTCTGAAGCAGCGTAACCCAATGTGCCCTGATCTCAAAATTGGTGGCATTGATGGGAGGAGGTTGTACTAGGTGGTGAACATCAACAGCTTTAGGGATTGAGAATTCTATGAGGTCTTTTTGTAACATAGCTTATTGAGCTGCTGCTTGAGCTGCTTGGTTTTTTCTTGAACTACAGCTCGGGCTTCTTGCATAAGCCTTTCTCTTTGTGCATTAAGGGCTTGAGCTACCCTTTAGGCAATTTCCTCCTCTTGTTCCATCCTAGCTTGGTTCTCTCTACTCTGACGAAGAAATGTTCTTTCTATCTCAGGGTCAAAGCTAGCAGTAAGGCTGGAACTATTCGAGCGGTGCATGCACTAGTCTTTGAGGGTACCTAGGATGGAAAGATCTTTCAGAAGTAAGATGGACAGAGTAGAGTCAAATTCAAGTAGATGCTTGATTATATCTCAATTAAAAGCAAAATCCTAAATTAGCCTTAATAGAACTAGATTCAACTAGATGATTCCAGAATTTGACGTGGTTCTTACTACACTAACATACTCATCCAGGGCTGAAATCCCTGGCTTTTACCAAAACCTTATGCAATAATACCACTCACAAGTGGACATGTCTTATCACAGTAAAGTTGAGGATCGAATCTCAAGGGACAATGTTTTTAAGAATCTTTTACTAGCTGAATCTAGTTGAATCAAGACTAATATTTAGAACATAGGTTTGTTTGAGGTTAATTAAACTAAATGCAAGGAAAGAAAAGAGAAGGATTAAAAGTTGATTAAAGATTAATGATGGGAATCCCTAGGATGGTCCCGGGTTTCACCACCTTTACACATGCAAACTCATCCAAACACAAACATTCAGTCTAGATATAACCATCCAAATAGAGTTGTTGCAAACCCTCTGTTAGGATGTTTAGGTTCGCATCAGCATCACCTTAAGAATCATATGTCGCATCGCCATCTGTATCACACACTTACGGCTCTGAAGATACATATATCCAACTGAAGCTGCGGGCCCCCCATATAGGCGTTAGGCACACAAAAGAGTCACTGTGGGCTAGATGTATCGTCCCCTCACGAATCACACACTTACAACTTCAAGGAATCCCATTAGAAGTTCTTGTCACGGAGTCAACCACGTTAATCGACATTCAAAGCCTATATATTGAAGTTCTCATAACATAGGAACGAAATAGATCATGCAAGTAGGTGATCAATCCACAAGCACACATCAAACGATTAACAACAAAATGAAAAGTTATATGCAAGCCATAGAATGTTAATAATTGGACATGTAAGCACGGGTAGCGGGGGTAGTCCCTGCACCCCAGCGAAAGGAAACTACTCGCTCATGGTGAGAGAAACAAAAAGAACAAGAGAGAGGGAAGATTCCACCATGAGCATTGTGAAGAAGATGGTCGCAGCTCGGTGGAGAGACTGTCTTCTACACAACGTCGGGGCATATTTGGACGAGGAGGGAAGAACACCACGGTAGATGGGGAAGATCTTCTTTCTCCACCCTCTCTCTCTTCTCGTAGTCCTTGCTCCCAGTAGGAGGAGCAGCTCGTGGATGTAATGGTGGCGTAGGCATGGCATAGATGATGAAGATGGATGTAGATTTGGGTTTCCACCTCTGATCTGGATGAACGGGTTGGATGGAGCTGATAGATGGATGTACCATGGGTCAAATGCTTCTTGGGCGCAACTTGGTGGTGGAGGATATTGTCTCCTTAGGCTTAGAACATACATGTAGCCTAATGATGTCTAGAGAGGGTTCCTTAAATGGATGGGGTAGGGGCCTATTTATAGTAGTGGTTGGGCAGTGCCACTGTCGGGGCTTTTCTATTGTACGGTCACGGTTGTTTCAGCCCAGGTCGCGGTCTTCATCTTTGCATTGATCACGGTTATCACCTTTGGCCTGGGTCACAATTTCTCATGCTACAGGTCACGGTTTCTCATTGCCTTTGGTAGCGATTTCTCATGACGGTGTGGCCGCGGTGGGACAAAAGGAACCACGGTCATAGATGGAGGAAAGTAGAAAAGAACTGTGGGCAGGTGGCATAGGCCGCAGAATGAAAACTGCGATCGCGGTTATTGCCACACATGGTCGCGGTCTGTAGGAGGGAAGATCATGAGGTCACAGTTTGGTGGAGGTTGAGGTGGAGGATGCAGGTCATGATTGCGGGGGTGATTGTGGGTCACGTTCCTACAGTTGCTAGTGATTGTGGTGTGGTGAGGAAGTGAGACTATGGGTGTTGACGTCGATGGATCGCGATTCAGTTGGAAGGAGTTGTAGATATCACAGATCACGGCCTATCACAAGGAAGATTGCAAGGTGACGTGGTTGAAGTCGATAGCGACCATCCTGAGAAGGAAGGAATCAGCGATGATGTCACAATCTATGGTGAGGAAGGGGACGTCTACTGACCGTGGTGGAGAAGAGAGGTCATGGTGTTGCTGGAGAGGAAGGTCATGACCCAGAGCAGTTGGATGGAGGAGAGGTGGACCGCAGTTGGAGAGGGGAGGTCACAGTGTAGGCAGAGGACAGAACCGTGATCTCAGTTATTGGTGGATGAGGTATCGGTGTAGGGTGAAGAGGATTGAACTCTCAAAGCTCCTGTGACTTGAATAAAGAAGTAAAGTCCACGATGGTGAATGGGCCTTGGAGATAGGGCCCATGTGCTCCAATTCAACCTGCAAATTGATGCAAAATTTGATTAGAACCATGGGTAAACCAAACAAAATTAGGGAGAATCCAATTAGGCTAAGTAAACTTGTGTATGAGAGATGAAGGCAATAAAAGTGTAAAATCGGTGCAAAATTGGGCCCAACATGGCGACTTAACCCAGATGAATATGCATTCATCAAAAACTATTCCACTAAAGCTTTTTCTCATCTCCTTATCTCCACTCCAATTTTGCATGGAAGAGAAGTGTTTGAAAATATGCATGAATCTCTCCTCTCTACTATCCTCCCTTCCCCTCCCTTTTCCATCACTTTGTCTAACCAACTAGCTTGAACCTTTTCTCCTCCAGTCCATTGTCCTTCATTCCCCTCCTTGCAGATAGGCCCTTAATTTTTCTTTAGATGCACTTTTTTCTATTTGTTCTTCCTTAATACCCTCCCATGAAGCAATTAGTGTTGTCTTCGACAAAAGAAAAGGTGCAAAGATAAATTAGATACCAAATAAGCATAAATTGGCTCACACTTATGTTTTGTTTAAACTATTTCCCACCCATAGTTTACATTAAATGTAATGACCCACACTCCCACAATCTCTAGTATGGAGATATCAAACTTAGAAGGGGGACATATTAAGCAACAAATAAGTTCACACAAGTAGAGTTAGGGAAGAAACTTTATATGTAATTAATAAATGAATAAAAAAGGAAAACCAAATAGACACACTCAAAGATAGTCACACACATCATAATTATTTTCATAAATAAATATTTAAATGATCCATAAATATGGAAAAAAAACATAAGTTCAAAAGGAAAGGAAATATAATCATGCTCTTAGGAATTATTACATACTTCAAAGATGAAAGTATACTAGATAAGGAAATATAAGCTATCTCTAGCTAGATGCTCCAATAGTCATGATTAAGTATATGCATGCAATTTCATTTTGTAACATATCAAAATATACCTATATGATGCTAGAAATTGTAATCCCATAGGTCAAATGTTACCATGCTTGGATCATTAAAATTGACCAAACGAAGATAGAGTTATACCCTGATACACTTTTTTTACCTAAATGAACATATAATGTGCATATAACGAATAACTCCAATATAAATCCTAACCATAGATACTTGTGACCCTAAACATGCTCTATTTATATAAATTTAACTAATATAATATGATAGATCTTTGAATCCTAACTCTAAACTTTGTGCACATTGATGTTGTGTGTGGGATTAATAGTATGTTGACCTAAGCCCTAAATTAGAGTCAAATAACCCTAATGAATATACCCTCTATACAAATTCAAATGGATTAAGTGTTTTAATCACATAATGTACTTGATACACTTAAGATGGATCTAGTAACTTACTTGGCTTAATATGTAAGTAATCTCATGAAAAATGTATAGATGTTTCCTTGTTATGTACTTCACACATAATGGTAAAAATTGTGTAGTAACTTAATGGATGTGAACAAACATGCATAAATAGTTAGTGAATCACATAATGTTCTTCATTAATATAAATTACTAAAAATTGGTAGTTTTATGTAAGTAGAAATAATTAATGTTCCACAATGTAAGTTCATATTTAATTGATGGACTTTATTTTTTAACAAAATAAAATATCATATTACAAGTAGCATAATATAATTCAATTTGGATAGTAGTAATATGATGATAATTGTGCTCTAAATACGAAATGTTGATGATTAGTGATAGTATGCAATAATGAATGTTAATATAATAAAAATGAATACTCCTTTCATTCTGGATCCAAATTTCTAATATAAGAAAGAGAATAAATTTGTGGAACTAAGGTTAAAATGTCATCCAAACTGGATATAAAGTTTGGGAGATATGAATTTTACAAGATTGTCAAAGAAACACAATTTTGAAACCACTTAAACACGTCAGCAATCTGTGGCACTCCACCTCAACCAATGAGAAAGTGCTATTTTGGAGCAATGGGTCCACACAAAATACTCTTGGATCGACTTGTGGTCCATGATGGACCACAATCCATCCTCCCTCATGTTGTCTTCTTCCTTCTATCATGACAAATATAGTAGTCTTACCTGCCCCCTTTTGGTTTCCTAATTTGGGGCCTCGAGCCTCCTCTACTTAATTTGATGAGCCTATTTCTTTCCTCTCTTTGTTCCCTTCCCTTCACTTCCCCCATTATTTATGCCATTTTTTGTTCCTTTTATCCCTCATTTTCTTCTTCTTTATCCTTTTGTATCCGTGGAGGTTGTAGCACCTCCAATGAGCCATTGCGACATCTATGGGTCCCCATTCCATGAAATGAGACCCCATGTGGGTTTGGGTGGAATATCCTCACCCCAAAAAATACTTCTATAGGCTCGCCATCCTTTTATGTGCCACTTGGCCTGAGCTCCAATGAGCTCACGTAGAGTATGACCACGACATTGGATCTTTCTTGGGCTCACGTAGTTCTGAAGGATGATACACTACAGCAAAATTGCCCAATAGTGGCATTTATTCTAGTGTCTTTTTATTTAAAAAAATCCACTATCTTTCTAATATATAGGTATTTTTAATTAAAATGCCTCTAAACCACCTATTATAGTGTTTCTAAAAAGGATATAACATTAAAGGCATTTTTATTTTTAATTAGTGGCAATCTTAAATTTCCATACCAAATTAGAAAAGTAATTGGTAACACAATATTTACTTCCTGGTCCAAGTTTTCCCCTTCGTGCTCCAAAAAATCACGATAGTACGATTGATCTAGCTCTCTGCTCTCTCTCGATTGATCTAGCTCTCAGCTCCTCACTCACGAACTAGACCAGCACGTAGAGCGCCCTGGTCGATCGTCGGCCTAGCTAGGTTCTGGTGGAGACTGGTGGCGGTGTGTTGTGTGCCAGTTTCCAGTGGCGGAGTGCCAACTTGCCGGCCGCATGCGGAGTGCCAACCATCTGTCATCGGGAAGAGCATACGCAGGAATCATCCAACCTTCCTTCGCCACCTATTTGGGCTGAGCCCAGCCGAAGCACCGCCGCAGACTCAATCTGCCCCTCCAGTGCTGGAGAGCTCGAGTGAGGGACTCCAATCACCTCAGTCCAATTCCTCTTCAGGCAACCATCCAAGCTTTGCAACTTTTTGAAGAGCTATGTTGTCATCGATTGGTTGCATTTCATCTATTTTTTGGTTCATTCATTCATCACAGATGATGTATCCATGTTGATCCATTCATCATGGATGATGTATCCATGTTGATTCATTCACAGTAGATGGTGTTTGTTGATTCGATGGTGTTTTTTGGCTCCTAACCTCACTCATGTTCAGATAAAAGCTTTCTTCCCTTGGATTGAGCCCTGTTAACTATGTTTCTGTAGTTTGTATTTGGATTATGGTTAAAATCACTCTTGCTTATTAGAAAATGATCTCATTTGGATTTCATTGTGAACATGATGTTGGGGATAATTCATAATGTTGTTGTTTGCAAATGGCTTTGCTATTAGATTAGTCAGTCATGTTGATTTTTTATTTCACCCATCAGTAGATAATATAGAATATGCCCAATGCTCCACATTTGTCATTTTGTATAATAAAATTGTCTGGTGTGGGTGTGAAATTATCCTATGTTTTGATTTACAAAATATCAAGGACTATATTTTAAAAATTCATGTTATTTTAGAAAACTAAGTCGATGTTGTGTTTTGAGTAGGGATAAGTGAAATTTTGGACACAAAATAGAAAATGCAATCATGATGGGAGTAATATATCTAGGTTCATTCAAAATAATAATAATAATTTATATAGAAATGAACCATCTATAATGATAACTAAATATATACAACACATAAAAAATAATTATGTCACACTTATTTGAAATTTCCATAGCTATGTAAACAACTCAATTTTCACCAATAGTTTTCGTGTTTTTTTTGGACAGATTAAAGTTAACAAACATATTGAGAAATATATACTAACCCAAAACCAAACAATCAAATCAAAGGTCGTCTACATACATGATTGCCAACTAAACTAAGGATATGTGGTCCACCATTATAATACGGGGAACACTAATGTGTTCAAATTTCAAATTTCAACTTTCAAAAAAACGAATGATGAAATATAATCATTCATTTTGGAAAGTTTTGATGAATTAATACTAGAGATAAATAAAAAAAAACCAATAAAACCTATATTTTGTTGTTTATCTAATTAAACTAATATTGGTGCCTTTTGGACCATGTCATGTAATGACCGACATGGTAATTCAGTCAACCATTCCTTGTGCCTTTAGGTCTATCTTTTTAATGTCTCAATAGTAGGTTGCTTTTTATTAACAAATTATACTGACATGTGTTTAGTTTTGTGTTTTGTACATAGTAGGTTGTTTTTCAAATGATGGGAACCCTTTTGATATAAATATTACAAAATATTATACCAATTTGTGTCTAGTTTTGTGTTTGACTTTCCAAATAGTCTGAATTTATTTTTGCCCATGCAATTGCACTTTGATGTTTAATGTTCTGAAATGCATTGTGATGATTTTTCAGATGGATTCGAACCATCACTTGGTTTGATGCCACATTTTCCTAAATCGTGGAGTCCTTTACATTTGACTCATGGTCAATATTATTTGAAAAATTGAAGTTAGGTAAAACTAACCCAAATACATGGACCTATGACTCATGTATTTTCCAATATTTTAGGTTACTCTTTAGAGCATGGTTTACAATTGATTGGAATGCATTCCTTAATGTTTGTGGACATGTTCATAATGTTTTTGGAAAAAATAAATGTGTGCTAATGTAACCTGAATCACCGTCCCTTGCTACCCGACCTTGATTTTTTGTGGGACTACTACTTGTTGACCTGGGGTCAGTATGAATTTTCATATTAGTATGCATTCCTTCACATTCATGGACATGTGACCTACATCAAAATGTGGCCCTTATGAATCACATGTGGCCAACTTATTTGTCTCCCTATTTTTACTTCAACATGCATTGTCATTCAAAACGTATCCCTATATAAGCAGAGGAGACTTTTCCTAAGACGATTTAAACCTAAATTCCTTAGCATTGTCCATGTTTAGTTTAAAAACATGTCCAATCCATACATGAATGGATTTACCACAAATATCAATCATGTTTTCCATGTTACTTTCAATCATTCTAGGTTGCGTACAAAATATTTTCCTAAACCAAATTATACTGGATTTCAATAGAGATTTTAAGTTAAGATTTACTGATTTTTTCCCACACTTAGCTTTAGTTGTGTTTTTCTTATATGGAATGGATTGATATGATTTATTCCATGGATATGAATCACCACTTCATTTCATGCCACATTTTCCTCAATTTGGGTCATATTATTATTGTTGTAGTTTCATCATATAATCCTAATACATTCAGGCCTGACCACATTTTGAATGCTTAGTTCATTTTTAACTAAGTTGTTTGCCAAATTGTGGCCATCAGTAGGATTTAGACCTACCTTTAATAGGGTTTGGTTTCCATTTGAGCCAATGTAGCTAAACATGGCTTTTTTCATGTGTAAATCAAGTTGCATGACATACTTTGTAGTCATTGATTCATGTGTTAGGAGTCTGTAACTAGTCTGTAAATCATTATGAGGCTTTACCGTGGTTGTTAATGTGTGTTGACCTTGGCTTAACATATTTTCTAAACAAGTAGATGTCAATGGTAATTCAGTTAACCAATCCCTATGATTGATCCTAATTCAGTTCAGTATTGTTTTGCATTCATACACATGCTAAAATTTGTAGTGTGCATTTCCAGTTTTAGGTTTGACTTTTGTTGATGTTACAACTTTATTGTGTGGGGCATGACATTTTCACTATATCCAATGCAACTAGTTCAGTGTAGACCACAATTTGTATGCATACTTTAGTTTTAGCCAAACTATTTGCCAAATAGTGCTTGTGAGTCATATTTAGACTTATCCCTAATAGGGTTTGCTTTCCACTTGGGCTAATACAACTGAACATGTCTTTCTTTCATGTGCCAAGCAAGCTACATGATAGACTTTGCAGTCATTGATACGTGCATTAGGAGTCTACAGTTGGTCTGGTACATTCATTGTATAGAATTTCCTCATTATATGTTTGTTGTAGTTTTTCAAAATTGTGGTCGTGAACGTGTGCTCACTATCATGGTTTGTTATCAAATTGCCAATGATTTGTTGTCCAAGGATGTAGATTTTGATGGCAACTTCTTTGGTTTACATGTTGAAAAGTTGGTTATGATAACTAACAATATGGAATTCCATCAATTTGGGTGGGACTAAATAAGAGGAGTGGTTGGAAATAGATCTTCATTAGCAATTGCTAATCACACAACAATGAAGGATTAGTGAACATTGTCCCAATTGCAAAGATAAAGGACATGATCTCCTCTCTTATATTTCTTTTCAATCTATCATTTCTACCACAATAAAGTTGGTTATGACAAGCAAAAAAAGGTTAACTGATGTTATACTACTTTTTCTGAAAATATATAACATCATTATATATACTTACAATTGTTAGTACTTATATATTTCAGTCTTTGTCCACCCACAATAGTGACTATGAATTGGGCCTCTATGCCAATGTTAATGTTCCCTGATGAATAACAATTGGACATCATCCTAGATGATTGTTCCTTAAACCAACTAACCATACGTGAACATTGGCATTTTCTAAATGGAAGACGCTACAGGCCTGGTGAAGTGACCTTAAAATTTGGTAATTCTTCATCTATTATAGAGGTTGAGTATGATGTTTTCGGAAATCTTGTATCTAAATCGGGTTGGCGCGATTGGATTAGCAAGATGGTATTGGACCGTAGCTACACAATTTTTCTCCATCCAGTTGGCCATAATACCATCAATGTTTGGGTAACCAACATCAACAATGAGACCCTCAATCATCTATGGCGGTATCCTTGCATGATGGAGATAACCAGCTCAGACGAATTTGATGATGAGATCCCTATCAGTTCAGATTTGACTAAATACAGTGAGGAGCTCTGTGACACATCATCATCATCATCAAAAGGACCACGGTAGGTCCAATTAACATTTATAATTGTCCTGTCTTGTTTTGTGTTTACACTTTTTGTCTTAAAGTAAAGAATCCTCATAGATACTTTCTTTTCTGAACTTTAGAAGAAGATCGCCACAATGAAAAGGCCTCGAAGCTACTAATGCGGGATAATGTTGGTGTAGTACTTAGTTGTCTATCTATCTAGACTTGTCTGTATTAATAGTTATTTTAATTATGCGCATGTTTAGGGGTACACCAACCCCTTTGTTTAGTTATTGTTTAGGGGTACACCCCTGTTTGTGGATGTAAAAAGAGATTAATGAATGAAACTATCCCCAAGCAATAACTAAAGTGTGTGTTCTGATGAATGTTCCAAATTCACAAAACCATCCTATCTAATGACACATTTGAAACCCAACAACAAAATAGAAATATGCATATCCTATTATGTTACAAATTAGTTATAAATTTCATTATAAATGTTCTTTTATCCTTATTATAACTATACTCTTTTATCCTTATTATAAGTATTTCAAAAAATGCTTGGGCGCTCGCCTAGTTGGATAGGCTCACGTGAACTTCATTTGCATGATTACACTAGTATTTTCTCATATTGTATAGTCTTTTTTGATATGACATACTTACTCATATATGTTATTTGTTTTACTATTTTTATAGAATGGATAAGTCTTGGATAGCATAGGATGACCGGATGAGCAATAAATACTTATGTGGAGTATCAAAATTTTTGGATTTCTCTTTTGAACATTCATCGATTGGAGAGAAGATTGTATGCCTGTGTAGAAAGTGTGCTAATGTATACCATGTCACCAGAAAGACTGCATCGAGCTATTTATTGTGGCATGCCTTATTACCTAGCTATATTTCTTGGGCTTTTCATGGTGAAGATGTCGATGTTCAAATGGATGCTCCTATTGATTAGGGAGATTTCCTAAATGCTGAAAATTTACAAGATATGTTGCATGATACTTTTTCGAGTTTCAGTGAAGATGGAAATATGGAAGGAGTGGAGCCATCTAGTGATCAACATTTCAATGCTGACAAATTTTATATCATGTTAAAGGATTCTGAGACAGAATTATATCCAGGGTGTAAGAAACACAACAAACTTGCTTGCATCCTAGAATTCTATCACTTGGTTTGTCTTAATGGCTTGAGTAAGAAAGCATCATCTATGTTTCTTACGTTCTTTAACAAGATGCTACCAGAAGGAGAACATAGTTAGATTGGACATGGAAGGAATCACTATTGATAATTCAACAATTGAAAAAGAAGGGACAAGTATGTTTGTATTTGTGTAAATTGCTCTTCATTTTACTTTTATATAAATTTGTTATGTAAATTATATTTTGTTTATAGGATGTGTATCTGTTGAGTTTCACAGATCTAGATGCTAGAATCACATTCATTCAAGTATCTGAGGTTGACCCCATGAAAAGTGTGGGAGGTGCAATATTAGGCACATCATTTGTTGGTGTTTTTGTAGAGGTTGCTTTGTTGGTCAATGATCCTCTAGTGAGACCTTATGAGCAATATCAATCTATTGATGATGTTTTTGGAAACTTCATATCATGGCCAAAAACACATATATTGCCAAGGTGAGCATAAAGTATTTCTTATAACATTACATAATTGAAAACAAAAGTAGTATCTAAAGTCGTTTCCATTTGCTGCAGGACATGAAGTTTAAAGATAATTGCATTCTTAGATATTGTCTAGAGAGATGACATATATAGTTGTTTTTCTTTAATCCAATTTTTTATTAGTACATAACGATCCAAATAATGTTTTTTCATGTCCATTGTCATAGACAATGTTGACAAATGACAATCCTATTTTTTTTACATGCTTTTGATTTTGTTATGGAGAATCTTAGTATTATGGAAAATACATTTACTATAAATGGTTTGTGGTTTTTAGATATGAGCAATGTTTGAGCATCTTGTTTGTGAGATTTTCATCTGAGCAATCTTTGCATTTGTGATGGATCATCTATGCATTTGTGGGTTTTTTTAAATAGAGTTGCGAGAGGCATGCCTTGAGGGACAAGTACATGGAGTCTTCTTTAATACATTCAGACTGTTGATTGTGAATGTCTTTTTGGCTTCCTATTCTACACAACATATCCATGCATACTTGTGATCCTTAATAAGGCGGCATTGGTAAATGACTCATTCATGACCATGGTAGATGATTATGCACATACCTTAATCTTTTGGTTTGACTCATTTCGTATTTTGAGACCACAATTATTTTGATATTGTTACATGATATCTATGTCAAGAAAATCAATTCTCTAATTCTATATTTATGTTGTTGTTGATTCTATCTTTTTTCCTGGTTGTTCTCATATTGACTTATATATTGTTGGCTAGTTGCATGTACTAACTATGATGCATAGTTTCTTTGAGTTTGGTTTCAAGAGTCGTTATTTTTAAGGGATTTGTTCTTACAATGGATTAATGACTTTGTGATATATATATATATATATATATATATATATATATATATATGAATGTTTCATCTTAGTATATTCAAGATCTGATTTGGAGCTTAAAAATTGGTCCTTGAGATCCATTCTTCTATTTAGCTGGCTTGGTTATGCTGGCATAAGGCCCTTGAAGACTTCTAAATTGGTACTAGTCACTAGAATCACTCTTCTAGTTTTCATAGGCTATATGCAATGCCATGAACGCTCATGGGTTTCTGATTTCTTTCCCAAGTTGATCTATTTTTCTCTCATCTCTTGCTTTTTGAGTTGCTGACCTACTGATTCTCTAAGTAGGCATTTGGTAACTGGCTTTTGTGTAGTCTCTGCATGGGTTGTTGGGGTCATTTGGAAGAAAAGGGTGTAGGGATGACCAAATTGGTAGAGGTAGCAAAGACTTTGGGACTTTGTTCCCTGGAAACAAAATTTCCATATGTGATAGTTATGATGAAGGTTCTGACACGGATGATGGGAGTGGCAAGGGTGTGGAAAGTGGTGAAGTTAGGAGATGTGGCTAGATTACTAAGTCTAGTGGTAAGCTACACTCTGTTTTACCGATATCTGATAATAAATAATATATTGTTAGACACCCCTAAGTGGAAAACGTATTCAGATGTTTTCTTTTATGTATATACATCCATTTCTGAGACCATTTCCTACGAAACTTTGTTTTTAAGCCTTTAGATGGTTATTATATTTCATTCCACGATGAATGTTGGGGGTCCCAATTCATGATGATAGGTATTGAGTTTAAACACAAAAAAAGTGTTTCTTTTCTTCTAATGAAATAGATAATGAATGGTTGTAATTTGTAATTAAATTGTCTTAGACTCATTTTAATTTCCAGTGAGCTTTTTGAGAGGCTTTCTCTGTCTGGAATGATCATTGATCACAACTGGGCCGATATCATTCAGAATAGGGAGAAATACATGTTATGTCTTACATATGCATTGTTCCATTCATTTGTTACGTTTCTTAAAAGCAAAAGCATGTAGTTATTAGCCAAAGATGTGGCTTCCACAACTCATTGTACAAAGTGCAATGTTTCCCTCAATCAAGAAGGAAATTCCACGATCTGACCTATAATATATTCATTATCTCACATATTTGACAAGGCTGTAGTTGGGTTGTCTTGGATTGTATTCAACCACTATAGTCCTCCCTACAGCTAAAAACTAGTTTGGTCTTGGTTGGCTCCACTTCTAACCTGATCATGTCCAGTTCAAGAACATGAAAGTAACTATACATAAAAAGGCCTGGAAAGTTTGTATTTTCCTCAATCCACCACTTTGGGTGCACATGTGGAGTTGTGTGTGTTAATTGGAGAGAGATCAGGGATAGGAATACAGAACTATAGTGCTTTTGGCTGTATTTGGCTTAAAGTGGATGCAAAGCAGAGCATGCACAACTTCATAGATAGATGGACCTCCAACAAAATCTAGCATATGTAGAAACACATTTGATTGTCCAACTATCACAATAGCTTCAGTGGTCACTTGAAGGAAATTTATAAAAAATTACAATTACACTTACAAAGTTGCATGTTGAATAACCTCCCCTCTTCAGCTCATCCTTCTCTTCTAATTGAGCCCTCAACACATTTTTCTCCACTCTGAAATTCTCCAGTGGAAACTGAAATGATATGAAAATAAGTTTGGTACCTTTAAAAATCAAATGATGGGCATAGAAGCACTAAAGCATGGGCAACAATAATGATGGTAACCTCTGGTTCACGTGTATGATATGTATCATTATAACTTAGTAGCATACCAGCTTTGTGCACACTTAGCATCAATAGAATGTCTTTCATGCCCACAGAAAGCTTCAGACATGCATTCAACAAAAGGAGTCTTTGAAATTCAATGCAACTTGATCTTCACAAAGATGTACAGGTATACATGTCCCTTTCCAGCATCAAGATAGAACTGTAACACAAAGAGGTAAAGATCAACCTCCAATTCCAATAAGAATATTCATTATAATTGAAATTTGTCTATAAGAGAATGTTCAGTGTATATCTTGCATAAATTTATTATAAATTTACAAGCTATAATGGATTGTATTTAATTATAAGTCTATATTTGGCATGTAAAACATTTTAACATGGACTAAATTCTATATGTGTTGTTTTTCCTAGAAAAAAAGAATATAATATGGGAATAAAATGAAATTTTATCAAAAAAACTAATGGAGACAAAATTAAAGATCAATGAACACAAAACTAATTGTGTCCTCTCATAAACACATACCATAGCATGATGATTTCGTGTTAGCTTAATGACACTGAAGGACACTAAAATAAAATAATTTCATGGATGACAAAGGAAAAAGTGAAAAATGTACCTAACTCTTAAATTATGGTTAGGTTATAGTCAACTTGTATCTCTTAAGCATTAAAAAACTATTATCCTACTTTCATATGTTATTATCATGTGATGAGCTTAATAAACACTTATGTTTTGCTATAATATGTTATTTTGGTCATTCTTAGGTCATAAGCACAATGTCATTCCAAATTATAAGAATAGGTGTTCCTCTATCATAGATGAAATGGCCATTAGACAAAACAAAAATGTGCCATGTAGTCATCACGAATGCAAAAATATAGGAAATTAGATTTATTGTGGAAAGAATAATGATGTTAGAACTTAGAAGAGAGTGGAAAGATAAGTATGGGTACATTACGTGACAAATGAAGATAAACTATGCTATTAAGTAGAGTTGATCAAGGTATAAGTTTTATGTAACTTAAATATTTGGAGGTCTCCTGATCAGATCTAACTGTCAAACATGATATCCTTTGCATGTTGAGGGTTCCACTCCATTTATATCTTTAATAATAACAACTAGCAGAATCGATGTTAACCCAGACATTATCCCAGACAGTAGAACTGTATGTGCCATCAGATCCAAAGTAGGATACAACCATCTCTCAATAGGGCCAACATCAGTGTTGAACTGCCTTCAAGATTCGTCCATTCACTACTACAGAAACAACGTTCAACGTCGCTTTTCACGGCGTCGGTTTTTTAAAGAAACCTACGCTGATAAACATTACACGTCGGCTATTAAGGAAAACCGACGTCTTTATTTGAAGACCAACCAGACATGGGTATCACTTTTTATTCAACGTCAGCTGAAGAAAAGAAACCGACGCCTAAAATAGCCCGCGAAATCCAATTTTTTGGAGCAAAAAAAATTGCCCCCAAAGTGTAACATACAACATTGGTGATTTACCTAATAACTGAAGCCTGAAGAAGATAAAAATTGTGCACAAATTTTACCATATGGGCATCAATTTTTGTGGGATAACTGACGTTGATAAGGGTTTGCGCGCCATCCCCACCAAAAATTTTAGGGTAAAGGATTGTCCAATTTACGTCGGTTGTTATTTTCAGCTGACACTTATTCTATTTAGGTGTCGGTTTTTAAGATAATTGACGCCTTTTATTAACTTAATAGCCCCCGCGAGAAACAAACTCTTCCCCTTTCTTCTGTTTCATCGTGAAAATAGACTCTGCCTTTCTCCTCCCGACGTCGTCGTCGCTGCACATGCTTCTTGTTGTGTCGTCACCGCCGCCGCCTGCTGCTGCTTCTCTTCTCGCCACCGCTACTACCTACTGTTGTTGCTGCTTCTCTGCTCGCTGCCTCCTTCTCCTGTTGCTTCTCTACTCAGTGTCGCTGCTCCTCAGACTGCCTCTGCTGCCGACTGGGATGAAGCTTGTCTCCACGCTGCTATCTGCTCGACAGGTAGGCCCTCCTCTTCTTCCTCCATGTCCCTCTTCTTCTTCCTTCTTCCTCCTTACCAACAAGAACCATGGCTGTGTGGGTTGGGGCCATGGCTGTACTGGCCGACCACGACCGTGCTGCCTAGCATGGCCATGCTCAGCCAATACAGCCATGATTGTGGCTAGCCCACACAGTCGTGCTTGCTGTTGGTAAGGAGGGAGAAGGAAGAAAAGTGGGTATATATTCAAATGAAATCAATTATGAATTTGTGATGAAATCAATTACATGATGAAATTAGTTATGTTCAAATTAATTATGTTCAATTATATGATGAAATCAATTATGTTAAAATCAATTATGTTCAATTATATGATGAAATCAATTATGTTCAAATCTTGTGATGAAATCAATTGTGATGAAACCCTAACATCTACATACTCTATATGATACCTAAAATTGTGATGAAACCCTAACATCAATTGTGATGAAACCCTAACATCTACATATCTGTCCTACATGATGAACATGCATGGACACTCAAAATGTTGAAATCAATGTTATAGAATATTATACCTAGATTAAATGATGTTACATGAAACCTAGGATATGAATGATGAAACTAGGATTCATAGTCCCTAGTTTGGGACTATTATTGAAAACCTAATCTCATTTAGGATGTAAGTGTATAATGTGTATTGGGTTTTCAAAAAAATTTTGGTAGCATTTCCCCGTTTGTTCTCTAAGTACATATGTACTTGGAGAACAATAGGGAAATGATGCCAAATTTTTTTTGAAAACCCAATACACATTATACACTTACTAGTGAGATTAGGTGTTCAAGGATGGGATAGGTGGTACATGTACATTTATTGTGTATAAGAATGACATCACATGTATTTGTTAACCCTAGACCCTAATCTTGTCCTAATATATACTTGTTTTCTCTTTGATCATAGAATGGATAGATCATGGATGTCCATTCACAATCGCTGCACCCCAGAGTTTATATCTGGTCTTGATCAGTTTATTAGATTTGCCGAGGAACATAGGAAACAACCTAGAGATAGGTTCTACTGTCCATGTAGGCATTGCGGTAACAACATGAAAGTCAGCATTGGTGATGAAATCAAAAGTCATGTCATGTGCAACACGATTGTACAAGGCTATACAGAATGGCACTGGCATGGAGAGATTTCAAACCCCAAACCAGTGGATGTCGATAGCAGTGCTTGGGTGGAAGAAGAAATTGTCTTCGATGACGTAGATGTGAATGAACCAGTTCCAGTAGACATCATTGATGCAATGCTAGATAGTTGTGGGGTAGAGCACACCGATCCACCTCCCATCTTTAGAAACATTGTGCATGATGTTGAGATACCATTATACATAGGTTGTACTAAGTTTACAAAGCTTAGCACTGTGTTGAGATTGTATAAGTTGAAAGCTAACAATAGATGGAGCGACAAAAGCTTCACTTCATTGTTGACTTTGTTGAAAGAAATGCTTCCTGAAGGAAACGAGCTGCCAATCTCAACATACCGGGTAAAGAAATTGTTGTGCCCAATGGGAATGTAGGCCAAGAAGATACATGCATGCCCAAAGGATTGTGTATTATTTCAAAAGGACTATGTGGATTTGAAAGATTTTCCAAAATATGGTCTGTCACAGTATAAATTGATGACTTTAGGGGAGTCCAAAACTGGTTCTCCTGCCAAGGTGATGTGGTATCGACCTATAATATCACAGTTTCAACGCTTGTTTGCAAATCCTAAAGATGCAAAGAATTTGAGGTGGCATGCAGATGTTAAGAAAAATAATGATGGGATCCTATGACATGCGTCTGATTCCCCACAATGGAAGAAGATTGATCTATTGTACCCCAAATTTGGTGAAGAAGATAGGAGTCTAAGACTTGGGCTTTGTACATATGGGATGAATCTGTACGGGACATTGAGCAGACAACATAGCACTTAGCCAGTCATGCTTGTTATATACAATCTTCCTCCCTGACTATGTATCAAAAATAAGTATGTTATGTTGTCGTTGTTGATATCGGGCCCTAAACAACCTGGAAATGTTATCGATGTTTATCTTGAACCTCTGATTGATGACTTAAAGAAACTCTGGGGTGAAGGTGTGATGACCTATGATGCTTCACGAAGAGAGACATTTTGTTTGCACACTATGTTGTTTTGCACTATTAATGACTTTCCAACATATGGGAATTTGTTAGGATATAGTGTCAAAGGAGCTAAAGCGTGTCCTATATGTGAAGAGAACACTAATTCAATAAGACTAAAACATGGCGGCAAGACTGTATATCTTGGTCATCGAAGGTTTCTTTCAAAATTCCATCCATATCATAGGAAGCGCAAAGCATTCAATGGATGGAATGAGGAACGGAGTGCACCTAAACCTATACCAGGGGATGTTGTTTAAAAAAGAGTAAAAGACATTGTCAATGAATTTGGTAAGAGATCACAATGTACTATGGCCACACGAAGTGAAAATTCTTCATTCAAGAAGAAGTCAATATTTTGGGATCTTCCTTATTGGAGTTCTTTGACAGTCAGGCATTGTATTGATGTCATGCACATTGAGAAAAATGTCTGTCATAGCGTCATTAGTACTCTGTTGAATATACCAGGTAAGACTAAAGATGGGATAAAATCCAGATTGGACCTACGTGAAATGGGAATAAGGTCAGAATTAACAAAATTACATGAAATGGGTAATAAAAGAACATATGTACCTCCCACTTGTTACATGTTGTCTAGAAAGGAGAAGAAAGCTTTTTGTTAATGCTTGGAAAATGTTAAGGTGCCACAGGGTTACTCATCCAACATCCATAGATTGGTATCAATGAAAAATTTGAAGTTGATAGGTCTTAAATCTCATGATCGTCACACTCTAATGCAACAAATATTGTCTGTGGCAATTTGATCTATATTGCCAAAGCATGTAAGGCTTGCAATCACCAGACTTTGTTTCTTTTTCAACAGTCTGTGCAGCAAAGTTATTGACCCTGATACTCTTGATAATTTGCAAAGAGAAGTGGTTGTTACCCTATGTCAGCTTGAGATGTATTTCCCTCCTTCATTCTTTGATATCATGGTACATCTTGTTGTCCACTTGACTAGGGAAGTGAAAATGTTGGGACCAGTTTTCTTACATTGGATGTATCCCTTTGAATGATACATGAGCATTTTTAAAGGTGATGTTCGAAACCGTTATCGGTCTGAAGGGAGTATTATTGAGGGTTGTGTGGAGAGAGAGGTTATGGATTTTTGCAATGACTTTCTGAGTGGTAATGACACTCCCGTTAATGACAAGAATATTGAGGAGGGCAAAGGAATTTTGGGATCACAGGTGAAAGTAATTAGCTGTGAGCAGTTGGACCAAGGTCACTTGTATATTTTACACAACATGGATGAAGTGAGTGTTTATATCAAGGAACATACCAATTTCATCAAGAGACAACATCCTTGAGCCAGTTCAATGTGGCTTGCTAGAGAGCATAACAAGACTTTTGCTAAGTGGTTTGAAGATAAAGTCTTACATCAACTATATCAAAACACCAGATGATATTATAGAAACTATCAAATGCCTCGCCTTTAAACCAAAATCGAATGTTATGTCTTATGAAGGGTTTGACATTAATGGGTTCACATATTACACAAAGCGCCAGGATGATAAGAGTGTCATCCAAAACAGTGGGGTCACCCTTGAAGCGTCGACTATGAATTTTACAAGTGCAACAGATAAGAGTCCACGTGAAGCTAAAATGTCATATTACGGTGTCATTGAAGACATATGGGAGTTTGACTACATAGATTTCATAATTCCTCTCTTCAAATGTAATTGGGTTGATAACACCAAAGGAGTTATAGTGGATGAATTGGATTTCACTTTAGTGAACTTTGAAAAGATTGGCGAGAAGGGTGAACCATTCATATTGGCATCACAGGTGAAACAAGTATTTTATATCGATGATCCTATAAATGATAAATGGTCGGTTGTTCTTCATGGTAAAAGACAATTCATTGAAGATCCTATAGATGAAGAAGAGTACTATGATAAGTATGATGACTCCAGTCCATTCTCAGTTGGGTTGCCAACTCCAAAAAATATTGAAGCTAATGATGACTTATATGTGTGCGAAGATCACAATGAAGGATTGTTAATTGATAAAAGATCACAATTTTAGAGACATGCATGTTTATATTTTTTTATATGTTTCATTTTTATATGTGAACTATAAAAAATGCTAAATGTTTGCTTTTTTAATATCAATATCATTTTCAGATATAATGTTTCATTATCTTCTAGTTAATACAAATGCTAAATGTTTGCCTTTTTAATGACATTTTCAGATTTTTGACCATGGGCATGATGATCGTGATGTCCATGATGAGCATGATGTCCATGATGAGGATGATGTCCATGATGAGCATGATGTCCAGGATGAGGATGATGTCCATGATGAGCATGGTGAGGATACCAATGTAAGTTTTAAAAACATATCTTATATTTCTATAGAAATTCATTATCTTCTAGTTATGTCATATATCCTATATTTCTATATTGGGCTAATTCAGTGTGTTTATTTTGTCAAATTTTAGGTTAATGATGCACATGTACCCTCTGAAGCACTGGAGGCACTTGATGCACATCACCAAAAACTTAACAAGAAAAGGGGCATCACTCTGCTGAAGAAGTTAATAGCGCTAAGGGGCAGTGGATCCATATTGGTATGGAGTTTGATAATGTAGGAAATGCAATTGGAGTGAACCGCAATAATTTTGTAAATTATCTTGGGGTTGTCACTCGAAGCCATTGTGGTGTTAAGTATGATAATTGGCATAAATCTCCTCAGGCGAAGAAAGAATTGATATGGAAGGATTTAGGCGTGAGTTATTATTATTTTCAATTCTATTTTGTAGATTACAAATTCTATTATTTGCAATTCTATTTTTGGATACTAGTTAATAACAATTCTATTTTACAGAATCTGTTTGCATTGGATGATAAGCTGCATCGTAAAAGCATGATGCAACGTTCTGGAAAGATGCTAAGGAACTATAGGACAAATCTCAACAGAGATTACATAAAAGATGGTGATAGGAAGAAGAAGTCAGCCCTTGAACAGTGGAACAACCTGGACAAAGCAGATTGGGACATGTTTGTTGCTTCAAGACAAACTGAAAAATTCAAGGTATTAAGTGTCACTCCCAATTTAATTAATATATGTTGTATTCACCTATTCAAGATTAACCTTTAGTGTTACTAACCAAATCAATGTGCATACTAACTAGGCTATTAGTGAGGCATACAGAGCAAGGCATGCATTGAATGTGCATGACCACACAATTGGTCCAAAGGGCTATGCAGGCATTTGCCAAAGACTATAGGCGGAGCCTGCTTCTACTCAGGAGTCCTCTACTACATGTACCACTCCCATGCCTTGGCATGATGTCTGGATAGCTGGGAGGAAAAACAAGAAGGGTGAAATAATGAAGCTCGTAACTACTGAGGCAGCTGTGAAAATGGTAAAATATAACTCTTAGAGCAATCGTTTGAATATTGATTATTTGTGGTGTTTACTTACCAATTTTTGTTGATGGTGATTAGCGGGAGCTATACGAGCTGAGGAAATAGGTCACACTCATCCCTCAGGGCACAAGGGATGAATTGATAGTTGCTCTGGGTAACTCCGAGCATCCTGGACGTGTTAGGGGTGCAGGCGCTGGTGTGGGCATCAAAGCGTTCTTTAGGCCATCCCAGCGCAAACCTGTCCCAAGAGCGGGACTTTCACAAGAAGAGGTAACCTATTCATTTTTTAGAATGTTACTGCAAAAGGGAATTTAATAATAAGAAGCTAATATTTCTTTTATCCATGTATAGGAGAATAAGAGAGTCGAGGATATAGTTGCTAAGAAGGTCAAGGAAGAAATGTTGCGGTGGCAGGCATCTCAGGCTTCCAATCAGCCTATGGCGGCCCACTCTTCTCCTGATGCACATGCTGAGAGTAATCATGTAGACCCACCACCTAGCACGTCTGCTGTAAGTATTGTTTATGACATAGTAGCTAGTCTTTTCAAGATGATATGTATATATGTATAACATTCTTTACGTAAATTTGTATGTGTTGAAGCCATGTCGCTTAAGAATTGAAGAATATATTTTTGCAAAAGCACAGGCTTACCCATCCAATCCTGGGGCAATGATTCATGGGAGTCCAATACCACATGGTTATGTTTGTGTGTGCCCGATATGTGTATTCCCCGATTGGAGGGAAGCTCCATTGCCATATGCCTACCCAAATATTGATACACTTGTTGAGGCAGAAGGCAGGGTGATATTGTGGCCCAAAGCGGATGTCGTCTATACTACTAAAATTGTAAGATAAATTTACATTGTGTTAAATTGTTAATGTGTATATATGAGGTCAATTGATCTGAAAGTATATATACAAGTTAAAAAGAAGACACCTGGAGCATCTAGGCCTCCACCTCCACTTCCTGCATTACCAAGTTGGGTTCCAACTGACCTAAAATTCCCGTTAGGTCCTGCTTGTGAGGGAATGGCAGTATGTCTATGCGCACATAATATACATTGCCCTATAGTTGTTTCTTTAGAAGCAGATTATGTAGGTCAATCATACCAAAGCTCTCTATTTATATAAGATATTATTGAGTTGTTAATCTATGATTGGTTGAATACATCAATGATAGAGGCATGGATAAGGTGATATCTTCTTTATACATCCATATACCTTGTGTAGGATTCAGTGATCTGGATTCTTATATATTAGTGCATATGTACATGTTTTGTAGCTACTTAGTCGAAATTCAATGTAAACAATTTGGATTTGAACATGTGGGATTTTTGACTCCATCATTGATTAGTCTGGTAGCTAAAGACCATGATAGCGTTCAACAATACTATTGTGATGCTTTTACAATTTTTGGTCAAAAAAGAAGACGATAATAATAGCTCCATTCAATGTGAAGTAAGTTTACTTTGCTTATAATTTGGACTTAAGAAAATTACATTTTTATTGTGGATTTTGAGTTATTAAGTTTTAACTTTTTTACCTCTAGTACTAAGCATTGGGAGTTACTAGTTATTCTCCTTGGGACGTTCACTATCTATTATCTAGATCCTGCAGGGAGTACATTGAATCCAAAAATTGGACACATAATGAGAATGGCATTATTCTGGTGAGAAATATTTCATTTTTATATACGTTAACATCTATTATTACATTACTATTTAATTATGCAATTTACTGTGTTACATTAACATGTAGGGGTTTAGATACGTTCAAAAAGGCTGGAGGAAAGGTCTCCAGTAAAAAGAACCAGCCAATAATTTGGGAGAACGTGAAAGTAAGTTCCCGACTCCAATATATATGTTATTTATGTGAACTGTGCTTATTTATATTTTTTAATATTTAGTATCCATTTTATAGTGTGCTACACAAGACAACAGCTGGGCATGTTCATACTATGTGATGCAGTTTATGGACATGATTATCAAACATGCAGATGAAATCAATGCCATACCTAACGTATTATATATAGTCTCATTAGATAGTATGAAATATATCAATCTTATTTATTTATTATTACTTATATATATACATCATTCTCTTTGCAGGTGTTTAAAACTGACCCCACTATAGGTAAAGTCTTAAAAGATGTATATATTCCATATATAATGGAAGTATTAAATGACGTAAGAGAAGAATGGGCAAGAGCCCTACAAGCAGTGGAGACTGTAAGATATAATTAGGATGCTGATAGCGATGATGAATAATATTTTGTAAATTAATGTTTATACATGTGTTTCTACATGTCTGAATGTTTATACATGTGTTTCTCCATGTCTGAATGTTTCCACATATATTTGAATGTTTCTACATGTGTGAATGTGAAAATTGAATTGATGTCTGAATGTATCTACCTATGTGTGAATGTGTGAAAAGAATATTTGTTGATTTTGCAAGTTCGTGGCCTATTTGTTGGTTTATATAAATGGATGTCGTAAACCTGCAGTTCAGAACTGAACTGTAGGTTTCTACATCATGCTGACCAGTCACAGCAGGCCTGCAAGCTTATATGAAAAAAAATTCAAACCATAGGCGACGATTATTGGTCTAAAACTGACAACAAAGGCTTACAGAGTCGGTTAATAGAAAAAAACTACTGCCTAATGTTGCCAGACCGCACGGCCATGCTGGCCAGCATGGCCGTGGCAGCAGGTGATATGGCGCCGGTTATTAGTAGAAAACCGACGCCAATAGTGTCCTAGATGGCGCCCTATTTGTGGCGCGGGTAATTATAGCATCGGTTTAGTTACATATAACCGACGCTGATGGGGGCCCTATTGGTGCATTTTCGGTGGCGCGAAGCATTTTGGCATCGGTTGGAAAACCGACACCGAAGGGTTCGACTTTTAGCAGCGCCCACATAGGCGTCGCTTGGAAACCGTCACAAAAAGGGCTTAAATAACCGACGCCAAAGGACGGATCTGTAGTAGTGATTATCTTCAGGAAAAGTACCACCGACACTCTTCATTGACATCCCTGAAAACCAGTATGAAATCATGTGGCAGATAGTCAAACCATGAAGACTATACAGACAAGAACATCTATTTTCATTTTGTGTTTGAATAGATACCAAAGAAGTAGAGTGCATGGCATAATACTTTCGAATGGGTGCACAAGTTAGTATTGATTCTCCTGCAGATCAAGTGGCTTAACCCAGAAATCTCAGCATGGCACTATAATAGGTAGATCAAAATGTTTCAATATAGAATTCTTTAATCTATAGTTCCAATCAATATTCAAACTAAAACAACAATATCATACATGGCAACTGATCTTCTTGATTTGTAATATAACAAGCCCAAATCTTGTATCCAATTAAGGTGCTACGAATTCCCCATGATATAACTACAACATCATACAAGGTAGTGCATTGATCAAATAGTACATTTGTTGCATGTTTTTTCCTGTAAGAGTTGGCAAAATAAGATAGAGGGTCATGCATTTCCCATAAAGTAGTATGTTCACCTGAGAAACTTACTGCTGGCATAGACATAGTTGAGTAATGTTGCAAACTTTCCGAGAAGACCCTTCATGATCTCTTGTTATCTGAAACCAACCATGATGTCGACCTTCTCTCCAAGATTTGAATGACTTCCTTGAAGCAGATTTCTCAGCTTTGATGTTACAGAGGACCTAGCGAGGTACTTGGAGTGTCAAATATCAATTTGAATAAAGATTGCTTAGTCAATGGAATTAATAGAAAACACATTACTACTTATGTTTAATTGGTTTAATCTTAGGTCACATGATTGTCATTGAAGTTTGGATTAATGGTTATCACGTAGCGAGGTTCCCTCTTTGAATTTTAGTAGTACATGATCCGATTAATATCCCACCTCTTCTCATGAATCCAAGAGAGGGTCCTTATCCCCTACCTCACTATTGCTTCCTACATGTGGGGCAAACAACCATTGCAACTAGACAACATCATCTGTGATGTAGACATTAGGTGGTGATAGATGTCAACCATAAGTACACATAAGTAGAGCAAAGATTTAATTTAGTATCATATGGGCCTCTGTCCCATGTATGAGATATTAAATTGATAAGAACCGATACTAGCACTTAATCTTAGCCAAAAGTCTGAGAAAAGTATTAAGTAGAGAAAAGATGATATACAATTTTATGTGAAAAAAATCATAAACAGGATAAAATGACAAAGTCCTTACTGTTGCATTAGGATTATGTATTAATGCTGAAAGAGCATATATAAGTTCTCCCAAATTATGAGGAGGAATATTTGTAGCCATTCCACCTGATCCATTACAGTAAATAGGAAGCACCAAGAATAAACTTATCCAGACATTAAGTCGAAAAATATAGCACCATTCTACAAGATAGAACTCATACCACAATTCTTGAAGAGCCATTGAACAATAGTGTTGGAACACATGCAGGGAAAAGAGATGGTTCTTTTTGTGAATTATCAAAGATGGAGACAAACTCAACCTGAAAGAAATTGTCAATACTGGCATAATAAAAGAGTTTTCATCTTGCACTACTTTGAGGATATCCAACTACCATATACTCTCCCAAACTTCTTCTTATTCGATCCACAAACTAAAGGATGATCTCCATCATACACCAATGAGAACGTAGCTACCACACAACTATAAAAATACCAACAACTTTGTTTCCTAGTTGCTCATCAACAACCTACACACTAGCACCATTACTACCAAATGATTTGAACTAGATAAACCTCACCTCAAACTTGTCACTATCATCCATGACTTCCACCTTATATACAAATCTCCATTTGATGATCTACATATGTCATGTTAGAGGTTAGTCATCATCTGTACATACATCCGAATTAAAGAGTTCATTAACAAGAGAGTCAAAAATAGTAAACCAGAACCCATGGTTATGAAATGTAGCTTGATATTCAATAAGTTCATAGATTTACTTATACCTATGTGTATCATGATGTCATACACATAAAATATAACAACAATACAACATGCAAGATAAATGAAACTTCAATGAGAATATAACAGTAAATGTATATTCCCAAAACATTTTGATTTCGATCTTCTTTGGGATAGTAGATACGAATGAATGGTTAAATAAGGGCATATCCATCCAAGAGCAGTAATGTCCAAGAAATCCTGATCGTCTATCACTACATTTGAGGTGTAGGAACCTCTACATATTTGATAAGGAGAATAAGTCAATAACACATCAGATTTTTTATATAAAGTAAGTTGTGAACATCAATGAGTTGTCATTAAAGAAGGAGATGTTGGGATTGAAGACTTGTAGAGTCAAAAACTGGGAAGATCTTAACCATAAATTGATCAAGATCAACTCTAAGGTTGCCATATGGAAAAAGAAGCTGAGGTCATTGTTGTAGAATGAACCAACGCATGTGAATGGGGTGGGGGAAATGCAAAAATGCTTGTCACATTAAGCATTACTGAAGCTAAACTTATAGGGATCTATTAATTAGACATGGCCTTGCTGATAGTAAGCATTTTAGAGTAGATGTTGTGGAAGCAGACTCCATGTTGAGATGTATAAATGTTTAAGGTAACTTTTTTCATTGGGCCCTTAGGATCAAGATGATGATAAGGCCTGTGAGGAAGGTGTGCCATTCTTGTAGAGAAAGAACTAGGGTGGCTAATACGCTATCTAAGGTTAACCTTAATAACATAAATGGGGTTTATAATTGTGAATTTTCCTAATGAGATCATTGAGCACTTAGTACCGCCTTGTATATTCAATAATGTATGAATATTAGTACTCCCTCACAATACGTAGATGCCTACATGAATACTCATTTCCCTTCCCCAACTTTTTGATATTGGGGAAGTTATTTTGGTCATAATGGATACAGTAAGTAATTAACATTCCACTCATTACTTAACCTTTACTCATCTTTTTTGACTTTATCATAATGAGGGATATGAGAAGTTGACTGAGACTAAAAAGGATAGACTATAATTATTTCATAGAGAGATCCAAAAATGATTGAAATGGGTTCTCATCTTCATATAAATTTCATTTTATTCATTATCAATATGCCACATTCCTTCCATCCTCATTATTCTCACTTGAAGCTTCCATATGGCTTATCATCTAGGCCATATGCATCTTTGTTATAGATACTCAAATATTAGCATCAAATTAGGCATCATTATTTTACAACTTGATCTATCATACATATTCATAAGCTCATGTAAGGGGAAATGTGATAAACTATTTTCTATTATTTTAAAGTCTCACCAATAATCTCTCTGAGTGAGTGATGTGGTTTTTGAATGCACTAACAAATTCACCCGGGGCTGAAATCCCTGAGCTTTTACCAAAACCAAGTGCAACAATACCACCCGCAAGCGGACGAGTCTTATCGCAGTATAGTTGAGGATCGAACCCAAAGGACAATGTTTTTAAGAATCCTTGTCAGTTAGATCTAGCTCTAGTAAAACTAATATTTAGAACAATAGTTTGATTTGGGTTGTTTAAACTAAATGCAGGAAAGTAAAAGCTGAATTAAAAGATGGGTTTGGATCAATGATATGGAATCGCTGGGATGGTACCGGGTTTGACCACCGCTACACACACAAACATACTCCTCTGCAAACAATCCAGGCAAGAAACAACACTTCAAATAGAGCTGCTGCAGAACCCCCCATTCGGGCGTCAGGTCCGCGTAAGCATCATCATAGGCATCAGATGTCTCGTCACCATCCGGATCACATGTCTTACGGATCTGAAGATACAACAATCAACTAAGGCTGCGAACCCCCCATACGGGTGTCAGGCACACAAAAGCGTCACCGAAGGCTAGATGGCTCGTCCCCTAGCGGATCATACACTTACGACCTCAAGGAATCCCATCGGAAGTTCTCATCAAGGAGTCAACCGCATCAACCGTTAAGCAAATAAGCGATTATAATACGAGTAAACATCAACGAATAGCAAGAAGATACAAAATCCAACTAAGGTTGTGAACCCCCCATACGGGCGTCAGGCGCACAGAAGCGTCACCAAAGGCTAGATGGCTCATCCCCTTGCGGATCATACACTTACGACCTCAAGCAATCCCATCATAAGTTCTCGTCAAGGAGTCTAACATGCTAAACGACGTTCATACCCATGCATTGAAGTTCTCACAACATAGGGAGCACAAAGGTGGAAACCAACACATAACCAACCTACAAGCTTAATGATAAACGACAAAATGAAAAGTTATATACATTGCCAAGGAAAGTTTAACAAAATAACAGGGTTTGCATGGGCAGCGGGGCTAGTCCCCGCACCCCAGTGAAAAAGGACTACTCGCTCATGATGTGAGATACAAGAAGGATAGGACAGAAAGACAGATCTGCCATGAGCTCGGTGCAGAGGGTGGACGCAGCTCGGTGAAGAAGATGAACTCCTTGCTCCATCTTCTTTCTCTTCTTGGCCTCCTTGGATGCAACACCAGTAGTAGATGGAGTGGAACTTGATCGGGGTGGTGCTCTGGCAGCCTATCGGCGTCCGGATCCGATCCCTCCAAATGGGGACCCTGGGGGTCTATTTATAGGTTCCGATCTGATCCCAAACGGTTTGGATAAGTTGCTGGAAATATCTTCTCCAAATGGTTTGGAGACCGTTTAGCGCCAAACGGTCTTGAGACCGTTTGGGCACCAAACGGTTTGGAGACCGTTTGGGTGCCAAACGGTCTTGAGGACCATTTGGGCACCAAACAGTTTGCTTCGATCGGTCCTGGCCTTGGCGTGGGCGTGCGGCTTTAGTTCTTTAATCGATCCTTGCACTTGCGTCGAACGATCTTGGGACCGCATGGGACCAAACGGTCTTGGGACCGCATGGGACCAAACGGTCTTGGGACCGCATGGGACCAAACGGTCTTGAGACCGCATGGGACCAAACGGTCTTGAGACCGCTTGGGACCAAACGGTCTTGAGACCGCATGGGACCAAACGGTCTTGAGACCGCATGGGACCAAATGGTCTTGCGACCGCATGGGACCAAACGGTCTTGGGACCGCATGGGACCAAACGGTCTTGGGACCGCATGGCTTTCTTTGGCAGCCGGTTTCGTCATTTGTTCTTTGTGTATTCCACCAAACGGTCTTGGGACCGCGTGGACCCAAACGGTCTTGAGGCCGCAAGGATCCAAACGGTCTTGAGACCGTATGCATGGAGTCGCTTGATTTTCCTACATTAAATGAAAGATATTTAGTTAAAACCTTGATTATTGAATCAGCCAAGTAGTTTTACACATTATGATTCATATTTGGTTAAAAGGGTGAATTGGAGTTGACTTTGTTCCAAAAAAAAGCAGTTGAATTCCATGATGAGTATGCACTCATCAAAACACCCCAAACTTAAATTGTTGCTCGTCCTCGAGTAACATAAAGTTTGAAACTGTTGCCTAATGAAATACTTTCAATCCGTGTGATTTCTTCATCTTCACATCACAAATGTTTTCATTCTGCTCAGTATGAATGAGTACCTTAACTTCCTGGGACCACTAAACACGTCTTTCCATAGCTTCGTTCCTGAGTTCGTTTCCCAACAACGCTTCCTCCCCACCTTTTCCAACACCAAGCATGTCGAAGAGTTTTGTAGGAGTTCAGAGATACCCGCAGTATCAACAAGTATGCATCCGATCTGACACTGGTGTAGTTCAGGATGGTGGGGCATGTATTGTTCCCTTAGGTAGAAAAAGGAGTGAAAGGTGGTATGGAAAGAAGAAGTAAATCTCTCCTCTATTCGACTCGAGATTTTTATTTGTTTTGCAATTTCATTTATTGCATATTTTTTGTGTGCACTATGGAATCTTTTATTGCAGATCTCTCCTCTATTCGACTCGAGATTGCATTTCTTTTTGTGTGCACTTTGGCATCTTTTATTGCAGATCTCTCCTCTATTTGACTCGAGATTGCATTTTTGGTGGTACGCCCCTATTTATTGGAAGGGGTATGGAATAAGTGGATACGGGGGAAGAGGTGTGCCACCCCGAACTTAGGGTTTGGCACAAATTTGGCTATTTTGGTGGTATTGATGGATGGAGGGATACGAAGATGATAGAAGAAGTGTAGAAGAGAGTTCAGATCAAAATGCAACTTGATTTACAATTCAAAATCGGGTTATTCTCTTTGTCATACTCTGCTCAAATAATGACTTGATGCGGATCCGGTGGGGATTCTGAGCCATTGTTCCACTAGTCAGTTAGGAAGAACGACGTGTTTGATCCCTATCAGTTTGACAGATACTTATCATTTTGTAAAAAGTATTATGATGTTAGGAATCATAAGCTTCACAGGATGGTTTCAGGCAAAAGGCAAGTTTCAAAAGTCAGTCCTCTTAAGGATTCACTTCGAATAAGGAGGATGTTATGATTGAAGATGCATAGCAAAAAGGTTAGTTACATATTATCAACAAGTGTCAAAAATTCATCAAATATCTGTTCAAAAATTTTGAAAATTTTATGATAGAGACAGATTGAGTATGAAAAGATGGTGTGTATGTGGAAGTGGAGTACGTACCACCCACCCTCCATAGAAGGGGTTGTTCTGAAGCAAAGTTATCCAATGTGCTCTAATCTCAAAGTTGGCAGCTTCGATGGGAGGAGGCTGCACCGGATGATAGACATTTGCAGCTTTTGGGATAGAGAACTCTCTAAGGTCTTTTTGAAGTTCCGCTGCTTGTGTTGCTGCCTGTGCTGCTAAGATCTCTTGTTGAACCGCAGCTCTAGCTTCTTGCATGAGCCTTTCTCTTTGTGAATTGATGGCTTGAGCCACTCTGTGGGCTACTTCTTCTTCTTGCGCCATTCTTGCCTGATTTTCCCTGATCTGACGATGGAAGGTTCTATCTATTTCAGGATCGAAGCTCGCTGTGAGTCTGGGACTGTCTGATCGGTGCATGCACTATGCGTTGGAGAGTACCTGAAAATTAGGAGGATTTGAAAATGAGATCCACAAAGTAGAATAAAGATCAAGTAGATAGGCGATAGTTTCAAAAAGGAAAACAAAATCCTAGATTAGTCTTAAAAGAACTAGATTAGACTGACTGATTCCGTTGTCCCCGGCAACGGCGCCAGAATTTCTTCATCATGCACTCATCAAAACACCCCGAACTTAAATCGTTGCTCATCCTCGAGTAACATAAAGTTTGAAACTGTTGCCTAATGAAATACTTTCGATCCGTGTGATTTCTTCATCTTCACATCACAAATGTTTTCTTTCTTCTCAGTATGAATGAGTACCTTAACTTCCTGGGACCGCTAAACACATCTTTCCATAGCTTCGTTCCTGAGTTTGTTTCCCAACAACATTCCTCCCCACCTTTTCCAACACCAAGCATGTCGAAGAGTTTTGTAGGAGTTCAGAGATACCCACAGAATCAACAAGTATGCATCCGATCTGACACTGGTGTTAGTTCAGGATGGTGGGGCATGTATTGTGCCCTTAGGTAGAAAAAGGAGTGAAAGGTGGTATGGAAAGAAGAAGTGTATCTCAAGAAGTGGAGTAAACTCACTATCATCCGTTGCACTTTCATACTATGAAATGGAATCAGTTGACGTATGGAAGTGCAACCTTGGTATGTCGAGGAACACACTTTGCGAGGGGAATGATGCAAAGTAATGTGACCATTTGTTCGGGAATGGCTGGCGTTGCAACATTCCTGCACTTCTCGTAGCCAAACGGTCTTGAGACCGCATGGGACCAAACGGTCTTGAGACCGCATGGGACCAAACGGTCTTGGGACCGCATGGCTTTCTTTGGTAGCCGGTTTCTTCATTTGTTCTTTGTGTATTCCACCAAACGGTCTTGGGACCGCGTGGACCCAAACGGTCTTGAGGCCGCAAGGATCCAAACGGTCTTGAGACCGTATGCATGGAGTCGCTTGATTTTCCTGCATTAAATGAAAGATATTTAGTTAAAACCTTGATTATTGAATCATCCAAGTAGTTTTACACATTATGATTCATATTTGGTTAAAAGGGTGAATTGGAGTTGACTTTGTTCCAAAAAAAAGCAGTTGAATTCCATGATGAGTATGCACTCATCAAAACACCCCAAACTTAAATCGTTGCTCGTCCTCGAGTAACATAAAGTTTGAAACTGTTGCCTAATGAAATTCTTTCGATCCGTGTGATTTCTTCATCTTCACATCACAAATGTTTTCTTTCTGCTCAGTATGAATGAGTACCTTAACTTCCTGGGACCACTAAACACGTCTTTCCATAGCTTCGTTCCTGAGTTCGTTTCCCAACAACGCTTCCTCCCCACCTTTTCCAACACCAAGCATGTCGAAGAGTTTTGTAGGAGTTCAGAGATACCCGCAGAATCAACAAGTATGCATCCGATCTGACACTGGTGTAGTTCAGGATGGTGGGGCATGTCTTGTGCCCTTAGGTAGAAAAAGGAGTGAAAGGTGGTATGGAAATAATAAGTAAATCTCTCCTCTATTCGACTCAAGATTTTTATTTGTTTTGCAATTTCATTTATTGCATATTTTTTGTGTGCACTATGGCATCTTTTATTGTAGATCTCTCCTCTATTCGACTCGAGATTGCATTTCTTTTTGTGTGCACTTTGGCATCTTTTATTGCAGATCTCTCCTCTATTCGACTCGAGATTGCATTTTTGGTGGTACACCCCTATTTATTGAAAGGGGTATGGAAGAAGTGGATACGGGGGAAGAGGTGTGCCACCCCGAACTTAGGGTTTGGCACAAATTTGGCTATTTTGGTGGTATTGATGGATGGAGGGATACGAAGATGATAGAAGAAGTGTAGAAGAGAGTTCAGATCAAAATGCAACTTGATTTACAATTCAAAATCGGGTTATTCTCTTTGTCATACTCTGCTCAAATAATGACTTGATGCGGATCCGGTGGGGATTCTGAGCCATTGTTCCACTAGTCAGTTAGGAAGCACGACGTGTTTGATCCCTATCAGTTTGACATATACTTATCATTTTGTAAAAAGTATTATGATGTTAGGAATCATAAGCTTCACAGGATGGTTTCAGGAAAAAGGCAAGTTTCAAAAGTCAGTCCTCTTGAGGATTTACTTCGAATAAGGAGGATGTTATGATTGAAGATGCATAGCAAAAAGGTTAGTTACATATTATCAACAAGTGTCAAAAATTCATCAAATATTTGTTCAAAAATTTTGAAAATTATATGATAGAGACAGATTGAGTATGAAAAGATGGTGTGTATGTGGAAGTGGAGTACGTACCACCCACCCTCCACCCCGAACTGAGAAATTCGCTCGTCCTTGAGCAAACCCTAAATTCAAGATGGAGGGGAAAGGTAACACCAGGTATGACTGCCGAGAAAGATTTCGTTATGATCAGCGCCACTCCGATCTCGTATTCTGTAAGGAAAACTATCTCATAAGGCAAATTTTATTTAAGGACAATTTAACTATAAGGTAAGAAACAAAATTTGAAAAGGAGAAGTAAAACAGATTTATTGATCGGGTTGCCTCCCGACGAGCGCCTTTGTTTTACGTCGATGGCTCGACAAAGTCCTTTGTCTTCATGTGGGATCCTTTGGATCGGTGAGTTCTAGCACTGATTTGGTGTCTATGTCTGTTGTGGTGAAATATCTCTTCAGGCGGTGGACATTGGTTATGAATTCTCCTGACTCTGCACTCCATTAAGAGAAAGTGCCATGAGGAGAGATGTTTTTGACAATGTACGGTCCGGACCAGCGTGAGCGAAGTTTTCCTGGGAATATCCTTAATCTCGAGTTAAAAAACATCACTTGGTCTCCTACATGTATGTCCTTTCATTTCAGATGTCCATCATGCCAAAGTTTTGTATGTTCCTTGTAGATTTGTGCATTTTCATAGGCTGTCATTCTTAGTTCATCCAGCTCGTTGAGTTGCAGAATCCTGGCTTGCCCTGCTTCTTTCATATTGAAGTTCAAATGTTTAATTGCCCACCATGCCTTATGTTCTAATTCGACCGGCAGGTGACAAGCCTTTCCATATATCAATCAAAAAGGAGTAGTCCCAAGGGGAGTTTTATAAGCAGTACGATAAGCCTATAAGGCGTCGTTGATTTTTGTCGACCAATCTTTTCGATTACGTCCAACGGTTTTCTCAAGGATAGCCTTTAGTTGTCGGTTAGAGACCTCTACCTGTCCACTGCTTTGTGGATGGTAAGGTGAAGCCACCTTGTGCGAGACTCCATATTTTCTCAGAAGAGCTTCAAAGCTTCTTTCAATGAAGTGGGAGCCCCCGTTAGATATCACGGTTCGCGGTACTCCAAACCGTGGGAAGATGATATCTTTGAATAATTTGATGACAGGTTTTGAATTACTACTAACTGTTGGTATGGCTTCAACCCATTTGGAAACGTAGTCCACCGCCACTAAGATGTAAGATAATCCATTGGAAGAGGGGAATGGACCCATGTAATCCACTCCCCAAACATCAAATATCTCCACTTCTTGCCATATGTTCAGTGGCATTTCATCTCTTTTGGTTATATTGCCGGCCCTTTGACAATTATCACAGGATTGGACAAAATCGTAGGAATCTTTGGATAAAGTCGGCCAGAAGAAACCACATTGCAAAACTTTTAAAGTTGTCTTCTTTGAGCTCATGTGGCCGCCTACAGGTCCTGAGTGGCATTGTTCTAAAATAGAATGGGCTTCTTCTTTGGCGACACAACGTCTATACAATCCATCTGCGCAGAGTTTAAAAAGATATGGTTCATCCCAATAATAATGCTTCACATCATGCATAAATTTCTTCAGAGCGTTCCCGGTGTATTGGGGATGGATGACTCCGGCGACAAGGTAGTTTACGAAGTCAGAATACCATGGTTCGAATCTTGAGACCCTCATAAGCTGATCATCTGGTAGGGAGTCATTTATCGGAATCCCTTCAACATCTAGAGTGTGGATGTGACTGAGGTGATCTACCACGACATTCTCCGTCCCTTTTTTATCTCTTATTTCCAAGTCAAATTCTTGTAGAAGGAGTATCCATCTGATCAGCCTTGGCTTAGCATCCTTCTTTGTCATAAGGTAACGGATGGCAGCATGGTCTGTGTAAACAATAACCTTCGAGCCAATAAGGTAGGATCTGAATTTATCGAAGGCATAGATGACTGCCAGAAGTTCCTTTTCAGTAGTAGCATAATTCCTTTGAGCTTCGTCGAGGGTTTTTGACACATAATATATCACATAATGTTTCCTCTCTATGTATTGCCCTAAAACTGCACCTACTGCGTAATCACTAGCATCACACATAATTTCAAAGGGGTGGTTCCAATCAGGAGCTCTAATGATGGGGGTAGTTGTAAGGGCTTTCTTCAGCGTATCAAAACTTTTGACGCATTCTTCATTGAAATTGAAATCAGCATCTTTTAGAAGTAGGTTGGTCATCGGCTTTGTTATCTTGGAAAAATCCCGTATAAACCTTCTATAGAATCCAGCGTGACCAAGGAAAGTGCGAACTTCTTTTACATTTGTGGGAATAGCCAATTTGGATATGACTTCTATCTTGGCTTTATCAACTTCAATTCCTCTGTTGCTAACCCTATGACCGAGGACAATGCCTTCCTTTACCATAAAGTGGCATTTCTCCCAATTTAGCACCAGATGTGCTTCTTCACAACGTTTGAGAACAATGGAGAGATGCTTAAGACAGGAATCAAAGGAGTCCCCATATACAGAAAAATCATCCATGAAGACCTCCATGACAGTTTCAGTAAGCCCCTCGAAAATATCAGCCATGCAACGTTGAAAGGTTGTGGGGGCATTACACAGACCAAACGGCATCCTTTTAAAAGCATATGTCCTGAAGGGACAGGTGAAAGTCGTTTTTTCTTGATCATATGGATGTATGGGAATCTGATAGAATCCAGAGTAACCGTCCAGGAAACAAAAATATTCTTGATGGGACAATTTTTCTAAAACTTGATCGAGGAAGGGCATAGGAAAATGATCCTTTCGAGTGGCCTTGTTTAATTTTCTATAATCAATACACATCCGCCACCCAGTGACTGTTCGAGTGGGGATGAGCTCATTGTTTTCATTTCTTATAACGGTAGTCCCTCCTTTCTTGGGTACCACATGAATTGGGCTCACCCATGGTGAGTCCGATATCGGGTATATTATCCCAGCTGTAAGAAGTTTGATGATCTCGCGGCGGACCACTTCCTTCATATTCGGGTTCAATTTTCATTGATGCTCGATGGTTGGCTTGTGGTCTTCCATCATGGGGATCCTGTGCATGCACAAGGCTTGACTGACCCCTGTGAGGTCACTCATCTTATAGCCTATGGCTTTCTTCCTCTCCCTTAATACCTCTAGAAGTTTCTCTTCTTGTTTGGTTGTTAGATCAGAGTTTATGATCACTGGGCAAGCTTTGAGATCGTTTAAAAACATATACTTTAGCCCTTCAGGTAGGGGCTTCATTTTAGGAGGTTTTGGTTTTTCACTGATTCCTTCTAAAGTTCCGGTAGTCTTTAATTCTTCGTAAGTAGCTTCAGCATTTTCTTTAGCAGAGTTGGAAGATTCGATGCAATCCTTAGCTTGTTGGTCAATAGGTTCTTCACTAAAAAGGTCGGATAGAGAAGTTTCCGAGGGATCACATGACTCGTGATATTCTTGAGTTAGTTGTGACATTTGCTCAACACAATCTATCAGATAGACTTCCTCCTGTATATTTGGTCTTCTCATACTTTCAAAAACTTTAAATTCAAGAGTCTCTTTGCCTAACCTTAGCAGTAAGGTTCCCGCTTCGACATCAATAAGGGCTCTTGCAGTTGTGAGGAAAGGACAACCGAAGATAAGAGGGTATCTGGTGTCTTCTTTGATGTCCATGATGACAAAATCACATGGAACATATGCATCCTTGCCTACCTTGACCGGGATGACTTCGAGAATTCCTAACGGTCTTTTGATCGAATTGTCTGCAAGTTGAATTGTCATAGTTGTTGGAAGCAATTCTGCGAACCCTAATCTCTTACATAAACTGAATAGCATAATAGAAATACTTGCGCCAAGATCTGCCAGTCCCTTTTTGCACGATGAGTCACCAATGTGACAAGAGATTCCAAAGGATCCTGGATCTTTCTGTTTCTTTGGCATCTTGTTGAGTATGATATCTGATGTGGTCGTAGCCAGTTTTACAGTTTCATACTCTTCAGTGATGTACTTCTTAGTGAGAAGCGACTTTAGATACTTGGTCCAAGCTGGTATCTCAGCAAGAGCATCCAAGAACGGTATATCAACATGGAGTTTCTTCATAGCCTCTTTAAATTTGATGAATCTAGTATCAAGCTTGGTTTGCCTCATACGGGATGGGAAAGGAATACGAGGCTTATATACAGGAATATATGGCTCTGGTGTCTCAGTTCCTTCATCAGTAACCTTTTCAGAATTTCCCTCATCAGTATCGTTTTCCTCTGGTTGCAATTCTGGTGTTGTCAAGTTTTGGACTGTCACAGGTTCACTCTCGTCAGGGATAACCACAGTCGTGTTCATTGGGGGATCCGAATAACCTTTCCCTGATCTTGTGGTGACAACCTTCAGCTGCTCAAGATGTTTCAGATTGTTCTCAGGTTGTCCAGCAAAAACTCCAGCTGGTGGCTTAATACTAGCAGCAAGTTGAGCCAGTTGAGTTTCAATAGCCTTCTGTTGGGCTTGTTGGTTGGCTATCATTGTTTGTTGTGTTTGCAACAACTTTTCAATGGTAGATAGCTTGTCATCAGAAGGGATGGATCCTTCTTGTCCTTGTTGTTGATTGAGGTTCTGATAATTATTGTAGTTTCTGTTCTGAAAGCTTCCCTTGAAGTTTCCTTGATTCCCAAAGTTTTGTTGTTGGTTAAACTGGTACCCTGATGGGGCTCTTGGTTGATTGTTCGGACTGAATTGATGTGAGTTCATAGCTCCTGAAGGGTTTCCGTATTGGAAGCCTGGGTGATTCCTATTTTGATTTGGATTGTAATAGTTCTGCCCAGGGATGGTATTAATAGCATTAAGATTTTCCATCTGGAAATTATCTCCTTGTCCACATGCATTGCTTAAAACAACATCGTAGAGAACATTGCATGACAGTGTGGAATGATCAGTGCCTTTGCATGCTTCACAAAACAAAGAAGTGGACTTGACTTGTTCTGGTTGCCTGGTAGGAGAATGTCCTCTTCCAATCGCAGCAAGGGATGATTCTATGTGATCTTGCTTTGCAACTAAGACCTTCAAAGTTTCAGTTATAGATTTGTATTCTGGGATAGCTTCAGCCATGGCTACCTTTAAGACTCCTTTGCCAACAGATCTGCCCCAATTGGCTTGATTTTCTGCTCCCAAGGTGACGACTCTCCATGCACTATCGTAACTTTGCCGCATGAAGTTCCCTCCAGACGAGGAGTCAAGGAACATCTTGACGTCATCTTCCACACCCCTGTAGAATATCTCTATAAGCTGGTTCTTAGGAATTCCATGGTGTGGGCATTTACGTAGGAGCTCCTTGTACCTATCCCAAGCTTCGGCAAGGGTTTCTCCAGGGACTTGAGTGAAATTTGTGATTCATCCCCTGATTTCATATGTAAGCGATGGGGGGTAGAACTTTTCCAGAAAAGCATTTTGGAGCTGCTCCCAGGTAGTAATAGGTACTTCACTCTGCAGTGAATTGTACCAACTGATGGCCCTATCGGCAAGAGAATACTTGAAAATACGGAGTCGAATGGCATCATTAGTGACTCCATTTTGCTTCGTCATAGCACAAAGGTCGATGAATCTGAGAAGATGACCTTGGCTATCTTCAGCTTGTTTGCCATAGAAGGGGTTGTTCTGAAGCAAAGTTATCCAATGTGCTCTAATCTCAAAGTTGGCAGCTTCGATGGGAGGAGGCTGCATTGGATGATAGACATTTGCAGCTTTTGGGATAGAGAACTCTCTAAGGTCTTTCTGAAGTTCCGCTGCTTGCGCTGCTGTCTGTGCTGCTAAGATCTCTTGTTGAACCGCAGCTCTAGCTTCTTGCATGAGCCTCTCTCTTTGCGCATTGATGGCTTGAGCCACTCTGCAGGCTACTTCTTCTTCTTGTGCCATTCTTGCCTGATTTTCCCTGATCTGACGATGGAAGGTTCTATCTATTTTAGGATCGAAGCTCGCTGTGAGTTCGGGATTGTCTGATCGGTGCATGCACTATGCGTTGGAGAGCACCTGAAAATTAGGAGGATTTGAAAATGAGATCCACAAAGTACAATAAAGATCAAGTAGATAGGCGATAGTTTCAAAAAGGAAAACAAAATCCTAGATTAGTCTTAAAAGAACTAGATTAGACTGACTGATTTCGTTGTCCCCGGCAACGGCGCCAGAATTTGATGTGGTTTTTGAATGCACTAACAAATTCACCAGGGGCTGAAATCCCCGAGCTTTTACCAAAACAAAGTGCAACAATACCACTCGCAAGCGGACGAGTCTTATCGCAGTATAGTTGAGGATCGAACCCAAAGGACAATGTTTTTAAGAATCCTTGTCAGTTAGATCTAGCTCTAGTAAAACTAATATTTAGAACAATAGTTTGATTTGGGTTGTTTAAACTAAATGCAGGAAAGTACAAGCTGAATTAAAAGATGGGTTTGGATCAATGATATGGAATCGTTGGGATGGTACCGGGTTTGACCACCGCTACACACACAAACATACTCCTCTGCAAACAATCCAGGCAAGAAACAACACTTCAAATAGAGCTGCTGCAGAACCCCCCATTCGGGCGTCAGGTCCGCGTAAGAATCACCATAGGCATCAGATGTCTCGTCACCATCCGGATCACATGTCTTACGGCTCTGAAGATACAACAATCAACTATGGCTGCGAACCCCCCATACGGGCGTCAGGCGCACAGAAGCGTCACCGAAGGCTAGATGGCTCGTCCCCTCACGGATCATACACTTACGACCTCAAGGAATCCCATCGGAAGTTCTCGTCAAGGAGTCAACCGTTAAGCAAATAAGCGATTATAATACGAGTAAACATTGACGAATAGCAAGAAAATACAAAATCCTGAAAAACACTAGAGGGGGGGTGAATAGAGTTTTAAAACAATTTTAACAATTATTGAACTCAAACAACCAACCACAAAATATTGGACAAGGGGACAAGGATTTAGAGTGGTTCCAACTTTAGCAAATACTAAAGTTGTCAGTCCACTACCCGGTTGCTTACCCAACCGGGATTTGGAAAGAATTTAATTTTATTACCTCGCAAGGACTTTACATAAAATCACAATTCTCTCCCTAAACCCTTCAAGCAGCCTTCACCTAGAAGTAATCGCACCAACCTTGAAGCAGCCTTCACCTAGAAGTAATTGCACCAACCTTGAAGCAGCCTTCCTCCTGAAGTAGCTTCCCATTGCAATAGCCTTCTTGAAGTAGCTTCCCGTTGCGATAGCCTTCTTGAAGTAGCTTGAAGTCCACCTTCTCCTCCGAGAAGAACCTTCTCCAATCCGCAGCCTCCAACCCTAGGAGTAGCAAGGAGAATACAAAGAATAAAAGGAACAAGAAGGAAAACAGAAATTACAACTTATCCTTTTAAGCACAAGGCTTGATTTACCTATATCAAGCGCATTGATCTCCTAACCAATGAGTGTAGAAGTGTAAGTGCTGTGGAAAGGAGATGCTAGCCTATAGGACATGAAATTAGAGCAATGGGAATGAATAGCCAATGTTGGAATTGCTCTATTGCTCAAAATAGATTGCCAATGAGTATTCAAGCTCAAGTGTAGCACAAGTTTAGCTTAGGTGTATTTAGGTGTCCTAAGGCATGTCCTATTTATAGAAATGACCTACAAGTGCTTAAGGACGTTCTAGACACTTTCTAGGGAGTTCTTAGTGCTCAACTAGCCGTTATGTGTCCACTAATTGCATTTGCAATGACTAGTTAATTGACCCTGAAAAGTGCAGACAGAACTCTTCTCGGTCGAAGATTTGTCGACCGAGAGTCCTTCTCGGTCGAAGATTTGTCGACCGAGGGACTTCCTGGAGCAAGTGTTTACAACGTTCATTTCCAACTCCCAACCACCTTGTCTCCTGGGTCTAACGGCTAGTAGGGTCTATTCTCGATTGAAGATTTTGTCGACCGAGAGTTTCTCGGTCGAAGTTTTTGTCGACCGATATTTTCTCGATCGACGATTTGTCGACCGAGAATATTACTGACTCAATGTATTCATTTACTAAGTGTGTGTATCAATGTGCAATTGTGATACTATCTTGGGGAAAGACCTATCTAAGTGTTGTGAGTGGATAGGGAAGATCTAAATGCTTGATTTACATGATATCTAATTACTTGTACATTATATACTTGTACAAGCATTTATATTTGATTACAATCATGAAAATAAAGTGATTTTATCAAATTTTTCTTCCAAGTCTTTGTTATCCACCACCTTATATGCTTGTTCCTAAAATACTCAAATAGCACGTTAAAACCACAAGAATGAAATGTTTGTCATAATCAAAACAAAGGGATTAACATAATGTCCAATTTAGCCAACAATCTCCCCCTTTTTGAAGATGACAAATATTTCCTAAATATAAAATAAGGAAATATAAATCATATGAGTTTCATACCTGAAGTTTACCTTTTGTAGCCATTCTTATGTTTTGCAAGTGGGTGTTGGCTGAGATATTATGAAACTCATTTTATTTTATGTTTTTGATTTTATATTATTTCTCCCCCTTTGTCATTTCAAAAAGATATCCAAGTTTACTTTGTATTTCTCCCCCTTAATTTTATGCTATGCTCCCCCTTAAAGAGATATTCAATTTAAAGTCAAGAGATTAATATAAATGTAAGCCATTTATTGTCGAATTTAGCCATAATGTTTCTCTAACCAAATACACGGGATGTTAAGCCCAAATTTGTTTAGAGAATTCCATTAAGAACAAAATATACGTCATATTCATGAATTTTGTAGATTTCTTTATTTTCATAACAAAAATTACTTTCAAGAATACTAATGTCATAACAAGCTTCAAAGCTTTGTAAACTTCTTAATCTTATAATCAAATTTGTTTTTGTGAGCTACCCCTTAATCTTATAATTAAGACAATTTAAGGATTCTAAGGTCACAAATGATTTTTAAGATTTGATTTTGACCTTTTATTAAGGCTCCATGTTTTCAATATGATAAACTCATTTTGAGTCAAGATACTAAGATTAAATGCATTAAAATGATGTACAAATAAGCATTTTGTCAAAGCTTATTTTAGGTCGACCTTAACTTTGACCATAGCGCCCCTTGGCTAAATTTTATTTCAACCAAGAGGCAAAAATCTGCAGATTTCACATGTGAAGTATAAATTTTGCAGGTAACTTAAAGAGATATCAATTAAATTACTTTGAATAAAACTTATTATGAATGATGTCCTTTTTACTATGAGTGCATAAATCAAGTCCTATTTCTGTTCATATTAATCATGTGATTCTTCAAGAAAAGACATATATCCTTGAAGGCATGAATGATATCTTAATTTCTTATAGATACCAATTGAGAAATTCTTTATTTTATGTTTTGCAAACCTTAAAGTTATTTTATGTATCATCAAGGATCCACGCATACAATAATCATTATCTATTTGTTCTATGTAACATAGCATCATCTTTATGAGCTGAATGATAAAATAGTGAAAGCATATCCATGATGTAATGATAGAACAAAATGATAATTCCATGAAATACAGTGATTGTGATCATTTAAACTAAATGTCATAACACATGATTTCTATATAGACAGACCAGGAGATGCTTAAAAAATCATGTAAAACATTATAAAATAGTGATTTCTAAACATGATTTTCAGTTTTTCCTTATTTAGAGGATCAATAGAAATGATATCATTTATATTCAAAAATGATCTTCAACTTGTTTTGCATGTAAAACAGTCATTAACAGCAAATAGATAGCCACTTGATCAATCAAATTATTCAGCAATGTTACTGCAGACTGAAATCAGTGACCTGTTCGGTCGAAGATTTCTCGACCGACTGACTGCTCGGTCGAAGATTTCTCGACCGACAAGGTTTCTGTATTATCTTCAGAACTATTTATTGATTCCAAGTAAAATATAGACTATATTTAATTCAATTATGCAATTTAAAAATCAGTTTTAGTTGAGATAAAGCATATGAATATCAAAGTAACATTCATATTCAAATCTTTAAGTTTTGAGGACCTTAATTGAGATAAATTTTCAAGTTAGAAATTTTAGTTACTTGAATCATTTTGTATCTCTTTTTGTTAAGTTGAGATAGACATAAGGATATGCAATTTAAAGTCTTCGGTCATATCTCAACTTAGTCTAATCAATTCAATTTGGGGGTTTTGGAACCCATACCAACTCAACATCCTTTTTCTTGTATGGGCATGAAAAAGAGTAGTGTCCAAGACGTAAGCAATAATGGCAACATATAGAATCAACCTCAAGTCTTTTTCTATGGTTTTGTTCTAGGTTGTTCTTTGGTACAAATGTATTTGTTCCTTTAGGTACATATATAGATTGATGTTCTCGTGTCTTTCTCCAACTAGGTTGTTGATAAGATTTCCCCTTAGGCTTGTAACCTAGTCCTCTTCTCCCAATTTGATGATAGGAATCATCCAATATTTTATCAAGGATTCCATTGTTGCTTAACCTACTAACTTCTTGGTGCAACTTAGCAATCTCATCCATTCTTTTCTTAATATCTAGTTTTGCTTGATCTAGATTAGATGATAAAGAATTCCTTTCTTTCACTATATTATCATAATCTAGATGTGTACACAAGACAGGTTGTTTTTGAAGATCATTTAACTTTGCAAGTAATCCAACCTTTTCTTGAGATAGAAGATCATAATTTGTTTCTAGAGTAAAAATCTTCGCATTACTACTACTTAGAGATGATTTCAAAGTATGATTTTAAGAAATAATGCTATCTTTTTCAAAACCAAGATCATTTAATTTAGCATATAAATCTTCATTTTCAGATGTAAGAGCAAGAAGTCTAGCATTTAACTCATCATTTGCTTTAATAGATTTCTTTAATTTCTTCTTGCACTCAACATATTTAATATGTGTTTCTTCAATACTAGCAACTAGTTCTTCTTTAGATAAATCAAAAAGACTTACCTCTTCTTCTTCTTCACTAGTTGTAGAAATAAGACAATCTTTGTGCTCATCTTCCTTCTTTGATCTCCATGGGCATCTAGTTGTTGTGTGGCTTGTTCCTAAGCACCAATTGCAACATGTTGTAGTTTTGTCCAAGAAGCACCTTTTGTTGTGATTGTAATCACCATTACCCTCCATTCTTCAAGACCTGGTTAGGGTTCCTTGAAGCCCGCTCTGATACCAATTGAAAAACACTAGAGGGGGGGGTGAATAGAGTTTTAAAACAATTTTAACAATTATTGAACTCAAACAACCAACCACAAAATATTGGACAAGGGGACAAGGATTTAGAGTGGTTCCAACTTTAGAAAATACTAAAGTTGTCAGTCCACTACCCGGTTGCTTACCCAACCGGGATTTGGAAAGAATTTAATTTTATTACCTCGCAAGGACTTTACATAAAATTACAATTCTCTCCCTAAACCCTTCAAGCAGCCTTCACCTAGAAGTAATCGCACCAACCTTGAAGCAGCCTTCACCTAGAAGTAATTGCACCAACCTTGAAGCAGCCTTCCTCCTGAAGTAGCTTCCCGTTGCAATAGCCTTCTTGAAGTAGCGTCCCGTTGCGATAGCCTTCTTGAAGTAGCTTGAAGTCCACCTTCTCCTCCGAGAAGAACATTCTCCAATCCGCAGCCTCCAACCCTAGGAGTAGCAAGGAGAATACAAAGAATAAAAGGAACAAGAAGGAAAACAGAAATTACAACTTATCCTTTTAAGCACAAGGCTTGATTTGCCTATATCAAGCACATTGATCTCCTAACCAATGAGTGTAGAAGTGTAAGTGTTGTGGAAAGGAGATGCTAGCCTATAGGACACGAAATTAGAGCAATGGGAATGAATAGCCAATGTTGGAATTGCTCTATTGCTCAAAACAGATTGCCAATGAGTATTCAAGCTCAAGTGTAGCACAAGTTTAGCTTAGGTGTATTTAGGTGTCCTAAGGCATGTCCTATTTATAGAAATGACCTACAAGTGCTTAAGGACGTTCTAGACACTTTCTAGGGGGTTCTTAGTGCTCAACTAGCCGTTATGTGCCCACTAATTGCATTTGCAACGGCTAGTTAATTGACCCTGAAAAGTGCAGACAGAACTCTTCTCGGTCGAAGATTTGTCGACCGAGAGTCCTTCTCGGTCGAAGATTTGTCGACCGAGGGACTTCCTGGAGCAAGTGTTTACAACGTTCATTTCCAACTCCCAACCACCTTGTCTGCTGGGTCTAACGGCTAGTAGGGTCTATTCTCGATCGAAGATTTTGTCGACCGAGAGTTTCTCGGTCGAAGTTTTTGTCGACTGATATTTTCTCGATCGACGATTTGTCGACCGAGAATATTACTGACTCAATGTATTCATTTACTAAGTGTGTGTATCAATGTGCAATTGTGATACTATCTTGGGGAAAGACCTATCTAAGTGTTGTGAGTGGATAGGGAAGATCTAAACGCTTGATTTACATGATATCTAATTACTTGTACATTATATACTTGTACAAGCATTTACATTTGATTACAATCATGAAAATAAAGCGATTTTATCAAATTGTTCTTCCAAGTCTTTGTTATCCACCACCTTATATGCTTGTTCCTGAAATACTCAAATAGCACGTTAAAACCACAAGAATGAAATGTTTGTCATTATCAAAACAAAGTGATTAACATAATGTCCAATTTAGCCAACAAATCCAACTAAGGCTGTGAACCCCCCATACGGGCGTCAGGCGCACAGAAGCGTCACTGAAGGCTAGATGGCTCATCCCCTTGCGGATCATACACTTACGACCTCAAGTAATCCCATCAGAAGTTCTCGTCAAGGAGTCTAACATGCTAAACGACGTTCATACCCATGCATTGAAGTTCTTGCAACATAGGGAGCACAAAGGTGGAAACCAGCACATAACCAACCTACAAGCTTAACAATAAATGACAAAATGAAGAGTTATATACATTGCCATGGAAAGTTTAACAAAAGAACAGGGTTTGCATGGGCAGCGGGGCTAGTCCCCGCACCCCAGCAAAAAAGGACTACTCGCTCATGATGCGAGATACAAGAAGGATAGGAGAGAAAGACAGATCCGCCATGAACTCGGTGCAGAGGGTGGACGCAGCCCGGTGAAGAAGATGCACTCCTTGCTCCGTCTTCTTTCTCTTCTTGGCCTCCTTGGATGCAACACCAGCAGTAGATGGAGTGGAACTTGATCGGGGTGGTGCTCTGGCAGCCTATCGGCGTCCGGATCCGATCCCTCCAAATGGGGACCCTGGGGGTCTGTTTATAGGTTCCGATCTGATCCCAAACGGTTTGGATAAGTTGCTGGAAATATCTTCTCCAAATGGTTTGGAGACCGTTTGGGCGTCAAACGGTTTGGAGACCGTTTGGGCGCTAAATGGTCTTGAGACCGTATGGGCACCAAATGGTTTGGAGACCGTTTGGGTGCCAAACAGTCTTGAGACCGTTTGCGCACCAAACGGTTTGGAGACTGTTTGGGTGCCAAACGGTCTTGAGGACCGTTTGGGCACCAAACGCTTTGCTTTGATCGGTCCTGGCCTTGGTGTGGGCGTACGACTTTAGTTCTTTAATCGATCCTTGCGCTTGCGTCGAACGATCTTGGGACCGCATGGGACCAAATGGTCTTGGGACTGCATGGGACCAAACGGTCTTGGGACCGCATGGGACCAAACGGTCTTGAGACCGTATGGGACCAAACGGTCTTGAGACCGCATGGGACCAAACGGTCTTGAGACCGCATGGGACCAAACGGTCTTGGGACCGCATGGCTTTCTTTGGCAGCCGGTTTCATCATTTGTTCTTTGTGTATTCCACCAAACGGTCTTGGGACCGCGTGGACCCAAACGGTCTTGAGGCCACAAGGATCCAAACGGTCTTGAGACCGTATGCATGGAGTCGCTTGATTTTCCTGCATTAAATGAAATATATTTAGTTAAAACCTTGATTATTGAATCAGCCAAGTAGTTTTACACATTATGATTCATATTTGGTTAAAAGGGTGAATTGGAGTTGACTTTGTTCCAAAAAAAAGTAGTTGAATTCCATGATGAGTATGCACTCATCAGTGAGGCATACCATTTAGTTGTTTTTGTCAAAAGTACCTATAGAGCTAAGACATATGATATTTACAAGTGTACAAACCCTGCCATTTACAAGTATACATGTATCAAATAACAAGCTTAAATGATATATTTGACTTGAAATTTACAAGTATGTTTTAAGATATAACTAATGACTCCCTGACATTTACCCAAAATTGACTAGGCATGATTAATCGATCAATTAGACTCTAATGTGGGACATCGAGCCTGATGATGGGCTAAATCTAAAGATTGTGCGAGATCAATAAGCTCTATAAAATATTTTATTTTTGTTTTCTTCTATTATATCAACTCACAAAAAGTTGGTAAGTAATTTAAAGCTTTCTAAAGATTTCCCCTCAGTTAATTTACCAAGACAGAATCACAAAATGGTGTGTGACAGCAAATGACAATAGCAATTATTTTTTCACAAGCACCTATTAGACAAGCAATCATTTTATTGGTTTGTAGGCAGTAAAAGAGCCTAAACAGTTGTATCCCCAACCTTGTGGATAGGAGTGATATAGGGAATGGTGAGCTATCCAAAGTTCCAAATGACACAGTCTAAAAGTTTGAAACTTTCTTCTCGACATTTTCTATCTGCACTATTTTTGAAGAAGAAAAAATCAGTATAGTAGGATATTTATCTATACCAAAATTACTTCAAATGCAAAGCTCAAGAACAAGTCTGATTTTTTTTCTGTTCAAATTGATGGAAGTTATTATTATTGTGAAAGTATGCAACAGAATGACTGCTAGGTCATCTCACCATAAACTCCATTTTTGTAGAAGAGAATCCATACACAAACTCCATAAAAAATCTTTAAATAGAAAGAAATAACACTGACACCTTCAGAATTACCACTCAAGTAGTGGGGGGGGTAGAAATCTCTCTCTTAATCCCAAAATTACCACTCAAGCCAGTACACAACAATTAAGTGTGTGTACTTAATCATATATGTATACATTTGGAGATAAACACAATACATATAACACACACATTTTTCTAGATTATGTATACATTTGGAGTGACACTAATTGCAAACTGCTAATCAATTTATTTGCCCAACTTACATTAATAATGCAATTGGCATTGTCCACTATGCATCTAACCCTATTCTTAGCCAACATGCGTTCTTTGTTGGACCCAATCTCTTGGATGTCCTTCTCCTCCATTTTGGCAACAATAATTGGGTCAAATTTATGGAAAGCTTCTCTGCAGAAATCCAAGTTGGCAAGTAATTGATAAATAAAAAAATATTCATACTTTTGAAAAACTGATTTCGGCTACAATTGGCATTCAACTAGAAAACCTGATAATGAATTGAAAATTGAATGACTAAAAACCATGAAAATGTAGTAATACAGAACTAGTATGTCATTAGTGGCTTTTTTTAAATGCCATTACACTTAATAAGAACCATTTTATACAACAACATAATACAAAATAGTGGCATTTGTATAAAAGTCAATTGATGGATAGTGGGTTTTTAATAAATGCCAAATGATGTTTTAGTGGCCTTTATTTGGCATTTTTTGGAAGCCACTAAAGCCAAACATTTAGTGGCATTTACAACTTACGTCACTATCTTTCTAGTGGCATTGGTACTAGAGGCATTTTTTAAGTGTCAAAAAATGCACTAAACATGTTTAGTGGCGTTTATTTTTTTAGTGACATTTCTAAAAGGCCACTAATGTGAGTGTTTGCTATAGTGATAACTGGGGAAAAAGTTTGGGCATGTGGGCCTCCCCAGTGTGGACCAGTCAAATAGCACCTTTGACCCGCAACGCATAAAAGCCTAACTACAGTTGCCCATATTTGTTCCCCTTAGGAGGGTTTTTGACCATTGAATCACAGATCAGTGGTCCTAGTCGATCAATGAATTATTGGTAGCATAATTTTTCCTATAGTTCTCTCATAACATGTAGTTTCATATCTTAGTTCTCTAAGTTGTTGTTTGTGGTTTGGTTTATGCAAATGCTACATGATCCATTCTAGGGTCAACACCCAATTCAACTGACCTTAGGATGTGTAGCCATTATGAGTGTGGACTTGGGTAATAAATATTTCCATGACATGAACATCAGACCAGGCCATCCCAATCCTACCCATGTCCTGACCCAAGCCTAGTCCATCTAATTTACAGGGGTGAGCCGATCCTAAGATTTTGACTCAATTTTTTTTGTAGACCGGGTAAGGGCCAAGGTAAACCCGGACCCAAAAACACAAATAACCTGATTAATTATATACATATATATAAACACATTATTTTTATATAACATATTTATTATAATTGGAATAAAATATAATATGAATAGATTAGATTTATACTACTTATATATTTTTCAAAAATTACCTTAGTCGGTTATTACTAGACCAATAATTGAAATAAAAATGTGCATCTTGTATTCAATATGAACGGTAAAAATCCCATTAATGGTTGTATCTTTTAATATATTACATGGATATGGGCTATGAATGTAATTCTAAATGTGTTTTGTCTATATTCTATGTGTTTTTTACTACATTGAATTTATATAACAATTAATGAGTTTATTATTTCCTTTGATGTTAAATATATATTACATGTAACGAGAGGTGCACAATTTAAAAGCTACATTAATATTTTTTTATATGTATATGTTGGAAATATCTTCAATTACTTTGTATCTTGGTCAGCCCAAATTCAACCTCAAACTCAGTTGTATAATATGGGTCGGGCATGAGCAAAGTTTTCCAAACATTACCTAGTCCTAAATCTAGCTCAAAACTTGTTTAAAAATATGGGTTTGGGAGCAGATTTCTCAGAACCAGGGGTGGCCTGACCCAATGTTCATTCCTACCCATAATCGATTTGGACCTTAATGTTGGTCATTTTTGAACTTGTACAGGTTATGAATCATAAAAATTAGCACATAGAAGAAGTTTTTCGGGTCTAACGGGTTCAGGTTCATCGATTTGAACATATCATTGAATATCTGAAAAATTGATGCTATATTATTCTGATCCGAAAAGTATCTAGGCTTGTTTAAAGTAGTCCAACTTGTAACTGACTCAGACCTGGATTTTTTTTAAAGTATCTAGGCTTGTTTAAAGAAACTTGTTAACATCTATTTTTACATTAGGTTGTCAATGATACCTACAAACTTTATCTAAACGTTTTTTTTTCAATTTTAACAATATATGTCAGTTTAATGACCAAACAAATATGTGTTTGGGTCAATTATGGGTCAAACTACAAAGCAATTTTAGTCATGCAAAACTTGAAATATTGGCAGGCATAGCTAATATATTTTAATTTTGACCTATTTGGCAAGATTTTAAGTTGCATAGGTTGATCAAAATCCGAATGTAAGTTTATTATGGGTAATAAATTTAACAATTTAGATTGGTATTGGCTTTAAACCATATGATTGTAATTTAGGTTGGGTCAATTTTGGGTTTAAGTTAACCTTCCTGACCCAAAACTGACTTAAATATGGAATCATTACCGTGCTAATTTCATATCAATTGTAGTTTTGTTGGATAATATATAAACATATAAAACAAAACAAAAAGAGAAAAGTACAAAATAAAAATAAGAGAATAAGAATATTAAAAGAAAAAACAGAAAAAAAAACACATCAAATCAGATAAATGGATTAGGGTTGTCAATGAGTAAGCCTTTACCCTTTATCCATACCTTGAAAGGGAAGGGTAAGGATAAAGGATTTTCTTACCCTCCCATCTACCCTTTAACCCATTAGATTAGTTGGTAAAGATAAGGATAAGCCATTACCCATATCATTAAACCACTACCTGCTAATATTTATGTAAAATATATTAAATATATAGTGAATGTGTTGTTTAAGGTCATGGGTTATTCAATTTTATGTGGACATGATATTCTTATATACTTATGATATAGCTAATTTGGTTGTGTATATAACACTATTTGTGGGGTATAAGGCATGTGTATGAAATAATTTCATTTAATAGTTTATGCATCATTTTATACAGTTTCATGTGGTGATTGATCATGTATGATACAAAAGCTTAAGTTGTAAGACAGATGGGTATATGATAAAAATATTTAATTATAAACATACCATATTATACATATTTGTGGTGTCATAATTTACTTCATTTGTAACTATTTTTTTATATAGAAACATCTTGGACGGTATAAGATAAGTATGTTTGGAATAATGAGTTTTTGTGACATATTTGTTCATACACCAATGTTAGGAGTACAACTATTTAGATATTCAACAATAATTGTCTTGATAATATGTTTTCAATACAACAAAAATTATGTGTAGAATGTTGAGGAAGATTATTTAGAACAACGATGAATAGTTAATGGCCATTATGAAGCATCTTGATATTGCACTTAAGTATATAAATGTATTCAATATCATTATTGGTACTGTTTGCACAAATGTTAAGAAGATGCATAAATTCTTAGTGTCGCCCTTACCCTCCACATTTACCTTATACGTAATTGGGTACGGGTAAGGGAGGGTAGGGATATTGATGGGGTTGGGAATTACTGATATCCTTACCCACCACACTTTCTAGGTAAGGGTAAGGGTAAGCCCTTACCCTCCCTATACCCTCCCCATTGACAGCCCTAGAATGGATGGATCTGGGGACAAGAGGTGGGGGTTATTTAGTATTATCCAAAATTCAAGGATTTCTCTGGGATTTCTTCAAAACTTTTGAGGGTTCCCAAAAAAATTCAACAAAAACATTTCAAGAATTTTGCTTTTTGTGCTCAATTCTGATTGGTCACATGTTTGTAGATGGGATCCATGTCGTAAACCAAAGAGAGAACTAAGTCGTGTTAAATGATGTAACCTATGCTTGAAATTGTAGTTTCTACAATAGTCTTTGCAGAACATAAGCATTGTGTATTGTTATCCCATTATTTCCTGGGATAGTGGCCACTCTTAATGTTTCTTTGCTCAAATACATTTATTAAAGCTACCACAAAACCACTCACTCACTTAAAGTATTGGTTACCCTATGTTTTGTATGCAGTGAATGAAGATGAGAGGAATAGATTATTGAGAAGGGGAGGAAATACTTATATAAGTATTTTTGGTGAGCATAAAGAGGGGAATGGCAGATGATCATAATATTATATGTCATTTCTAAAAATTGGTCATACTATTTTAAAAAAATCATAAACCACATACATATAAGAAAATAAAAACCTCCAAATTCCTAACGTTTCCCTCTGTTTATCTATCTTTTTTCATGCTTATAATTTATTTATCTTAAAAAAAATTAGTTCCCATCAAATTTCTCTATATTTATGTTAAATTCTATTTTAAAATGTTTGTTAAATTGAATTCTACTTCTATTTATGTTTTTAGTTGTTCCTTCTATGTTTATGTACCTTTCTAAAATGTATCCCTAATTTTTCTCACAAAGATTTCTATTTTTGTCAAAATTGTGTACAACATTTAGAATGTATAAAAGACAAAATCTTCAATATTTTATTATATTTTCAACTATAAGTCTTTTTACATTCATATTATATATAGTTTGTACTACAATTATCTCAATAGTTCAATGTGTCATAGACAAATCTCTTTAAATTTTCATCTAGCTATCTTGTTTTTTCTTCATTTTGGTGTGTTTGTACTTTTAATTATTTCTAAATGTTTAAGTCTCCAACCAAGTTCCTTTGAGATCCCATTGATTTTGTGCATCAAATATTATTATTTTTATATTTTCTATTAAGTTTCATAATTTTTTCCATGTATCCCACCAAGTTATTCCTCAAATATTACATATTTCCCTCCACCTTATCTGAAAAACTATTCCGCTAAAGATTTTTCCCTTCTCCTTGTCTCCACTCCAATGTTGCATGGAAGAGAAGTGTTTGAAAATATGCATGAATCTCTCCTATCTACTATCCTCCTTTCCCCTCCCATTTCCATCACTTCGTCTAACCAAATAGCTTGAACCTTTTCTCCTCCAGTCCATTCTCCTTCAATCCCCTCCTTGGCTCCTTGCAGATAGGCCCTTAATTTTTCTTTAGATGCAATTTTTTCTATATGTTCTTCCACAATACCCCTCCTATAAAGCAATTAGTGTTTTCCTTGACAAAATAAATGCTACAAAGATAAATTAGATACCAACTATGCATAAATTGGCTCACACTTATGTTTTATTTGTACTATTTCCCACCCATAGTTTACATTAAATGTAATGACCCACACTCCCGTAATCTCTAGTAAGGAGATATCAAACTTGGAAGGGGGACCTATTAAGAAATAAAAAAATTCACATGAGTAGAGTTAGGGAAGCAACTTTATATTTAATTATCATATGCATAAAAAAGGAAAACCAAATAGACACACTCAAAGATAGTCACACCAAAATTATTTTCATAAATAAAGATTTAAAGGATCCATAAATATGGAAAAAACAAAAGTTCAAAAGGAAAGGAAATATAATCATGATGTTCAGGATCATTACATACTTGAAAGATTAAAGTAAACTAGATAAGGAACTATAAACTATCTCTAGCTATATGCTCTAATAGTCATGATTGAGTAGATTTGTGCACTTTCATTTTATAACATATCAAAATATACCTATGTGATGCTAGAAATTGTAATCACATAGGTCAAATGTTACCATGCTTGGATCATTAAAATTGACCAAACAAAGATAGAGTTATACCCTGATACACTTTTTTTACCTAAATGAACGTATAATGTGCATATAATGAATAAATCCAATATAAATCCTAAAAATAGATACTTGTGACCCTAAACATGCTCTATGTATATAAATTCAACTAATATAATATGTTAGATCTTTGAATCCTAACTTTGGACTTTGTGCACATTGATGTTGTGTATGGGATGAATAGTATGTTGACCTAAGCCCTAAATTAGAGTCAATAACCCTAATGAATATACCCTCTATACCACATTAAATGATTTAAGTGTTTTAATCACATAATGTACTTGATACACTTAAGATGGACCTAATAACCTATTTGGCTTAATATGTAAGTCATCTCATGAAAAATGTATAGATGTTGCCTTGTTCTGTACTTTACACATAATGACAAAAATTGAGTAGTAACTTAATGGATGTGAATAAATATGCATAAATAGTTAGTGAATCACATAATGTTCTTCATTAATATAAATTCAAAAAATTGGTGGTTTTATGTAAGTAGAAATAATTAATGTTCCACAATGTCATTGCATATTTAATCGATGGACTTTATTTGTTACCAAAATAAAATATCATATTACATGTAGTATAATATAATTCAATTTGGACAGTAGTAATTTGATGATAATTGTGCTCTAAATACGAAATGTTGCTGAATAGTGATAGTATGCAAAAATGAATGTTAAGATAATAAAATGGAATGCTCCTTGCATTCTGGATCTAGAATTCTAATATAAGTAAGAGAATAGACTTGTGGGCCCAAGGTTAAAATGTCATCCAAACTGGATATAAAGTTTGGGAGATATGAATTTTACAAGGTTGTTAGAGAAACACAATTTTGAGACCACTTAAACACGTCTGCAATCTATGGAAATCCGCCTCAACCAATGAGAAAGTGCTATTTTGGAGCAATGGGTCCACACGCTCAACTCTAGGATTGACTTGTGGTCCACGATGGACCACAATCCATCCTCCCTCATGTTGTCTTCCTCCTTTTGTCATGACAAATATAGTAGTCTTACCCACCCCCTTTTGCTTTCCTAATTTGGGGCCTTGAGCCTCCTCTACTTAATTTGACGACCCTATTTTTTCCTCTCTTCCTTCCCTTCACTTCCCCCATTGTTTACGCCCTTTTGTTCATTTTATCCCTCATTTTCTTCTTCTCTATCCTTTTGCATCCGTGGAGGTTGTAGCACCTCCAATGAGCCATTGCAGCGTCTATGGGTCCCCATTCCACGAAATGAGACCCCCTCTGGGTGGAAGATCCTCACCCCAGCAAATACTTCTACAGGCTCGCCACCCTTTTATGTGTCATTTGGCCTGAGCTCCAATGAGCTCACGTAGAGTATCACCCCACATTGGATCTTTCTTGGGCTCAAGTAGTTCCTAAAGGATGATTGTTGGGGGGGAAGTTTGGGCATGTGGGCCTCCCCAGGGTGGACCGGTCAAATAGGGCCTTTGACCTACAACTCATAAATGATTAACTACAGTTTCTCATATTCATTCCCCTTAGGAGGGTTCCTGACCATTGAATCATGGATCAATGGTTCTAGTCGATCAATGAATTATTGATAGCATAATTTTTCCTATAGTTATCTCATACCATGTAGTTTCATATCTTAGTTCTCTAAGTTGTTGCTTATGGTTTAGTTTATGCAAATGCTACATGATCCATTATAGGGACGACACCCAAGTCTACTGGCCTTAGGATGTGTAGCCATTATGAGTGTGGACTTGGGTAATAAATAGTTCCATGACATGAACATCAAACCAGGCCATCCCAATCCTACCCATGTCCTGACCCGTATAGCCTAACCCAAGCCCATTCCATCTAATTTACATGGGTGAGCACCCTAAGATTTTGACTCAAATTTTTTGTAGACCGGGTCAGGGCCAAGGTAAATCCGTACCCAAAAACATAAATACCCTAATTAATTATATACATATATATAAACACATTATTTTATATATAACATATTTATTATAATTTGAATAAAATATAATGCGAAGAGATTGGATTTATACTACTTCAAAAAAATCTAGGTCCGAGTCAGTTATAAGTTGGACTACTTTAAACAAACCAATATACTTTTCAGATCAGAATAATATAGCACCCTATTTTTTAATGTATAAATATAAATCATTCATAATGAAAATTAATGCATATGTCCATTTCATATTTTAAAAACAATTTGATGTTATACAGATTCATGTAACTTTCTATGTGAGTGTTTGAAATGTAGGACAAAACCACCTTGCTTTGAACATGGTTATTAATATTTTTCTAAAATATCAAATGTGGAAATACTCAAAACGAATCGCCTTTTCATAGTGTAGATATTAATAACTTCTAAAAACAAGTTTAGATGTGAACGAAATGATCAGTTTGCATATTTTCCTATGCATAGTACATAGTTATTCAAAAATGTGTGGGAATAAACTGTTTAGAAAATATTAGATGGCTAACTAGTATTGAATAGCATAGAGTTATAAATTCTAAAACCAAGTACCTAAATATCGTAGAAAAATCAAGTCCAAGTAATTTTATTCTAGACTAGTTATTAATCCTATATAACTCTCTTAAAGAAACTTGTTAACATCTATTTTTACATTAGGTTGTCAATGATACCTACAAACTTTATCTGAACACTTTTTAGTTTTCAATTTTAACAATATGCTTCAGTTTGATGACCAAACAAATATGTGTTTGGGTCAATTATGGGTCAGACTACAAAGCAATTTTAGTCATGCAAAAACTGAATTATTGATAGGCATAGCTGATATATTTTAATTTTGACCAATTTGGCAAGATTTTAAGTTGCATAGGTTGATCAAAATCCGAATGTAAGTTTATTATGGGTAATAAATTTAACAATTTAGATTGGTATTTTCTTTATACCATACAAGTGTAATTCAGGTCGGGTGAATTTTGGGTCTGAGTTAACCTTCCAGACCTAAAACTGACTTAAATATGGAATCATTATTGTGCAAATTTCATATCAATTGTAATTTTGTTGGATAATATATAAAAAATATAAAACAAAATAAAAAAGAGAAAAGTACAAAATAAAAATTAGAGAATAAGAATATTAGAAGAAAAAAATAGAAAAAAACACGTCAAATTTGATAAATGGATTAGGGTTGTCAATGGTAAAGGGTTTACACTTTATCCATACCTTGAAAGGGAAGGGTAAGGGTAAAGGATTTTCTTACCCTCCACTTGTATACCCTCTACCCTTTAACCCATTAGTTTAATTGGTAAAGATAAGGATAAGCCATTACCCATACTCTCTAACCCACTACCTGCTAATATTTATGTAAAATATATTAAATATATAGTGAATGTGTTGTTTAAGGTCATGGGTTATTCAATTTTATGTGGACATGATAGTCTTATATACTTATGATATAGCTAATTTGGTTGTGTATAGAACACTATTTTTGGGGTGTAAGGCATGTGTATGAAATAATGTCATTTAATAGTTTATGCATCATTTTATACATTTTTGTGTGGTGATTGATCATGTATGATACAAAATCTTAAGTTGTAAGACAGCTGGGTATATGATAAAAAGATTTAATTATAAATATACCATATTATACATATTTGTAGTGTCATAATTTACTTCATTTGTAACTATTTTTTATATAGAAACATCTTGGACGGTATAAGATATGTATGTTTCGAATAATAACTTTTTGTGACATATTTTCTCATACACCAATGTTAGGAGTACAACTATTTATATATTCAACAACAATTGTCTTGATAATATGTTTTCAATACAACAAAAATTATGTGTAGAATGTTGTAGAAGATTATTTAGAACAACGATGAATAGTTAATGGTCATTATGGAGCATCTTGATATTGCACTTAAGTATATAAATGTAATCAATATCATTATTACTAATGTTTGCACAAATGTTAAGAAGATATATATATTCTCCATGTCTCCCTTACCGTCCCCATTTACCTTGTATGTAATTGGGTAAGGGTAAAGAAGGGTAGGGATATTGGTGGGGATGGGAATTACCGATATCCTTACCCACCATACTTTCTTGGTAAGGGTAAGGGTAAGCCATTACCCTCCCCATACCCTCCCCATTGACATCCCTAGAATGGATGGATCTGGGGACAAGAGGAGGGGTTATTTTGTATTATCCAAAATTCAAGGATTTCTTTGGGATTTCTTCAAAACTTTTGAGGGTTCCAAGAAAAATTCAACAAAAACATTTCAAGAATTTTGCTTTTGTGGAAAATTCTAATTGGTCACATGTTTGTAGGTGGGATCCATGTCGTAAACCAAAGAGATAACTAAGTCATGTTAAATGATGTAACCTATGCTTGAAATTGTAGTTTCTACAATAGTCCTTTGCAGAACATAAACATTGTGTATTGTTACCCCATTATTTCCTATTGCATAGTGGCCACTCTTAATGTTTCATTGCTCAAATACATTGATTAAAGCAATCATGAAACCACTCACTCACTTAAAGTATTGGTTACCCTATGTTTTGTATGCAGTGAATGAAGATGAGAGGAATAGATGATCGGGAAGGGTAGGAGATACTTATATATGTATTTTTGGTGAGCATAAAGAGGGGAATGGCAGGTGATCATAATATGATATGTCATTTCTAAATATTGGTCATACTATTTTTAAAAAATCATAAACCACATACATATAAGAAAATAAAAACCTCCAAATTCCTAACGTTTCCCTCCGTGTATCCATCTTTTTTCATGCTTATAATTTATTTATCTTAAAATTTTAGTTCCCATCAAATTTCTCTTTATTTATGTTTAATATTATTTTAAAATGTTTTCTAAGTTAAATTCTACTTATATTTACGTTTTTAGTTGTTCCTTCTATGTTTATGTACCTCTTTAAAAGGTATCCCTAATTTTTGTCACCAACATTTCTATTTTCGTCAAAATTCTGTACAACATTTAGAATGTATAAAAGACAAAATATTCAATATTTTATTATATTTTTGACTATAAGCATACTTACATTCATATTATATATAATTTGTACTAGAATTATCTCAATAGTTCTATGTGTCATAGACAAATCTCTTTAAATTTTCATCTAGTTATCTTGTTTTTTCTTCATTTTTGTGTGTTTGTACTTTTAGTTATTTCTAATGGTTTAAGTCTCCAACCTAGTTCCATTGAAATCCCATTGATTGTGTGTCAAATATTATTATTTTTATATTTTCTATAAGTTTCATAATTTTTTCCATGTATCCAACCAAGTTATTCCTCTAATATTACATATTTCCCTCCAACTTTTCTAAAAAATATTCCACTGAAGATTTTTCCCTTCTCCTTGTCTCCACTCCAATTTTGCATGGAAGTGAAGTTTTTGAAAATATGCGTGAATCTTTCATCTCTACTCTCCTCCCTTCTCCTCCCTTTTCCATTACTTTGTCTAACCAAATAGCTTGAACCTTTACTCCTCCAGTCCATTCTCCTTCATTCCACTCCTTGCAGATAAGCCCTTAATTTTTCTTTAGATGCACTTTTTTCTATTTGTTCTTCCACAATAACCCCCCTATGAAGCAATTAGTGTTGTCTTCAACAAAAGAAAAGTTGTAAGGATAAATTAGATACCAACTATGCATAAAATGGCTCACACTTATGTTTTATTAGTACTATTTCCCACCCATGGTTTACATTAAAAGTAATGACCCACACTCCCACAATCTCTAGTAAGGAGATATCAAACTTGGAAGGGGGACCTATTAAGAAGCAAAAACGTTCACACGAGTAGAGTTAGGGAAGCAACTTTATTTGTAATTATCATATACATAAAATAGGAAAACCAAATAGACACACTCAAAGATAGTCACACATCATAATTATTTTCATAAATAAACATTTAAAGGAACCATAAATATGTAAAAAACATAAGTTCAAAATGAAAGGAAATATAATCATGCTCTTAGGGATTATTACATACTTGAAACATGAAAGTAAACTAGATAAGGAACTATAAACTATCTCTAGCTAGATGCTCTAATAGTCATGATTAAGTATATTCTTGCACTTTCATTTTGTAACATATCAATATATATACATATATATATATATATATATATATATATATATATATATATATATATATATTGATGCTAGAAATTGTAATCCCATAGATCAAATGTTACCATACTTGAATCATTAAAATTGACCAAACGAAGATAGAGTTGTACCTTGATACACTTTTTTTACCTAAATTGATGTATAATGGGAATATAATGAATAACACCAATATAAATCCTAACCATAGATACTTGTGACCCTAAAGATGCTCTATTGATATAAATTCAACTAATATAATATGTTAGATCTCTGAATCCTAACTTTGTACTTTGTGAATGTTGATGTTGTATGTGGGATGAATAATATGTTGACCTAAGACCTAAATTAGAGTCAAATAACCTGTTACGACCCCACCTTTCCGGGAACCCCCAATTAAGGGAGACCGAGAGGTCGAAGTCGCACACATAATTTCCGGATCAAAGGTTCGGAAATTAACCAAGAACAATTATTAAATTTTAACAGACTAAACTGGAAAGTTGTAAGAAAATAAACTTTTGCATACCTTTTGAAAACTTGGATCTCTAAACTTCTAACCACATATGAATTCTACTCTAACTAATCCTCCTTGTATTTTAATTCATGTATTTCATAATATGATGATTTATAGTTTGTCCTTTTGGCTTTGTACCTAAAACACTGACAAATAAAACGTCGGTCAGCATAAAGGTTGTATGTGGGGGAAACAATAATTGTGCAAATATTCATAGCAACGTATTGCAGCCAATTACCATTTAACAAACAATTTTACATTTTAAATATAACTACGTGATCCATGCATTCCCTATCCTCTATGATGTCCCTACAGTGGACTTGGATACTACTTTCCTTATAGTAGTAGCTCCCCATTAAACCCCTGATGGTCCCACCTATAGGTGAACCAATTTCTAGGGTTGAGTCACATGGCACTACCCGTAAGTAGCCCACTCCTTAACTCATGGCATGCTAAAGGGTCTCATGGCACTACACTTGGTAGCCCAATTTCTAACCCACGATAACCTATACCTTACTCTAGGTTACCCCTTTTTAGCCATTACAAGACACAGAGGTGGATTCAGATCTAAGCAAGTTATATATATATATTCATGGTGATAATCATAGTCACTTTATAGTTGCATGAAATAAAAGGCATTCAACAGTTATTTTCAAGCAATTGATAAAAACATTCAGGAATCACGGTGAAACTAAAGCGATTATTCATAAGCATAACCGCATACCTTATGCCATCGAAGAAATTATGCATAACATCATATACTTTAAGATTGTATCCAAACATCCAAGCAACTAAGCATATAATCAACAGTATCTGACACAAAGCATTCTACATATGTGTCACCATGTATCCGCTTTACATTATTCAGATCTAGATGCGCTCCTAAACTAGGGTTTAAGACTATCTCATGTTTGGACTATAAGTTAGGGTTACAAATCCTAATATAATCATATTATGGTTTCTAAGATTACAACATATAATTGATCATATTAGGTAAAACCCTAATCATCATCTTACACATATTAAACTATTCATGATACCTAGATCACATTACTGGCATTAAGATTATAGCAAGATGTCAACATTGGTTTTAAAACCCTAAAATAGCATGTATAAGATTATTAATCTAGCATCATCAATTATTCATCATTATCAAGGATTTCTTTATTAGACATGTCGATATCAGGTATTTACTCAACATAACCAAATCTACTCAATTAAGCATCATTATAAAGCAATTCTTAGATCTTCCTTTCTATTAATCATAGTACAACACATATTGCATATACTTTTAGAACAAGAAGCTTAATCAGACTTTTATTATATTTTCTTTGGATTCCTCTCATTTTTCTGATCAGTTTGATATGTAGTTTTGCTATATTTCAAGTTACCAATAATTAACTAGATCATTTTCAAGAATAAACATACATAGGCCAATAATATGTAGACATGTCATCATAAGAGTTACCTTATTTTCTGGGCCTGCAAAATCCTTACTGGGCTGGCTGAGATTTGGGTCCAGCCAATAGGAGGTGGTTCAGTAGAATTGGGACTTCGTCCCTTTCCCTCGCTCTCGGTCCTGCGTCCCTCATCCTGTGCGCAGGCGTCATTCGCCAGCGCTACCCCGGCGAGAGGCAGATGTCCGCCCTGCCACCGGGTGCCTAAGGCACGATGCTTCTACGGCGGCCGCATCTATCTGTCAACATCTCCGGTCACCACTAATGGTCACCATAGCAACTTGGGAAAAGTAATCGAGGGCGCTGGTTGCAACTCACGCTCCAGTGAGGCAAAACCTACTGCTCTTCCTCCTCCCGCCTGTCGACTACCTCCACATGCTCGACCCAGTGATGGTGATGGTGAGGATTTTGCACCCACCCACCCTACTGATCTGAGGGGCAGGTGGAGGCCTCAGGATCCTCATCCGTCCTTGATGGATACGGCTAGGTTCAGCCATAGCAGTGGTGGCTGACTCATCCTTCCTGGCATCTCTGATGGATGTACTTCCGTGGCCCAGCATCTTCCAGGCTTCACCAAACTCACTTCAGGAGAGAGCCCATAAAACTTCCTGGCTTCTCGTACACTACTACAGAAATAGTGTTCAGTGTCGCTTTTCTGGGCGTCGGTTATTTCGGACAACCGACGCCTATAATATTAGGCGTCGGTTATTTATACAAACCGACGTCTATATTCGAAGACCAGCCGGACATGGGTACCGCTTTGTATTCAGCGTCGGCTGAGTGTAACCAACCGATGCCTAAAGGCGCCCGCAAAATCTAATTTTCGAGCGAAAAAAATTTGGGTCACATACATCGTCGGTTGTTTAACAATTCACCGACGCCTATGTGGAATGAAATTTTGCGTGAAAAGTTCCACTTTCAGTGTCGGTTATCCTTGGATAACCGACGCTGATAATAGTTCCTGCCAATTAATTTGGGGTAAAGATTGTCTAATTGGACATCGGTTATTACGATCAACCGACGCTGAAGATAATAGGCGTCGGTTGTCCAAGATAACCGACGCCGTTGACCAACTTAATAGAGGCCCGATCACCCGACTCTTCCCCCTTTCATTCTGTTTCATCGATTCTCCTGTGTGCTCTCCCAAAATCGCCGCCTGGTGCCTAGTGCCTGCTGCTTCTCGCTCGCCGCCGACGATCCCTGCTGCTGCTCTGCGTCGCCGCTGCCGCCCGCCGCCTTCCTCCTTGCGCCGCCTCCGCCCGCTCCTTCCTCCCTGCTCATGCCCTACTGTGGCGTTGTCTTCTTGCTTGCCTCCGCTGCTCACAAGGTATTAGCCGTAGCACCTTCTTCCTTGTCTTCTTCCTTGCCACCCGCTGCTCTGCTCTGCTTGCTGCTCTGACTTCAAAACCTAAGACTAGTTAGTGTTCTACTTCTTTCACTGAGAACTGAGAAGAATGGCTTACCACGGCCGTGCTTCCCAGCACGGCCGTGGTAGGCCAACACAGCCACGGCCGTGTTTGATTTGATTTAAACCCTAATGTGATTTAAACTTGTCCATTCTAGCATCCTAATTTGATTTGATTAAACACTAACATTGATGAAACCCTAACATCAATTGTGATGAAAGCCTAACATGTACATATCTATTATTGTGTTTGTTGGCCTAGAAACCCGTCCAAGATTGACTCATTAGGAGTAAATCTTGGATAGTCCCCGGTTTGCGACTGTTCTTGAACACCTAATCTCACTTAGGATGTAAGTGTATAATGTGTATTGGGTTTTTGAGAAAATTTCGATAGCATTTCCCCGTTTGTTCTCTAAGTACATATGTACTTAGAGAACAGCGGGGAAATGCTGCCGAAATTTTCTTGAAAACCCAATACACATTATACACTTACTAGTGAGATTATGTGTTCAAGGATGGGATAGGTGGTACACATTTATTATATATAAGAATGACATCACATGTGTTTGTTGGCCTAGAAAGTGAACAATCATTGTTCTTTATATTACTTGTACATTGGTATAAATTAGAATGAACAATCACTAAATTATATACTGTTTGTATGGAGTCCGGCTTCATTGTAGATATCTATTATTGTGTTTGTTGGCCTAGAAACTCGTCCAAGATTGACTCATTAGGAGTAAATCTTGGATAGTCCCCGGTTTGGGACTGTTCTTGAACACCTAATCTCACTTAGGATGTAAGTGTATAATGTGTATTGGGTTTTTGAGAAAATTTCGGTAGCATTTCCCCGTTTGTTCTCTAAGTACATATGTACTTAGAGAACAGCGGGGAAATGCTGCCGAAATTTTCTTGAAAACCCAATACACATTATACACTTACTAGTGAGATTAGGTGTTCAAGGATGGGATAGGTGGTACACATTTATTATATATAAGAATGACATCACATGTGTTTGTTGGCCTAGAAAGTGAACAATCATTGTTCTTTATATTACTTATACATTGGTATAAATTAGAATGAACAATCACTAAATTATATAATGTTTGTATGGAGTTCGGCTTCATTGTAGATATCTATTATTGTGTTTTTTGGCCTAGAAACCCGTCCAAGATTGACTCATTAGGAGTAAATCTTGGATAGTCCCCAGTTTGGGACTGTTCTTGAACACCTAATCTCACTTAGGATGTAAGTGTATAATGTGTATTGGGTTTTCAAGAAAATTTCGGTAGCATTTCCCCATTTGTTCTCTAAGTACATATGTACTTAGAGAACAGCGGGGAAATGCTGCCGAAATTTTCTCGAAAACCCAATACACATTATACACTTACTAGTGAGATTAGGTGTTCAAGGATGGGACAGGTGGTACACATTTATTATATATAAGAATGACATCACATTATACACTTAGGATGTAAGTGTATGCCCTAATCTTTTCCTAATATATACTTGTTTCCTAATATATACTTGTTTTCTTTGATCATAGAATGGATAGATCATGGATGTCCATTCGTAATCGTTGCACCCCAGAGTTTATATCTGGTCTTGATCAGTTTATTAGATTTGCCGAGGAACATAGGAAAAAACCTACAGATAGGTTCTACTGTCAATGTAGGCATTGCGGTAACAACTTGAAAGTCAACACTGGTGAGGAAATCAAAAGTCATGTCATGTGCAACGGGATTGTACAAGGCTATACAGAATGGCACTGGCATGGAGAGATTTCAAAATCGAAACCAGTAGATGTCGATAGTAGTGCTTGGGTGGAAGAAGAAATTGCCTCCGATGACGTAAATGTGAACGAACCAGTTCCAGCAGACATCGTTGATGCGATGTTGGATAGTTGTAGGGTAGAGCACATCGATCCACCTCCTATCTTTAGAAACATTGTGCATGATGCTGAGATACCGTTATACACAGACTGTGCTAAGTTTATGAAGCTTAGCGCTGTGTTGAGATTATATAAGTTGAAAGCTAACAATAGATGAAGCGACAAAAGCTTCACTTCATTATTGACTTTGTTGAAAGAAATGCTTCCTGAAGGAAACGAGCTGCCAATCTCAACATACCAGGTAAAGAAAATGTTGTGCCCAATGGGAATGGAGGCCAAGAAGATACACGCATGCCCGAATGATTGTGTATTATTTCAAAAGGACTATGTAGATTTGAAAGATTGTCCAAAATGTGGTGCGTCAAGGTATAAATTGACGACTTCGGGGGAGTCCAAAACTGGTTCTCCTGCCAAGGTGTTGTGATATCTGCCTATAATATCACGGTTTCAACGTTTGTTTGCAAATCTGAAAGATGCGAAGAATTTGAGGTGGCATGCAGATGTTAAGAAAAATAATGATGGGATCCTACGACATGCGTCTGATTCCCCACAGTGGAAGAAGATTGATCTATTGTACCCCAAATTTGGTGAAGAAGATAGGAATCTAAGACTTGGGCTTTGTACAGATGGGATGAATCCGTATGGGACATTGAGCAGCCAACATAGCACTTGGCCAGTCATGCTTGTTATATACAATCTTCCTCCCTGGATGTGTATGAAAAATAAGTACATTATGTTGTCGTTGTTGATATCGGTCCCTAAACAACCCGGAAATGATATCGATGTTTATCTTGAACCTTTGATTGATGACTTAAAGAAACTTTGGGCTGAAGGTGTGATGACCTATGATGCTTCAGCAAGAGAGACATTTCGTTTGCACGCTATGTTGTTTTGCACTGTTAATGACTTTCCAGCATATGGGAATTTGTCTGGATATAGTGTCAAAGGAGCTAAAGTGTGTCCTATATGTGAAGAAAACACTGATTCAATAAGACTAAAACATGGTGGAAAGACTGTATATTTTGGTCATCGAAGGTTTCTTTCAAAATTCCATCCGTATCGTAGGAAGCGCAAAGCATTCAATGGATGGAATGATGAACGGAGTGCACCTAAACCTATACCAGGGGATGTTGTTTATGCAAGAGTAAAAGGCATTGTCAATGAATTTGGTAAGAAATCACAATGTAGTATGGCCACACGGAGTGACAATTCTTCATTCAAGAAGAAGTCAATATTTTGGGATCTTCCTTATTGGAGTTCTTTGACAGTCAGGAATTGTATCGATGCAATGCACGTTGAGAAAAATGTCTGTGATAGTATCATTGGTACTCTGTTAAATATACCAGGTAAGACTAAAGATGGGATAAAATCTAGACTGGACCTACATGAAATGGGAATAAGGTCAGAATTAACAGAATTACGTGAAATGGGTAATAAAAGAACATACTTACCCCCCGCTTGTTACACGTTGTCTAGAAAGGAGAAGAAAACTTTTTGTGAATGCTTGGTAAATGTTAAGGTGCCACATGGTTACTCATCCAACATCCGTAGATTGGTATCAATGAAAGATCTGAATTTGATAGGTCTTAAATCTCATGATTGTCACACTCTAATGCAACAAATATTGCTGGTGGCAATTCGATCTATATTGTCGAAGCATGTAAGGTTTGCAATTACCAGACTTTGTTTCTTTTTCAACAGTCTATGCAGCAAAGTTATTGACCCCGATACTCTCGATAATTTGCAAAGAGAAGTGGTTGTTACCCTATGTCAGCTTGAGATGTATTTCCCTCCTTCATTCTTTGATATCATGGTACATCTTGTTGTCCACTTGACTAGGGAAGTGAAAATGTTGTGACCAATTTTCTTGCATTGGATGTATCCCTTTGAACGATACATGAGCATTTTTAAAGGTGATGTTCGAAACCGTTATTGACCTGAAGGGAGTATTATTGAAGGTTATGTGGCGAGAGAGGTTATGGATTTTTGCAATGACTTTCTCAGTGGTAATGACACTCCTGATAATGACAAGAATATTGAGGAGGGCAAAGGAATTTTGGGATCACGGGTGAAAGTAATCAGCCGTGAGCAGTTGGAACAAGCTCACTTGTATATTTTACACAATATGGACGAAGTGAGTGTTTATATCGAGGAACATACCAATTACATAAAGAGACAACATCCTCGAGCAAGTTCAATGTGGCTTGCTAGAGAGCATAATAAGACTTTTACTAAGTGGTTTGAAGATAAAGTCTTACATCAACTATCTCAAACACCAAATGATATTACAGAAACTATCAAATGCCTCGCCTTTAAACCAAAACCGAATGTTATGCCTTATGAAGGGTTTGACATTAATGGATTCACATATTACACAAAGCGCCAAGATGATAAGAGTGTCGTCCAAAATAGTGGGGTCACTCTTCAAGCGTCGACTATGTACTTTGCAAGTGCAAAGGATAAGAGTCCACGTGAAGCTAAAATGTCATATTACGGTGTCATTGAAGACATTTGGGAGTTTGACTACATAGATTTCAAAATTCTGCTCTTTAAATGTAATTGGGTTGATAACACCAAAGGAGTTATAGTGGATGAATTGGGTTTCACTTTGGTGAACTTTGAAAAGATTGGCGAGAAGGGTGAACCATTCATATTGGCATCACAGGCGAAACAAATATTTTATATCGATGATCCTGCAAATGATAAATGGTTGGTTGTTCTTTATGGTAAAAGACAGTTCATTGAAGATCCTATAGATGAAGAAGAGTACTATGATAAGTATGATGACTCCAGTCCATTCTCAGTTGGGTTGCCAACTCCACAAAATATTGAAGCTAATTATGACTTATATGTGCGCGGAGATCACAATGAAGGATTGTTAATTGATAAAAGATCACAATTTTAGAGACATGTATGTTTATACAAATGCTAAATGTTTGCCTTTTTCTAGTTAATACAAATGCTAAATGTTTGCCTTTTTAATGACATTTTCAGATGGCTGACCATGATGAGCATGATGTCCATGATGAGCATGATGTCCATGATGAGCATGTTGTCCATGACGAGCATGGCGAGGATACCAATGTAAGTTCTAAAAACAAATCTTGTATTTCTATAAAATTCATTATCTTCTAGTTATGTCATATATCTTATATTTCTATATTGGGCTAATTCAGTGTGTTTATTTTTGTCAAATTTTAGGTTGATGATGCACATGTACCCACTGAAGCACTGGAGCAACTTGATGCGCAGCACCAAACACTTAACAAGAAAAGGGGCATCACTCTGTTGAAGAAGTTAATAGCGCTTAGTGGCAGTGGATCCAAATTGGTTGTGGAGTTTGATAATGGAGGAAATGCAATTGGAGTGAACCGCAATAATTTTGTAAACTATCTTGGGTGTACCACTCGGAGCCATTGTGGTGTTAAGTATGATAATTGGCATAAAGTTCCTCAGGGGAAAAAAGACTTGATATGGAAGGATTTATGCGTGAGTTATTATTATTTGCAATTCTATTTTGTAGATTACAAATTCTATTATTTGCAATTCTATTTTGGATACTAGTTAATAACATTTCTATTTTATAGAATCTGTTTGCATTGGATGAGAAGTTGCATCGTAAAAGTGTGATGCAACGCGCTGGAAAGATGCTTAGGAATTATAGGACAAATCTGAACAGAGAATACATAAAAGAGGGTGATAAGAAAAAGAAGTCAGCCCTTGAACAATGGAACTTCTTGGACAAAGAAGATTGGGACAATTTTGTTGCTTCAAGAAAATCTGAAGAATTCAAGGTATTAGGTGTCACTCCCAATTTAATAAATATACATTGTATTCACCTATTCAAGATTAACATTTAGTGATACTAACCAAATCATTAATGTGCATACTAACTAGGCCCTCAGTGACGCACAAAAAGCAAGGCGTGCACTGAATGTGCATGACCACACTATGGGTCCAACAGGCTATGCAAGCGTTCGCCAAAGACTACATGCGGAGTCTACGGCTACTCAGGAGTTTGCTCCTACTCAGGAGTCTGCTCCTACTCAGGAGTCTACCACACCCATGCCTCGCCATGATATCTGGATAGCTGGGAGGCAAAACAAGAAGGGTGAAATAAAGAAGCCCGTAACTGCTGAGGCGGCTGCGAAAATGGTAAAATACAACTCTTAGAGCAATCGTTTGAATATTGATTATTTGTGGTGTTAACTTACCAATTTCTTTTGATGGTGATTAGCGGGAGCTGCACGAGTAGAGGAAACAAGGCACGTTCATCCCTCAGGGCACAAGGGATGAATTGACAGTTGCTCTGGGTAACCCAGAGCATCCTGGACGTGTTAGGGGTGCAGGCGCTGGTGTGGGCATCAAAGCATTCTTTGGGCCATCCCAGCGCAAACCCAGAGCGGGACTTTCTCAAGAAGAGGTAACCTATTCTTTTTTTAGAATGTTACTGCAAAAGGAAATTCAATAATAAGAAGCTAATATTTCTTTTATCCATGTATAGGAGAATAAGAGATTCGAGGATATAGTTGCTAAGAAGGTCAACAATGTAGTTGCTGAGAAGGTCAAGGAAGAATTGCTGCGGTGGTAGGCATCTCAGGCTTCCAATCAGCCTATGGTGACCCACTCTTCTCCTGATGCACAGACTGCGAGTAATCCTGGAGACCCATCGCCTAACACGTCTGCTGTAAGTATTGTTTATGACATTGTAGCTAGTCTTTTCAAGATGATATGTTTTCAAGATGATATGTATATATGTATAATATTCTTTACGTAAATTTGTAGGCATTGAAGCCATGCCGCTTAAGAATACAAGACTATGTTGTTGCAGAGGCGCAGGCTTACCCGTCCCTTCCTGGGGAATGGTTTCACGGGACTCCAATGCCACAGAGCTACGTTCGTGTGGGCCCATTACGTGTGTTACCCGATTGGAGGGAAGCTACATTGCCATATCCCCACCCAGATATTGATACACTTGCTGAGGCAGAAGGCGGGGTCATATTGTGGCCCAAAGAAGATGTCGTCTACACTACTGAAATTGTAAGATAAATTTACATTGATTTAGACTGTTAATGTGTATATATGATGTCAACTGATCTGAAATTATATATACAGGTTAAAAAGAAGACACCAGGAGCACCTAGGCCTCCACCTCCACTTCCCGCATTACCAACTTGGGTTCCAACTGACCTAACATACCCGTTAGGTCCTGCTTGTAGGGGAATGACATGTTGGCAACAGGCACATAATATACATTGCCCGATAATTGTTTCTTTAGATGCAGATTATGCAGGTCAATCATACGATAGCTCTTTATTTATACAAGATATTATTGAGCTGTTCATATATGATTGGCTGAGTACATCAATGATTGAGACATGGATAAGGTGAGATCTTGTTTATACATCCATATACCTTGTGTAAGATCCGGTGATCTGGTTTCTTATATATTAATGCATACGTAATGCATGTTTTGCAGCTACTTAGTCGAAGATCATTGCAAAACAATTTGCATTTGATCATGTGGGATTTTTGATTCCATCATTGATTAGTATGGTAGCTAAAGACCCTGATAATGTTAAACAATACTGTATAGATGCTTTTACAATTTTTGGTCAGCAAAAGAAGACGATAATAATAGCTCCATTCAATGTCAAGTAAGTTTACTTTATTTATAATTTGGACTTAAGAAAATTCCATTTTTATTGTGCATTTTGAGTTATTAATTGTTAACTTTTTACCTCTAGCGGTAAACATTGGGAGTTACTAGTTATTGTCCCCAGGACGTTCACTGTTTATTATCTAGATCCCGCGGGAAGTACATTAAAAACTAAAATTGGACACGTAATGAGAATGCCATTATTCTGGTGAGAAATATTTCATTTTTGTATCTGTTAACATCTGTTATTACATTACTATTTACTTATGTAATTTAGTGTGTTATATTAACATGTAGGGGTTTAGATGCATTCAAAAAGGCTGGAGGAACGGTCCCAAGGAAAAAGAACCAGCCAATAAATTGGCAGAACGTACAAGTTCCCGACTCCAATGTATATATTATTGTTGTGAATTGTGCTTAGTTGTATTAGTTTGTATGTTTCAATTTATAGTGCGCTACACAAGACAATGGCTGAGTATGCGCATACTATGTGATGCAATATATGCAGATGATTATCAAACATGCCGCATTGGACATCGATACCATACATGAGGTATTATATATAGTCTCATTAGTTAGTATGAAATATATCAATCTTATTTTTATATTATTACTTATATATATACATCATTCTCTTTGCAGGTGTTTAAAACTGACAACACTATAGGTAAACGCTTAAAAACTATACATGCTCCATATACGATGGAAGCATTAAATGAAATAAGAGAAGAATGGGCAAAAGTCATACAAGCAGTGGCAACTGTAAGATATAATTGGGATGTTGATAGAGATAATGAATGATACTTTGTAAATGAATATTTCTGAATGTTAATACATGTATTTGAATGTTTCTATATGTTTGAATGTGAGAATTGAATTGATGTCTGAATGTATCTACTTGTGTGAAATTTTCCTTGGGACTTTTGCAGGTTTGTGGCCTGTTTGTAGGCTGATATCAATGGATGTCGTAAACCTGCAGTTCAGAAAACTGAACTGCAGGTTCTCATCCTGCTGACCAGCAAAAGCAGGCCTGCAAACTGATATGAAAAAAAAAATAGATATAGGCGTCGGTTATTTATAGAAAACCGTCAGCAAAGACATACAACGTCGGTTATTGGATAAAAACCGACGCCTAATAGTACAAACAACCCGGCCGTGGTGGAAAGCACGGCCGTGGTGGAAAAGGCGTCGGTTATTCATATAAAACTGATGCCTATAGTACTAAATACGGCCGTGCAGGGAAGCACGGTCGTGTCGTCTTGAAGTATGGTGTCGGTTTTTTATAGAAAACCGACGCCAAAAGGGTTCGCGCCACAGAAAACAACGTCATCTAGGACTCTTTCTGTGTCGGTTACCAAGTAAACACCGACGCTATAGTCCATATAGGCATCGGTCTTTTAGTAGATAACCGACGCAGAATGTGTCCTAGATGACGTCGTTTTCTGTGGCGCGAACCCTTTTGGCGTCGGTTATCTACTAAAAGACAGACGCGTATATGTTAAATAGGCGTCGGTTAAAAAATCGATGCCGAAGTGTTCGACCTTTAGCGGCGCCCACATAGGCGTCGCTCAGAAACCGACGCCAAAGGGGGTTAAACAACCAACGCCAAAGGCTGTTTCTGTAGTAGTTAATGGTTATTATGGAGCATCTTGATATTGCACTTAAGTATATAAATGTATTCAATATCATTATTACTAATGTTTGCACAAATGTTAAGAAGATATATAAATTCTCCATGTCTCCCTTACCCTCCCCATTTACCTTGTATGTAATTGGGTAAGGGTAAAGAAGGCTAGGGATATTAGTGGGGATGGGAATTACCGATATCCTTACCCGCCATACTTTCTTGGTAAGGGTAAGGGTAAGCCATTACCCTCCCCATACCCTCCCCATTGACATCCCTAGAATGGATGGATCTGGGGACAAGAGGAGGGGTTATTTATTATTATCCAAAATTCAAGGATTTCTCTGGGATTTCTTCAAAACTTTTGAGGGTTCCAAGAAAAATTCAACAAAAACATTTCAAGAATTTTGCTTTTGTGGAAAATTCTAATTGGTCACATGTTTGTAGATGGGATCCATGTCGTAAACCAAAGAGATAACTAAGTCATGTTAAATGATGTAACCTATGCTTGAAATTGTAGTTTCTACAATAGTCCTTTACAGAACATAAGCATTGTGTACTGTTATCCCATTATTTCCTATTGCATAGTGGCCACTCTTAATGTTTCTTTGCTCAAATACATTGATTAAAGCAATCATGAAACCACAGACTCACTTAAAGTATTGGTTACCCTATGTTTTGTATGCAGTGAATGAAGATGAGAGGAATAGATGATCGGGAAGGGTAGGAGATACTTATATAAGTATTTTTGGTGAGAATAAAGAGGGGAATGGCAGGTGATCATAATATGAGATGTCATTTCTAAATATTGGTCATACTATTTTTAAAAAACCATAAACCACATACATATAAGAAAATAAAAACCTCCAAATTCCTAACGTTTCCCTCCATTTATCCATCTTTTTTCATGCTTATAATTTATTTATCTTAAAATTTTAGTTCCCATCAAATTTATCTTTATTTATGTTTAATATTATTTTAAAATGTTTTCTAAGTTAAATTCTACTTATATTTACGTTTTTAGTTGTTCCTTCTATGTTTATGTACCTCTTTAAAAGGTATCCCTAATTTTTCTCACCAACATTTCTATTTTCGTCAAAATTTTGTACAACATTTAGAATGTATAAAAGACAAAATATTCAATATTTTATTATATTTTTGAATATAAGTATACTTACATTCATATTATATATAATTTGTACTAGAATTATCTCAATAGTTCTATGTGTCATAGACAAATCTGTTTAAATTTTCATCTAGTTATCTTGTTTTTTCTTCATTTTTGTGTGTTTGTACTTTTAGTTATTTCTAATGGTTTAAGTCTCCAACCAAGTTCCATTGAGATCCCATTGATTGTGTGTGTCAAATATTATTATTTTTATATTTTCTATAAGTTTCATAATTTTTTCCATGTATCCAACCAAGTTATTCCTCTAATATTACATATTTCCCTCCAACTTTTCTAAAAAATATTCCATTGAAGCTTTTTCCCTTCTCCTTGTCTCCACTCCAATTTTGCATGGAAGTGAAGTTTTTGAAAATATGCGTGAATCTTTCATCTCTACTCTCCTCCCTTCCCCTCCCTTTTCCATTACTTTGTCTAACCAAATAGCTTGAACCTTTACTCCTCTAGTCCATTCTCCTTCATTCCACTCCTTGCAGATAGGCCCTTAATTTTTCTTTAGATGCACTTTTTTCTATTTGTTCTTCCACAATAACCCCCCTATGAAGGAATTAGTGTTGTATTCAACAAAAGAAAAGTTGTAAAGATAAATTAGATACCAACTATGCATAAAATGGCTCACACTTATGTTTTATTAGTATTATTTCCCACCCATGGTTTACATTAAAAGTAATGACCCACACTCCCACAATCTCTAGTAAGGAGATATCAAACTTGGAAGGGGGACCTAATAAGAAGCAAAAAAGATCACACGAGTAGAGTTAGGGAAGCAACTTTATATGTAATTATCATATACATAAAATAGGAAAACCAAATAGACACACTCAAAGATAGTCACACATCATAATTATTTTCATAAATAAACATTTAAAGGAACCATAAATATGTAAAAAACATAAGTTCAAAATGAAAGGAAATATAATCATGCTCTTAGGGATTATTACATACTTGAAACATGAAAGTAAACTAGATAAGGAACTATAAACTATCTCTAGCTAGATGCTCTAATAGTCATGATTAAGTATATTCTTGCACTTTCATTTTGTAACATATCAATATATATACATATATATATATATATATATAATTGATGCTAGAAATTTTAATCCCATAGATCAAATGTTACCATACTTGAATCATTAAAATTGACCAAACAAAGATAGAGTTGTACCTTGATACACTTTTTTTACCTAAATGGATGTATAATGGGAATATAATGATTAACACCAATATAAATGCTAACCATAGATACTTGTGACCCTAAAGATGCTCTATTTATATAAATTCAACTAATATAATATGTTAGATCTCTGAATCCTAACTTTGTACTTTGTGAATGTTGATGTTGTGTGTGGGATGAATAATATGTTGACCTAAGACCTAAATTAGAGTCAAATAACCTGTTACGACCCCACCTTTCCGAGAACCCCCAATTAAGGGAGAATGAGAGGTCGAAGTCGCACACATAATTTCCGGATCAAAGGTTCGGCAATTAACCAAGAACAATTATTAAATTTTAACAGACTAAACTGGAAAGTTGTAAGAAAATAAACTTTTGCATACCTTTTGAAAACTTGGATCTCTAAACTTCTATCCACATATGAATTCTACTCTAACTAATCCTCCTTGTATTTTAATTCATGTATTTCACAATATGATGATTTATAGTTTGTCCTTTTGGCTTTGAACCTAAAACGCCGACAAATAAAACGTCGGTCAGCATAAAGGTTGTATGTGGGGGAAACAATAATCGTGCAATTATTCATAACAATGTATTGCAGCCAATTACCATTTAACAAACAATTTTACATTTTAAATATAACTACGCGATCCATGCATTCCCTATCCTCTATGATGTCCCTACAGTGGACATGGATACTACTTTCCTTATAGTAGTAGCTCCCCATTAAACCCCTGATGGTCCCACCTATAGGTGAACCAATTTCTAGGGTTGAGTCATATGGCACTACCCGTAAGTAGCCCACTCCTTAACTCATGGCATGCTAAAGGGTCTCATGGCACTACACTTGGTAGCCCAATTTCTAACCCACGATAGCCTATACCTTACTCTAGGTTACCCCTTTTTAGCCATTACAAGACACAGAGGTGGATTCAGATCTAATCAAGTTATATATATATTCATGGTGATAATCATAGTCACTTTATAGTTGCATGAAATAAAAGGCATTCAACAGTTATTTTCAAGCAATTGATAAAAACATTCAGGAATCGCGGTGAAACTAAAGCGATTATTCATAAGCATAACCGCATACCTTATGCCATCGAAGAAATTATGCATAACATCATATACTTTAAGACTGTATCCAAACATCCAAGCAACTAAGCATACAATCAACAATAGCTGACACAAAGCATTCTACATATGTGTCACCATGTATCCGCTTTACATTATTCAGATCTAGATGCGCTCCTAAACTAGGGTTTAAGACTATCTCATGTTTGGACTATAAGTTAGGGTTACAAATCCTAATCTAATCATATTATGGTTTCTAAGATTACAACATATAATTGATCATATTAGGTGAAACCCTAATCATCATCTTACACATATTAAACTATTCATGATACCTAGATCACATTACTGGCATTAAGATTATAGCAAGATGTCAACATTGGTTTTAAAACCCTAAAATAGCATGTATAAGATTATTAATCTAGCATCATCAATTATTCATCATTATCAAGGATTTATTTATTAGACATGTCGATATCAGGTATTAACTCAACATAACTAAATCTACTCAATTAAGCATCATTATAAAGCAATTCTTAGATCTTCCTTTCTATTAATCATAGTACAGCACATATTGCATATACTTTTAGAACAAGAAGCTTAATCAGACTTTTATTATATTTTCTTTCGATTCCTCTCATTTTTCTGATCAGTTTGATATGTAGTTTTGCTATATTTCGAGTTACCAATAATTAACTAGATCATTTTCAAGAATAAACATACATAGGCCAATAATATGTAGACATGTCATCATAAGAGTTACCTTATTTTCCGGGCTTGCAAAATCCTTACTGGGCTGGCTGAGATTTGGGTCCAGCCAATAGGAGGCGGTTCAGTAGAATTGGGACTTCGTCCCTTTCCCTCGCTCTCGGTCCTGCGTCCCTCATCCTGTGCGCAGGTGTAATTCGCCAGCGCTACCACGGCGAGAGGCAGATGTCCGCCCTGCCACCGGGTGCCTAAGGCACGATGCTTCTACGGCAGCCGCATCTATCTGTCAACATCTCCGGTCACCACTACTGGTCACCATAGCAACTTGGGAAAAGTAACCGAGGGTGCTGGTTGCAACTCACGCTCCAGTGAGGCAAAACCTACTGCTCTTCCTCCTCCCGCCTGTCGACTACCTCCACATGCTCGACCCAGTGATGGTGATGGTGAGGATTTTGCACCCACCCACCCTGCTGATCTGAGGGGCAGGTGGAGGCCTCAGGATCCTCACCCGTCCTTGACGGATACGGCTAGGTTCAGCCATAGCAGTGGTGGCTGACTCATCCTTCCTGGCATCTCTGATGGATGGACGTCGGTGGCCCAACATCTTCCAGGCTTCACCAAACTCACTTCAGGAGAGAGCCCATAAAACTTCCTGGCTTCTCCAGGATCTCCACGACCAACGACCACCATGACGATCTTAAAGTATGCCACCCCTGATCATCTTAGACGCTACAAGGAGAGGTTCAAGCATCATATCCTCTAGGTAGTTGGGTTGGCAGGTGTCTTGCCATGGAGGGAAACCTAGATTGTATGTACCTAAGAAGAAGAAGATGAAGGGGGTCAGAGGAGGTGGCTTGATGGGGGTGTTGCAGGAAGAAGGAAACAATGTCGATTAGCTCCTGTGTATAACCTTAATGTATATATATACATATCCCTTCATCATATACTTTTTCATTTCCCTATATCTTCTCTTCCACAAGTGGAAAGCCACATCATTACTTCTTTCCAAAATTATTTGATTGATATTCCTTTCAAATAATTTTATGAAAAGTCAAGGCAAGTTTCAAGGGAAGGATTGAATATGTTTCCCATCTTTTTAATGCATAAATGTCGACATTATGAGATGGAACTTTCCACTACTCCATAAAACATAGATTTTATTACATTGGATATAAAAGGGAAAGCAAATAATAATATCTTTCCCACTAATATTTGGTCTTGGAAAATTGTTATGACTTGTAACTTCTAGATTATTCCTTCACCTCTTTCTTTGATACATTCCTCCAAAATATTCATTAAATTAATGTTCTTCCCACCTATTTTGACATTGCGGGAGACTTATTGAAATATCTTTTCATATCCATAACTTTCTATTTTCCACATTATATCATTGTTTTCAATTTCTTTCTTAATAAAGAAATATTTAATTGATCTTTTCTTTTCTTATTACATTCTCTTTGCAACTTTGGACTCCTTGGAACCCAAGAGGCACAAAATCCACCTTTGGATTAAATTCTTTTGCCTTCTAGAGGTTTCTACATTTTTCTTTTATCCATTTCTTATTAATAATGGAGTTCCTTTTGTCTTTTCCTTGTTATTGGGCCCAATAGCCTATAAAGCCCACAAAACAACCAACAAGGCTATTGTAAACGAAATCCATTTATTCAAATCAAATTATATCATTATTTGTTCAAATATCTTTAATAGGAGAAACTACATTTCTCACCGCAAGAACCCAAAAATTGGGGTTGTAACATCCTTCCCCTCTTATAGGAATTTTGTCCTCAAAATTCCATCAAGCAAACAAACAATTCAGGATAAGACTTTTCCATGTCCATCATTGGCCCCTATGCTGCTTTACCTTATCCGTGGCACTTTCAAAGAACCTTTATCATCACATATTCGTTTCTCTGAGTTCTTTCACCTTGGCATCTATAACCCTCACCGGTGACTTAGGTCATTTCAGCCTCCCTTGGGGCTTACTAGGTTCATTTCTCATCACATGGTCTGGGTACCTCACATAGTGCTCTAAATTGGATACATGGAACTTATCACACATTACTTTATCCCGAGGGGTAAGATCAAACTTAACCTTCTCCACCAAACCATGTCAAAAGAACCCATGCATCTGGGAATCAGCTCTCCTAGCTTTAATTTAGAGGGGTCAGATTTTCATGTCACATATTCTCCCACAGTGAACTGCATGTCAGTCTACTTTGCATCCTCTCATGACTCCCGTCGTCTCTAGGATCCTTTCAGCCATTGCACGATCAAGTGACTTCATCTACACACACTTTGGTCCTTTTCTAACCATCATGTGGTCCTTTCACCAACATCACCTTACTGAAGTGGTGACCCACACAACCTCCCTTATAGAGCTTCTTTAAATCCCGATACTGGCTATGGTGGTTATCATCACAACTGTCACTAGATATCACCCTGAATGAGCACACATGCTCTCATCAGACCCTTTAGTCTGGATCATACTATCCATTAGTTGGAGGTGATAAACTGTACTAACATAGAGTTCTTCATGTTTCTACTTCCATCTCATGGAAGTGAACCTTTAGGTTATACTCAAGAACTTTTGAACTCGCATCATGGTGTATTTGAACCATCTCTCTCATCTATAGTTTAACTAGATATGTCCCTTGACAGAACTCTTTATTTCTCATGTCATCTAGGTAAGGTGATCTACCATAACCCATATTGCATCTCGACCTTCCTTGGTCCAGGGGAGACTTACAACATCCATAGTGATGAACTCCCTTTCTCTTTCGGGGACTCTTTATCCTTTATATCAATGCACTGGGTTATTGGTGTTCATCCTTCACCTACGGCTTGCATGGCCATAAACCACATGCAACTTCATCTTAGGAATCTAAAGTACTATTGTCACTTATTATCTTGGTAGTACTATGGTGTATGGTGATCTTCAATCATGATTTCATGTATGTCATAATTCCTCAAGATCGATTCCTCAGAAACCCTAAACCACTCTAGTCGAGGTTTTATCACCTTCCTTTCCAAAGAAGTGTATCTGAGGTTCTATCACCATCCTTTCATTATATCCAGGACTAGACTGGCTAACTAAACAATCATTAACTTTTTCAACATATCTCGTTATATCTGAGTGTTAGACAAACACATCTCCTTTCCAAACTTAGGGTTAGCCCAACCACCTCTTCTAGCTTCTAGCCAAACTAGTCAGATATATCTCAACCTGAGCATCCATTACCACTTCACATCCTTAGGTATTAGGTAACATTGAAGACATACACTTCCATGTATTTCACTTATCATCTCGAACTCTAAGTCCATCTTCATTGAAAACACTTTGAGCTCATCTTTTTGGTGATCAAACTCAACCTAGTACGACTTGCAAGTTCCACATAGCTTCTGCTAAAACATCCTCATTTCTCTTACTGTTTGTAAACCATCCATGTATTGTTTACTCCACCAGGGTATGTTATCATCTTTGTCCTCATACCTTGTAGCAACATTCCAACTCACATCATCTTTATCCTTGGTGTATGGAATGCATACTGTCCTATCTCTCACTCCCATAATAAGAGGAAATAAGCTTTGGTTGCAGTACAAATATAGAGTTCTTCCTATTCTAAGAGTAGAGATGGTACATCCCATCTTACCAGTACACCTTTAAATCTAAGTTGAAATGTTCCATTTATGCCTCTATATTACAATCATCTTGATATCAAAGTTACCTCCATGGAAAACTAGTTTTGAACCCACTTAGGTCCACACATATTCCTTGGTCATCACCTCTAGGTCTATAGGGTGCCGACACTTTTTGGGTCATCCCTCTTCCCTTATGCATCCAGAGAGTGCCCTACTCATCTGCCCTTTGGGTCCCATGAGTTCATCAAGGTGATAAATCTCCTAACCCATGGCCCTCATACAATGATAGCTGTTACCTCCCGACCCTATGGTCATGTACAACTAGGGAATTAGGCAGCTCCTACTTCCATCGGTCTTATCCCTACCTGACCCTAGGATAGACTTAGGATTCTCTTATAGTACATGTTCAACTTATAAGCTTACCCAAGCCTTCATCATCTCTCTCTGCATTCACGTGCTATCTTCCATCCTTTCATAGGGGTCATGGTGACCTGCCTACCCTGGTCAGGCCCCACACCGGTTACCTCCATGGTAACACATCCACATGCACTTAGAGATGGTTAACTATGGGTCTACCTATTCATTATCATACCATGTACTTTTTACTTAGCTTCTCAAGATCCTATGAGACCTCTTTAGGTTACCTTAAACCAACAAAACCGGTATACCCTACAAAAGGGTCCCTCTCGTAGGACGGGAGGAAACTTCATCCCTTGACAACAAGGTCACAACCATCCTTAGGGTTGATATACACATGAACATGCTTAACCCAGCAACTACTAAGGCATAAGAAGACCACCTACTAAAACATGCTAGGTCATACTTGTTCTCTTTCCTCAATCACTGGATCAAGATCATACCTTCCCATGCCATCAACTTAGTTGTGAGGGGTTTGTCAAACACACCTTAAACTTAAGGGGTTTCCCTTACCTCTGAACGTAAGAAGTACCATGCTCGCATCTATAGAAACTCAACTCTCATCATGAGCATTAGGTACACCACTTCCCCTCTTAGGCCTAGGAACCCTAGGTTCACTTTTTGATGACCAACTACATGCTCAATCTATTAACCATGAATCAGGCATGTATAAGGCATGAAATACACTTCCTTTCATCCTTCTACTCGAGCAACACTTCAGAGTCGAGTCCTCCTTAAGGACAACCAACAAGGCATAAGGCCCCACAACCTGTCACTAAACCTCTCCAGGGTATACGAAACGTCTTCTTCCTTTCTTAGAAGGTAGGCACATTGGTGCCAGAAACCTCATCCTCTCTCTAGGGTGTGGTTCCTTTAAGGGCAACCAAGATATCATCAGCCTCCAGGGATCGAGCATGAGGCAACCCCTATCATCCACTTAGGTCACATCATCCTCAACTCCCCATTGTTCCTCATATCTTGGAGTCTGGGCTTCCAACCTCCTTACATGAGGCCCACTCTCTCTCTCTCTCTAGAGCTAACCCTACAAACAACCTTACTATTAGAGGTCCTCTTTCCATGAAGGATCAAGCTCACAGGCATACCTCTATGTGGGTGAAACCTAGGCTCAAACTTATGTTTACTCAAGATTATCCCTAGCCCTTTATGCTTATCTCATCAGCTATCCAACATACTTCCTTGAACAGGGTTTTAACCTTCTGATCATACTACTGATGTACTTTGGGTGCCTACTATGCCATGCTCATATAAGATCATGGGGTTTCCATAGGTTCTTCTCTAACCTCATCAATGAAGGAGCTATCCTTCACTTTCCACTTCTTGACCCTTCCCAGGGTTGGGTTACCAAAGGTACTCAGTCATCCAACCTCTCATGGCTCATACGTCATCCAAGGCATGTCCATCCAACCACCTGGTCTACCATGACATCTAACTCATCAGGTTGTCTCTCTCTCTAGCCTTCACTTAGGGTTAGGGTTAACATCATCCTCAGAGCATGTGCCAAGTCTCTACTTGTAATGGAGATCTCTATCTCTAAGACTAACTCTCTTTATTAATCCTCCTGACAAGAAGGTCTAGCCTTAGGTCTCTTCTAAGGGCATGAAACCTTATGTCATATGACCTAAGCATGTATCTATCCTTTAGTTTATGCTTAATTTATTAAGCTAATGTCCATGACATCTTATTTATATGCTTTTCCTTAATTTGGTGGAGGATTCCATATACCTTATCACACTTACCCATACCTTAAGAGGGTGAAGAGAAGAGAGAAAACCCTAATCCTTAATATCCTTAACATAATTTGAGTTGAGAAGGGATGAACACGATGAGAGAGTCCTAAAGGTATCTTATTTCGAATCATACCCTATGATTTTGGCCAGGCAGTCACACAGATCCGGAAGTCCTCATATTCCGACTAGCGGTGCAGAGGAAAATATTGCCATCCCCCGATTGTGATCCTTTTCTAGACACCTCCTTCTTTCAGATAATCCTCTAATAACTCCCTTGGGTTCTATGGAGCTTGTAAAATTTAGTAATTATTAATGGTTAAGTAAGGAACCTACGCTCTGATACCATTTGTAACAATCAGGCCCACTGCCCAAGGCTCTAGTAGAGTTTTAGGAATAATGAGTGGCCCCACAGACCACCACTAGCCTTAACTACGAGCTTTAATCTCACTTTCGTGCAAGCCAGGATCAACTTCCCAACTGGTCACCCATCCCAGTACTACACCAAGCTGAGCATGCTTACCTATGGAGTTCTTAGTGATGGGCTCTCGAAAAAGGAGGTGCACCTTGGTGATATGGTTAGTCCAATCATTCCTTTTAAGATCATATTATCCAAGGCCTCAAATCCTGGGATGTTACAATCTCCCCCACTTAGATTCTTGACGTCCTCGTCAAGACTCAACTATATGGCCTCATAATCTGACCCCATTTCAGCGCATACCCATAATGTCCAATGGACACCCAGTTCTTGATCACGGATTACCAATGCAAGGGTGGCTACGTCAACCATGGACAACCCTTTCCTACATGCTTGGACCGCACGACTCAAGATTGGCATGCCACGTTCCCATGCGGGCCCCACCTACTGGAGGGGTTATGGCTCTGATACCAAATGTTATGACCCCACCTTCCGGTAACCCCCAATTAAGGGAGACCGAGAGGTCGAAGACGCACACATAATTTCCGGATCAAAGGTTCGGCAATTAACCAAGAACAATTATTAAATTTTAACATATTAAACTGGAAAGTTGTAAGAAAATAAACGTTTACATACCTTTTGAAAACTTGGATCTCTAAACTTCTATCCACATATGAATTCTACTCTGACTAATCCTCCTTGTATTTTAATTCATGTATTTCACAATATGACGATTTACTGTTTGTCCTTTTGTCTTTGTACCTAAAACGTCGACAAACAAAACGTCGGTCAGCATAAAGCTGGTATGTGGGGGAAACAATAATCGTGCAATTATTTAAAACAATGTATTGTAGCCAATTACCATTTAACAAACAATTTTACATTTTAAATATAACTACGTGATACATGCATTCCCTATCCTCTGTGTTGTCCCTACAGTGGACCTGGATACTACTTTCCTTATAGTATCTCCCCATTAAACCCCTCATGGTCCCACCTATAGGTGAACCAGTTTCTAGGGTTGAGTCATATAAAACTACCTGTAAGTAGCCCACTCCTTAACTCATGGCATGCTAAAGGGTCTCATGGCACTACACTTGGTAGCCCAATTTCTAACCCATGATAACCTAGACCTTACTCTAGGTTACCCCTTTTAGCCTTTACAAGCCACAGAGGTGGATTCCGATCTATGCCAGTTATATACATATTCATGGTGATAATCATAGTCACTTTATAGTTGCATGAAATAAAAGACATCCAACAGTTATTTTCAAGCAATCGATAAACACGTTCAGGAATCTCCATGAAACTAAAGCAATTATTCATAAGCATAACCACATACCTTATGCCATTGAAGAAATTATGTAGAACATCATATACTTTAAGAGTATATCCAAACATACAAGCAACCAAGCATATAATCAACAGTATCTGAAACAAAGCATTCTACATATGTGTCACCATGTATCCTCTTTACATTATTCAGATCTAGATGCGCTCCTAAACTAGGGTTTAAGACTATCTCATGTTTGGACTATAATTTAGGGTTACAAATCCTAATCTAATCATATTATGGTTTCTAATATTACAACATTTAATTGATCATATTAGGTGAAACCCTAATCATCATCTTACACATATTAAACTATTCATGATACCTAGATCACATTACTGGCATTAAGATTATAGCAAGATGTCAACATTGGTTTTAAAACCCTAAAATAGCATGTATAAGATTATTAATCTAGCATCATCAATTATTCATCATTATCGAGGATTTCTTTATTAGACATGTCAATATCAGGTATTAACTCAACATAACCAAATATACTCAATTAAGCATCATTATAAAGCAATTCTTAGATCTTCCTTTCTATTAATCATAGTACAACACATATTGCATATAATTTTAGAACAAGAAGCTTAATTAGACTTTGATTATATTTTCGTTGGATTCCTCTCATTTTTTTATTAGTTTGATATGTAGTTTTGCTATATTTCGAGTTACCAATAATTAACTAGATCATTTTCAAGAATAAACATACATAGGCCAATAATATGTAGACATGTCATCATAAGAGTTACCTTATTTTCCAGGCCTACAAAATCCTTATTGGGCCGGCTGAGATTTGGGTCCAGCCAATAGGAGGCAGTTTAGTAGAATTGGGACTTCGTCTCTTTCCCTCGCTCTCGGTCCTACATCCCTCATCCTGTGCACAGGCGTCATTCGCTAGCGCTACCGCGGCGGGAGACAGATGCCCGCCCTGCCACTGGGTGCCTAAGGCACGATGCTTCTACGGAGGCTGCATCTATCTGCCAATATCTTCGGTCACCACTACTGCTCACCATAGAAACTTTGGAAAACTAACCGACGGTGCTGGTTTCAATTCACGCTCCGGCGAGGCAAAACCTACTGCTCTTCCTCCTCCTTCCTGTCGACTCCCTCCACATGCTCGACCCAGTGATGGTGATGGTGAGGATTTTGCACCCACCCACCCTGCTAATCTGAGGGGCAGGCGGAGGCCTCAGGATCCTCACCCGTCCTTGACGGATACGACTAGGTTCAGCCATAGCAGTGGTGGATGACTCGTCCTTCCTGGCATCTCCGATGGTTGGACGTCGGTGGCCGTACCTCTTCCAGGCTTCACCGAACTCACTTCAGGAGAGAGCCCATAAAACTTCCTGGCTTCTCCAGGATCTCCACGACCAACAACCACCATGACGATCATAAAGTTTGCCACCCCTAATCATCTTAGATGCTACAAGGAGAGGGTCAAGTGTTGTATCCTCTAGGAAGTTGGGTTGGCAGGTGTCTTTCCACGAAGGGAAACCTGGACTGTATGTACCTAAGAAGAAGAAGATGAAGGGGGTCGGAGGACGGGGTTTGATGGGGGTGTTGCAGGAAGAAGGAAATAATGTCAGTTGGCTCATGTGTATAACCTTCATGTATATATATACATATCCCTTCATCATATCCTTTTTTGTTTCCCTTTTTCTTCTCTTCCACAAGTGGAAAGGCACACCATTACTTCTTTCCAAAATTATTTGATTGATATTCCTTTCAAATAATTTTATGAAAAGTCAAGGCAAGTTTCAAGGGAAGGATTGAATATGTTTTCCATCTTTTTAATGCATAAATTTCGACATTATGAGAAGCAACTTTCCACTTCTCCATAAAACATAGATTTTACAACATTGGATATAAAAGGGAAAGCAAATAATAATATCTTTCCCACTGATATTTGGTCTTTGAAAACTGTTATGACTTGTAACTTCTAGATTATTCCTTCACCTCTTTCTTTGAAACATTCCTCCAAAATATCATTAAATTAATGTTCTTCCCACCTATTTTGACATTGTGGGAGACTTATTGAAATATCTTTTCATATCTGTAACTTTCTATTTTCCACATTATATCATTATTTTCAATTTCTTTCTTAATAAAGAAATATGTAATTGATCTTTTATTTTCTTATTGCATTCTCTTTGCAACTTTGGACTCCTTGGAACCCAAGGAACCCAAGAGGCATGAATTTCACCTTTGTATTAAATTCTTTTGCCTTCTAGAGGTTTCTACATTTTTCTTTTCTCCATTTCTTATTAATAATGGAGTTCCTTTTGTCTTTTCCTTGTTATTGGGCCCAATAGCCAATAAAGCCCACAAAACAACCAACAAGGCTATTGTAAACGAAATCCATTTATTCAAATCAAATTATATCATTATTTTTTCAAATATCTTTAATAGGAGAAATTACATTTCTCACCACAAGAACCCAAAAATTGGGGTTGTAACATCCTTCCCCTCTTATAGGAATTTTGTCCTCAAAATTCCATCAAGCAAACAAACAGTTCAGGATAAGACTTTTCCATGTCCATCATTGACCCCTATGTTGCTTTACCTTATCCATGGTGCCTTCAATGAACCTTTATCATCACATATTCTTTTCTCTGAGTTCTTTCACCTTGGCATCTATAAACCTCACATGTGAATGAGATCATTTCAGCCTCCCTTGGGGCTTACTAGGTTCATTGCTCAGCACATGGTCGGGGTACCTGACATAGTGCTCTAAATTGGACACATGGAACTTATCACACATTATTTTATCCTGAGGGGTAAGATCAAACTTAACCTTCTCCACCAAACCATGTCAAAAGAACCCATGCATCGGGGACTCATCTCTCTTAGCTTTAACTTAGAGGGGTCGGATTTTCATATCACGAAATGTGGATGATTAGTGATAGTATCTAATAATGAATGTTAAGATAATGGAGTTAAAATATTATTGAATTTGAAATCATAAGAGATAACCTTTAAAGTTAAATCTAACTTTAAAATAGCGATCCACATAGGAAAATTATCCAAGTGACCTAATTTTATTATATTTAGATAATCATGGATATCTTAATCTAATAGGTATGAATGTGCGTAAATAACCAATTCTAATAATCAAGTTTTTGTTGACTTTGTTTTAAGCTCATCATTTTATATGTTTGTGTTCTCATTCCTTAGGTTTCCTCTCTCTCCACTCTTTCTCTCTCTCATTGAGTTCCCTATTTGGGTTTGACTTGGGTGCCTAGGCAAAGCCACGTCGAGTCTGTTTCTTCTCTACCCAGTTCTTGTTTGTTTTGAGAATCCACACTCCACATGAATGTGTTCCCCCATGCTCACTTTTTTCTTACCTCATCTTCTGCATTTATCTTTATCATCCTCTACTTATTACTCTATTGATCATAGATTGAAAGATCCTTGTGTCGATCATATTTTTTCACCCTAACAAAGCTTGGCATCTTGTATCCACTATTTCCCATTTTCATTGACATTCCTCTATTCCACGGGCCCGCACCTATAAACAACTACCCCTTAACCATCATAGACATTGGTCTAATATTTTCCCATTATTTGGTTTCTCAATTCTTGTTAGATCCCATTTTTGAGACTCCACCTTGACTGGTCGGTAGTTTGGAGTTCATTGTGGCATGCAATTGTGACCCTAGCTTCAAAAAATATACCCAATGTATTGTAAGGTTTTTGTTCCATCGGTTTCCCATGATTTGAGATATAGTTGTATTCCCCTATTATTCTTTGTTCTTTCTCTATGATAAAATTCATATAATGATTGGGTGCTTTGAATATTGGTTTTGGTTGTTAATCCTATAAATGGCTTCCTCGTGACATTTCAAAGCATTGAAGTGTTTTGAATTTGTATGTAGTCAATGTTGATCAACATTGTTGTGTTCCTTACCCTCCTATTCTAATGGTTTGAGAGGAAAGTAGTAGCTTCAACATCTCCAAGACCCAAGTAAGGGCTTGTTAGGTTAGGAGGAACTCACTAAACTCGATATTAGTACTAGTTGTCTGAGTTCTCATCAAGTTCAAAATTTTTGTTTAATTTCATGTGGCTTTTAGGTCAAACACAATATAAATTTAAGTGTGTTACCAACTATGATTCCAAAATAGGTGAGGAATATCAGTAACTGCAAAATATTTATTTCTTCAATGATTTTTTTAAACTTTCTTGTCTTGTTTAATTCATAATTTTTTATTTTTATCTAAAAAAATATAAAAAAATGCTAGTTGGAATAGAAAATAATTCTATCTATGATAAGACATCATTTTTAACCTAAATCTAGTGATATACACAACATTTAATAACTTTAAATATTCAATGAAATAATAGGTTAAAGATATGTTGTTTGAATCTATGGGATGAACTTGACATGTTGGAACATGAAATTTAGGTATGTTTCATATTCATATGATCCATATTTCATGATATCTTATGTACTATCTCCATCTCAATCTTAATATGATTGATGTATTATTCTTTAAAGTGCCCTTTTTATATGAGATTGATCTTGACTGAGAATCATTCATTGAAATTGATATTGATTTATCTGTAAGTTTTTAATAAGTGAAAAATGTATATTTGTCATGTGTACCATGCTCAACTTTATTGAATTTATGATTGATTTATTTTTTCATTACATTGTTCTATTCAATTAATGGAAACCTTGAATCAATTATTTGACTAAACTTAACTTTTCTTCCTTCCCCAATAAATTCATGTTTAATTTGTTAGAATTTTTTATATATTGGTAGTAGCACATTATGGGTCTGGATGGATCATATTGTGTAGTATTTCCCATATATGGGTAATTGTTCCTCTCATCTAGACCCATGCTCTCTCACCTTAATTATACACTATTACATAGAGGATTACATGTTCACAAACCTCCTTCCTAGGCATATATTGTGGAAGTGTTCTGGTCCTACTTTTAGACAATTGTATTCTTCTATACAATATGCATGCAATTGAAATGTATTGATTGATTTCATTTTTGTCTTTGTATTTGATTAAGGCAAGAATCGGTCATGATAATGTTTCTTCATATAATTATTATTATTATATGAATACATTTTGAAATCCAATTGGATCTAACCACCTTCTTCTTCATTGGGAACCTTTGATGCTTATGTCTGATGTCACTTATCCAAACATTGTCGAATTCCAATTTAATGTGTATATCGGGGTTTCCTACTTAGAAAATTCCATTTCCTCTTCTTTTGTGGGGTGTTCCCAAGCCCTTAGGTGACAAGTACTTTGGTATAGTTAGAAGAGCTTGACCCACAACATTCCCAACAGGAGCAGATCTTTGAGGTATATTGAAGCATCTAGGTTAACCTATGTGCCTCATTAACAATTATTTTACCAACTTTACTTTACCTTGTATAAATCATGTGTGGAACAGATTTATATTAATAAATGAGAACCATATTAGTCGGATATTTTGTTTCTACTGGTGCACCTTAGTTGTTCAGAACATAATTTATATGTTGAGTAATGGCTACTTCATGTCTTACATAAAAATATCGTGGTGTGTGGCATGAGATGTTTCCTCTTATTCGGTTGAGTAAGGAAGTGTTTTGCTTATAAGTTCTCGCTCGTTATAGGTATCCATTGGCTGCAATTTTTGAAATCATAGAATACATATCATTAGCACAATGAATGTGTTGAGTAAGTGGGCACGCCCCCCAAAGTAATTTAAATAAAAAGTAGCACAAGTGTTTTTGACATTTATAATTTCAAAATAAATCTTTTTTTAATAGAAAACTTTTATATCACTTTTATTTCCATCATGTGTACTTTGTTGTAACAAGCATGTAATACAACCACTTAATCATAAAGTCCACCAAATCCATAAGTAGACAATGTTTCACAAAGCACCACAGAGTCCACCATGTTCATAGGTACACAAAGTTTTCACAAAGTCCCCTCAAAATAAATAAAGGGAGTACTAGTGAATTTCACATGAATATCATGATGAAAAAAATTCCAAATAATTTAGAACGATGCATAATTATGTGTTCATGTATCTAGTCACAAGAGACATAAGATGAACTTACATGCAAGAAAATCTCAAATATGTGAAATACTACATATATAGTTCACCCAAACTACATCCTTAAATTCATAAAATTCAATTTATCTATTCATACTTTAAACCATATACCTTGTATTGGCGCAACCTCAAATCTTGTTAAAAAAAATAGGAGCTTGAAGGTCCTTAAATAAACTTTTTTATTCTATCACTAGGTTCCTTGAATGTGATATATTATTTAGGTTTTAATTTCTTTGTGGTACATAGTATAGGTTTAGGATATATAAACCTTATTCATAATAATAAATATAGTATTAACCCTTTAAGTTGGTAGATAATTGAGTATATGATTTCAAAAGTAAGATATTGTGGTATTTTCTATTATTTATTTTCCTTTTATTATCTAATTGGGCTTACTCTCCGCAAATCCATCACCTTACTTTAGTTTATGATATGTTGTGTCTCTTGTACATCATATCTTGAGATAGGTTATATATATGACTATCTATAAACCCTGATACTCATAATAAAGATTTTTCTTCAGATGGTATCAACAACAGTCATCTAGTTTCCAAAAGGGGCCTCCTCTTTTTTTTCTTTTTTCCATCTTTGTTCTTCCTTTTCTTCTTCTTATTCTACTTCTCTTCCCACCAAACCACCAGCCACACCCCACTGTGACCTCGCCTCCACCAGCCACCACCTACACGTGGTGCTCGATAATCCACTGCACATGCAGTGTGCAACCACTGGTTGAATGGATGGCAATTGCATGTTGATGCACCACCACACGAATGAAGTCCAAGGGGCAGTTTCCTAGGTTAGCCACCATTGTGGCCCTTGAGCTGGGTGGTGATTTCCAGTGGCATGTCTTTGTTGTCATTGTCTCTAGGGGTATCTGTTGGTGATATGCCCTATGAGGCAATCATATTGTGATTGTAATGACACATCTTGTAATTTATTTGATTATTAACAAAGCCAATACCAATTATTTTGTTCTTTTTGATATAAGATAATTAATAAATATAACGATGTCCTAATAATGTATGACTCAATAACATGTGAATTCAGGTTGAGAACCTGAATATGAGAGTGTGTGTATGTTAAGAGTATTTATTGTTGTCTTAGTTCCTAGTTGAATATTATTGTGGATATTAGGACAACACTAACACGTCATGAATAGTATGTGTGTTGATTGATGATTGGCTCATTGTTTATGATATTGAATATTAAATGAAATGCATAATTACTTGTTATGAACAAGTGTACTACATAGACACACTTTAAGTGTGATACATAGAAGCCAATAATGGTGGTTAGAATCACATTTCAATGTGATAGTGGTGATTGCGATCCTTAGACGTGAAGTCACTACAAGGATTGTGTGTTGTTTAATGTGCTTTAATTCGACTTCACATGACCTTGACAAGGATTGCTATACAAGTAGATAAAGGGAGTATATAATCATTGTAACACAAGTCACAATACTAGGTTTGAGTTGTTCTTCAACTTCTCCAATTACTTGGGCGGCAATGAAGTCTAGATAGATATCAATCATTGCTTGCAAAGTCATAATTTGATTATGAACATTGAAATAGGAGTATAATTGGGGAAACGATTAGAAATGTTCCAAGTCAAATTGATTACTAAATGTTTAGGTAATCAACTAGAATAATATTAGAATATAATCCAGGATGATTGGTTAAAAGGTTTTAAGCCAATTGATTGGATTTAAGTATTTAAATTATATGATATGTTGACCGGCTAACCCTAAGTTGATTGGTTAGATTTTACGTCTGGGTGACGAAAAAGTAGTTAATTAATTAATGGAATTAATTTATTAATTAATTAGTGACATGATTCCAATAATATACTAAGTGCATGTTTGTTTGTCCACAAGTGTCCTCCTTTAAACCCAACAGCAACTTTTGCTTCCCAAGGTTTAGGGAAATCATGCTTCCTTCCTTTTCCATTTATAGCCGGGTCATGAGATATGCTCAATACATGATCCCCTAAGTCGGCATCATCCCTAAGAGAGAGAGAAGGAGAATTACAGTGATTCTAGAAGTAACCAAGGAAAAGACTTCTCCTACCCACCAACTCTAATAGCATGATGAGGAGTTCCACTCCATCTGTGTGGATTATGTAAGGATGCATGCATCGCGCGAATACATTTTTAGGACATCAATGAGGACCGTGTGTGCACATGAAGAGAAACACACCCCATCACATGAGGACGTTTGTAGACTTTCTCGGTGACAAGGCATACCTTGTGAACCCTCTTTCCAAATACATCATTATCAATGAGATATGTTTGTAGAATGCATGGAGAAGTATTTTTTTGTTGCTTCCTCTTCTCATGTCACCTCCACAATTCCTAATAGTATATATTCCCATTTGCTTGATTTTTTTCTCAGGGATTCGTAGATTACTATGTCCTTTAGAGTTGCACCTATGGCCCCTTGATCATGTGTTTTCTAGCATAGCAATCTTTGTAGGAATTTGACTAGTACTCCCCACCTTCTCTATCACCCATAGGATCTTATTGGTGGAATGTTGATCTTAACATGATTAGGGTTTGACTTGATTAGTTAAGTTCCTTCAGGTGATTTAAGGTTGCATCAATTAGTTTACCTTAAAGAATTCTACAAATAATAAGGGTAGATTTGCAACTTCAGAAGATATAAAATGTATAAAGTATAAACTTGTCACATCATTAGATGGTACTATTTCACTTACATACATGCGAAAATCATCATCATACCACCATGGGATATTGATCCCTTATTACATCATACAGAGGATATCACTTCAATTAGGGCACAATGCCATGTCTAAAGTCATAAGACCATTCACGTTGTTCCCTGCAACAACGTCATTATTTCTCCATGCCTCATCAAGGCTCATCATCATACATGTGATACATAAGAGGTACAACAATCATGTACTTGAATTAGGGTTAAGGTTAAAGCAAACTGAATTAGGATTTCTAAAATAGAAATAAATATAAACCCTAATAATTATCATCTCCAACAAACATGGAAGAAAATAAGTCAAACATCATCATCACAAAGTCAACAAACATTGTGACATGTAGACCAGAAAACATCATCAACCACTTAGGATTAGTGGTGTCATCGACTGTTGAGAACTAGGTCACACCATTCTTGACGACCGAAGAAATCACCAACCTCAGTGACCCCAAAGTCAGGCACATAGGCAACCGCTGAGACTAGGTGCACCATCTTCATCAACTGTTGAGGATTAGCCAACTTGGAAACTATTGAAGGTTAACCCTCTTTAGTGACCACAAGGTTTAGGTGATACAATCAACCACTAAAAAACATAAGCATGGAGACTGAACAAAACTTGAATCCATAGCAACCACTTATGGTTTCATCACCATCATCGACCACATAAAATCCAAGACCCAAACGTCCATTCAAGTCCAGCATTCAACGACCACATAGGTGAAATCTTATCAACTAAGAATATGGAAAACAAAAACTCATCAACCACTAAGAAGGAAAGTCCTTGGTGACCAAAACATGTAGTCCATCTTGGAGACCACTAAACATCAACATCCTTGTAGGAATACAAGTTGATCACCACTATGAAATTGAAAACCATCAAGGTCTAACATGAGAGAAGCAAAAGCATGATTTATGAGAGAGAAAAAGCAACATTTCCACCAACATGCATGCATCAAAACTTCCATATTTAAGGTAGATTCATGCACAAGGTTTAGGGTTCATCTAAAGAGAGATATCTACTCAAGGTCACCATGAACACAAACCCTAGATCAAGACATTATCATTATACTTGTAATCACATTTTAGAGAAAGATTAAATGATACAAAGTAAAAGTAAGCAATAAAAATGGGGATAGTATATAACTCACCTTAGAGTTGATGTGGAAAATCCAAACATCAAGGAAGCTCCAAGAAAAGAGAGAGAAACCTAGCTTGATCACCAATATAGGCCAATCTAGATCCACCTTCAAGAAAGAGACAAACCCTAGGTCAATGAAGCAATAATGAGAGAAAAATCCTAGGAATGAAGGCAAAGAAGAGAAGTTCTTCAAGCTCATCTCTAGCACTACCATGGAACACCATGGATTCGTCCAAGAAGATAAAGAAAAAGGGTAGGAGAACAATAAAAGGTGGATAAAAGATAGGGGTCTCACTCACAAAGGTCAAGAAGAAGAGCAAGGATGCTCCAAACGATCTCAAGGAGGGTTGCTTCAAACCCTTTCTCAACATGCAAGATGGATCGTCTACCTTCTCTAAGCTTGAACTCCTTCTCCACCACAAAACTAAAGGGGACGAGCTCCAAGAGAAAGAAGAGATAAAGAGGGTGCAAAGGGGTTAGTTTCATGAAAGGACTTTAGAGGTTCATATAACATAAGGTTGGAGAGAGAGAAAGAAGGTTAGGTGTCATGTTAAGACATGTCTTGTGTCCACCAGATCTCATCCATGCAAGAACTACCATCAAGCATGCATCCGGGGCATTAAAACCAAGAAATAATACCAACCACTAGGTCCATGAAAACTGATCGATTGTTTAGATTCTCAGCGAACACCCTGGCCAAAAACTTAAAGGGTCGCTTAAGATCTGAAAAGAAATTGGTCGCTTAAAACCAAACCCTATGGTTCTTGGCTACTGAACTGATCAATTGTTGAGATTCTCAGCAAACACCCTAGCCAAAAACTTAAAGGGTCGCTTAAGATCTGAAAAACAATCGGTCGCTTAAAACCAAACCCAATGGTTCTTGGCTACTGAATTGGGTCACGGGCTCATCGATCACCAAGACCATAAGGCACACACCAAACACAATTGAACATGGATCAAAATATTCGTAGAGACCTCCAAAAACAAAGCTCGTCAGTCAAACACACATCAAGGCCAACCATCAACTAGGGCATCTATGCAAACCATAATATCAACACATAATGTCACCTCATCAAACCAAGGTATAATAAGGTGCCACAAAGCACCACTATATACAACATGATTTTAAAATATTTGAGGAACAACAAACATGTGACAAATTGCAAGAAAAAACCAAAACATGGGTAAATTGCTATTAAGTCTGAAACAAGCACATAAAAGCATAACTAAACTCAAACAACATCCAAACTGGACCAAATTTGAAACATAATCTTGTCACATGTTATCAAAGAACATAATAAGATTTTATTAAAGTTTTAAGCATCAAATCATGCTAATCAAGAAAGATGAACTGAAAAGCTTGGTCAGGGGTCTTACATGACTTATCCTTAATTATAGGACTTTGTGCTAGATTTCAAACTAATACTAATAAATTATATTCTTGATATAATCAAAAGAACCTTAAGATAGCTTACCAAAATAAGTGAATATTGTCTTTCGTATCACTAGGTGAAATTTTTTAAGTTATAGTTGATAACAATGTGGATGATGTTAGACCAAGAATTGAAACGAAAATCACTAGTACTTCCTAATTTTTATCCACCAGTGCCACTACGACAAATACCATTATACGTGGTAATCCATTCCCCAGTTCTATATGCATGCCATAAGTTATAACTAAAAGCAATCAAGCTAAAGCGGCACCATCCATATAATGCCTCAAAAAGGTTATCCACCGCCAACTCCTGGGCCCAAAAAGGATATAACTCCTAATTATCATATTTTTAAAAAGTTTATCACAACTCTTTCTCCGCTCCAGTCTAATTATCAACTATTCGTCTAACTACCTTCCCAAAATCTTACATGGCTTTCCGGTCCACAAAAGGCACATGTCGTGCTTCCTTCCCAAATCGCGTGAAGGTCCACAAAAGGCGCACAACGTGGTTCCTTCCCAAATTGCCGAAGTTTCTTCCTTCCGAAATTGTGTGACGTTGTTTCTTTCCCTAATTGTTCATCGAAGGTCGAGTGTTTTAGTTCTCTGAAGTCAATACAGCGTTGGTGTGAGGCCATCTCCATTATTTCCCTCACTTTCTCCCGCTTGCTTTCGCTTTCTACTCTCATCTCTGTCGTCACCAATTGCAGGTGTGAAGCCAGCAGTATCGTGAAAATTAATGGTTAGTACCGCACTCGGTCACGTACAACAACTAGGTTTGCCATGTATTTCTCCACAGTCTAGATTTAAACTCACTAAGTCTGTGTCTGTCTTCTCTCTATATTGGTAGACAATATCTACTTCTTGCAGCATAGGTGGATCAGAATTGTGTCTCCTAGTACTCGAGAACGAGATAACCAATGTCACCATCAACAACAAGACAACAAGTATGATATTGTCATTGACTGATTGTACTATACTCTGTTCAAATTTTGTAACACTAAATATCGAGACGTCTTCCATCTAAACTTCATTTTTCTTCATACAGTAGTGTTCATTTCTCTGATGTCCATTTATGCAGTAAGGGATACGAACTTCTTGTTTCTACCGTTGGATGATTTTTAGAAGAATATTTCATAGATCGGAAAGGAGGTAAAACCCTGGTCTAATTTTATATATTTCTGATCCATATAGAAACACATAATTTTGTATGATGTACATTTGTGTATTAAATAGGTAGATTTTCAGGTTTTTGTTAGTATGTAGGTTCTCAAAAAAAAAATATAAAAGGAAAAATAAAAGACCTTGTTATTTCATCTATGTGTGGTTTTCTTACAAATTGTAAAATTCTTAAATGAATAGAAAAGGTCATCGCTTCTTTCCTAGGCTTTTTGTTAGACATTCATTGTGAATTTGTTGTATTTATGATGAATCGTAAATTTCACCACTGATACATATCAAATATATGAAAAGCCATTTCAAGTTCGTTTACATTGGAAAGGTGTTTTCTATATCTAGCCAAAATTAGACGCTTCGTTAGGCATTTATCAAATATAATTCGCTTTTTACAAAAAAAAATTGTGAATCATGCACATGATAGTTCCTGTACGTATATTAGTAAAATCACTCTTATGCATTTAAATTTTGATGAATAATCACAAAAAGTGAATTTTAGAGACTGGGTAGGTTAGATATTTATTGGTATTATAGTTAATAAGGCTTCTTCCAAAGCACTGCAAGCATGAAACTTTGCATCCAAACGGTTAGGTAACCATAGTGGGTTCCTAGGGGTGTTTATGCTTGATCTAAGACATCAAGATCCAAATAAGCATGAACTATATCTAATTGATCACGTTAGATCAACTTGATTCATTTTTGCATTAGAATAGGTCTAGTTTGGGCATAATCGGTGTTATTTGGTCTAGATACTTATGCTTTGGTAAAATTAACCTCTCTAGGGAAAAATTGAGGAAGCTATGTTTCTTAGATAAAGTTATGCCAAATGATTTATTAGTTTGACTAAAAAGGGAAAGTTCGGTTAGAGTTAGGCCTCGTTAGCTAATCTAGATCAAGTTAGAAAAAATAGGAATAATTAGCATTAGTTTGGGTCATGCTTGATGTCACCTTTTTTAGTTACAATTGACACTACAAAAATCTCGCAACTCCTCACACTTCATCAATTTCTATGCTTATGACTTAAATATGGCCAAGTATGACTATGACAACTGATTAAGTCACTTAAAGGATATACCAACATAAATTATGTTTGAATTTTGTTGAATTAGATCAAATTGATATAGTTTAGCATTGAAACGAGTCTTATTAGGCCACACCCGATCTAGTTGGACAACTTGTTGTCATTTGGGCTAATCATGTTTATCTTGTAACGATATAACATTGTTGGGTTTAATATAGGGAAAATTGGGTCTATTTTGATCATGTTATACCAAATTATGTCTTATTTTTTTATAAATTTTGGCAAGCTAGGTTTGAGTTAAGCCAAGTAATCTAATCTATATAAAGTTAGCTAAATGAGGGAATATTAGGTCAAGTTTAGGGCACATTAGGTGACTTTTTCCATTTTATGATTGATCAGACTTAGTGAGAGCCACATATATGCAATTTTAACTTTATATATGTGAATTATAAAAACTAAAAATTTCCCTTTGAATGTCTAGACTCCATCTTAGGAGATTCTTGGATGAGTGGACCAATTACACGTATTCACAAGTATGAGTATATTTTATAATTTCCCACTATTGGAAGTATATGGAAATTCATTTTAACTGCCATCAACATTCCATTCAGCCAAGTATATTGTATCCAACATGTCTCTCAGAAACTGTGGATGGATTTTTCCTTTTTTCCAAACCGTCGACATTTTTTTCCGAATTTTCAATTAATTTTTTTCTTCATTGCATAACTTTGAAGTTAATTTATTTTGTTTCTATGCTATAATACTTTTCCATATCAATTATCAAGTTTAGCACACACTATTGTCTCGTGCATGAATTGGAAAGTTTCATATATGCAACACTTCTTCCTCACCATGAAAAAAGAATCTTTAAACTTGCTATTGTTGGTACGTACACAAGTAGAGTGTTGACGATGGGAGATGGGAAGCCTACATCTATCAAAATATGAATAAAAAGATGAACATATGTCTTGTATGTATGTAATGGTTATAAATAGTCTACGATTTAGACAATCACCTAAACCAACCACCTTTGACCAATTATCATTTATAACTAAATGTTTTAAATTAAATGGAAAAATATATTGAAGAATTTGAAAAGAGGTATATCCCTCTTAAAATTTTCTATGCAAATAATTAGAGACTGATCTTCAAAATTGCTTATATATAACATAAAAGGCGATGGTCATAATTTTTTTTTCTCATCTAAAATAGCAATCTTTTCTTCTTATGGTACACGTATTGAATGATTTTTAGAATGATAAATGAGAGCTCAAGAATAGACTATTTTCATATGTGTATGTTAGGTTTATAATTACATGCAAATTCTACTATCATAAGTTTTATACAATGTTCATCTATGTAGAAGTCTCCTGATTTGTTTAATCCATCATTCTAGGAATGAGTTTTTAATCATGCATATAACAACTTCTCTTAACCAATTTCCAATATCAGAAAACTCAACCCTATGTAAACTAAATGGAATAAAGGATTCTAACATCAAAATCTTCATTTGAGATATTTTCTAGCATTTATATATTCAATATATAAAATTGATGGATGTAAAAGTATATCTTAAATAATATAAACTTTTTATTTAATCAATGAAAAGAAGTACATTTATACAATTTCATTTTTCTTGGTTGAACTAGGAAGCGTAGGGCTTGTAAGGGCCCCTTTAAGTCATTTTCAGGGTTCATTAACTTAGTTTAGGTCAAAATTTTATCGCTTTAGGTCATATAGGGTTAAAGTGGCTCAAAATAAGTACGTGTATGTACAATTTTTGTTTTATAGGTCAAAATCATATTAGATTTAGGTTTATTAGGAGCAATTAGATTTTATCCCTCTATTTGCATAATTTGGTAAATCATGTCATGTTGTGTAGAATATAGGTAATGTTGGGGAAATTTAGGTGATTTGGTTCTAATTATGTTTGACTAAAATATATATAGGGGGAAATTAAGTCTCATTTAGGCTTAATCCAGGTCTACTTATGAATACTTTTAGGTCATGTTAGGTGTAGTTTTGGTGTGTAAATGCTCGACTAATCTTGTTAATGTAAATCCTAATAGACTAAACAACTAAAATAAAATAAATGCAACATATATATATATATTGATTATTTATAATCATGTAGTGGATACCCTTTATGATGGCATTCAACCTTTAAAATGCGGGTTGTAAAATATTCCTCCTTTCCATTTACTCATTTGCTTCATGAAATTGTGTTTCATTTGGTTCTAGTTGAAAACTACACGATATTAATCATCAAACACACCCATGATCTTGTTAGAAAGTCATTTTATATTTTTCCTATCATCATTATATGTAATTAAATAATGAAAGATTCAATACATGTTATATGGTTCTAATATCATTTTAACATCATTAATCTACAAGCTATGTATTTTTAGTAGGGATTTCCTCCATTAAAATCTCTAAATTATTTTTTAAGTGATTATATAGGTTTTAGTAAATACACTACTTTTTGACACTAAAAAGGGTGTTCTTCAACTTGGGCTACTAAGTGAGTTTCCTTTTAATCTTATCATGGAACTATATATCTGTAACTTATAGTTTATCTGTTATGATATATGATGTCAAGTAAGATTGATAATTTTTCGTTTAGCAAAATTAATTTAATGATTAATTTTTTTAATGAACATAGTAAATTATCAAAATTTCCATGTATTCTAATGATCTTCTATCAAAAACTTTTTTTTAAAATTTGTTGTAACTCCCATCTTATAGTTATGCCAATTACAAGTGTTGTTAATGTGATTTTTGAATGGAAGTCATTGAGTTAGCTTGTTGTGATAAACTTTTTAAATATATCAAAAAATATAGTTCATCTATGTAACTCCCATTTTCTAATTATGTTAACTACAAGTGTTCTTAATGTTTTTTTTAATGGAAGTCATCAAGTTAGCTTATTGTGATAAACATTTTAAGTATATCCTTTTAACTAAAATATAGTTCATCTCTGTAACTCCCCTTTTCTAATTTTGCTAACTACAAGTGTTGTTAATGCATTCTTTGAAATGGAAGTCACCAAGTTAGCTTATTGTGATAAAAAACTTAAGTATATCCTTTTACCTATAATATAGTTAATTTTTGTAGGATTGAATGGTTGGACTTAATAAGAGTTGGATGCAAAACAAAAATAGATTGTCATAAGAATACATTAACAGTGTTACAAAATTTATTCAGTTTGCTTCCAGAATTGTAGAGATTAACGGAATGATTCCTTGCCCCTATGTGAAATTTATTAATATGACCTACAAAAGTAAAGATGAAGTTAGCACCAATTTGATTGCTCATGGTATAAACGAGTGGTATAAGTGTTGGGTGACACATGGAGAATCAATTCAGTATAGTAGTTATGATGATAATGTTGATGGTGATATTGAGGCTCATTTGTTGGGAAAAAATGGCAATACTCTGCAAGACTCAAGGCGTGAGATTTAACATGGAAAACTCTCCCCAAGTTAAGGAGAGTAAAACTACGGGGCAATACCGGTCAACAAGCACTATGCAATCAAGAATTACAACTCACACTGCCCAGATTTAATCACCCCTAAATCCGAGTAGCTCCCCCCCACATGAGAACAAAGATAAGGAAGAAGAGAATCACTCAAGGTGTACAAAATCTCTCTTAACTTTATCTCCTCACGACGCCATTGTCACTGTTGGGGATTGTTTGTTGCTGCTACGATCACTGATCGATCGTCTCCACCGGTGACAAGGTCGCCTACCTCATCGTTGTCTACGGTACTCGTTCTAGTTGGCTCCTCCAACTAGGATTTTGACACGCTGCTGCAAACTGAAAGCTCTCTCCGCCTGAGAGAGGGAGTGTGTGTCCTCCGCTGACCGGACAAACAACCGTCGTAGTCACAACACCAACAACTGCCACTGACTAATGTGCATCTTTCGCTCTCAGATCCGCATCCGCTGTCAATGCCCTTTGTTGTGTTGCCGACTACCAACCACTACTTTGCTTCAAGGCAAAGTCGTTGGCCCTCTCTTATCCACAAGAGAACTCCACCTATTGTTCTTGTTCTACGGCTCTTCTACCACAGAAGGCACCAACAACGAACAACTGATGGGATGATCTCAATGGCCTCCCCCATAGTCTCTATTTATAGGCCTCCATAAATGTAGTTGCAACCAGGACTCCTAATCTAAATCCCAGTCTCACTCCTAGTCCAACCCCATGATGCACAAAGGGAACCATCTTCTTGTTTCCTATTGGATTTGACTCGTACTAGGATTGGCAACACATGTCCAATTCCTTTTTAAGTCTCAATCCAATTCGGATGTGGGCCGGACTCCTATTCCCAACAATCTTCCCCTCCGGCCCATAAGGGAGACGTTGTCTTCATCAATCATCCAAAGTATCTACTGGACTCCATCACCACCTGTGATGGGTTCCGATAGGTGGTCATTCTCCTCAAGCATGTCAGCATCCTATTGTTTTCATCCCTCCTCTTGAAGTCCCACCTGGACTTCACTTTATTCCCAAGCAACAGAGAAGAAGTATATTGTCCACACTACTTCTCCCTCCATGCCCACACCTGGAAATTTGTTAGCTCCCCCTGACCGGTCAGTCGAGCCCTCTTAGATGAAAACCATGTTTCTGGCCTTCTACAGTAAGCTTCAGAAACCTTCTTATGACGCTCCCCTTGTCGATGTAAGTCTACATCAAGAGTCTGATACTCCAGCCTAGGTGTAGCAACTACATATTCAATGTATTGCCCTCCTTCCTCACACGTGTGCTGTCTCGAGAAAGTATTTGGAGCGACCTTCTCTAACTGGGAGTCGTCACAATGCATCTCCTGATGCATGTAGAAATCCACTTTTCTACCCTTTCTGACGTCATTGAGAGAATCACGCAACTCAGTCATGCAGTTATCTGTAGAACTTCCTCGTAGTCCTCTAGGATTCCGTCTTCTTTGAGATGGCTTTGACTTCTTCACTTCCTAAACCTTGTCTTTGTGCACTCTGAATGTGGTTTTATATAGATTGTAGCACATTCTGCCTCGAGCTATCACCAAACACCCTTTTGTCACCTTGCACTTGCCTCCACCGAACTCGAGATGATATCCGTTCCAATCTAATAGAGAACTAGAAATTACACTGAGTCTCAGATCTGGAAAATGACGAACATCCTTGAGTGTGACAATACACCCGATATCTATTTTGACACAGATATCACCAATTCTGATGATCTTTGAGTAGCTAGAATTCCCCATCCTCACATTGCCAAAGTTCCCTCTTCTGTATCTTATGAAGAACTTCTTGTGAGATGCAGCATGACACGTCGCTCCCGTGTCTATCGCCCACTCAACATCATCCTTGGTATTCGGGCACTACTCTTGGACTGTAAGCACTTCCTCTGCAATAACAACTGAATTGTTCTGCTCATCATCCTCTTGTTCTTTGGCGAGTTCTTGTGACACCCTCTTCCAGACCTTGCAGTCCTTCTTGAAGTGTCCAACTTTTCCACAAGAGTAACATTCTTTACCCCTTGTCTTCGACTTTCCGCGGTTAGAACCATGATTGCGACTCTGATTTCTTCCTCTGCCTCCAACGAGTAGAGTTGAACCTGAAGAATCATATATGGCACATTCCCTCTTACGGATGTCTTCACTCAGGATCAAATCCTGAATATCATCAAACTTTAGCTTTATGCTTCCTGATGAACTACTGACTACTGTCACAGTAGCAGACCAACTTTCGGGCAAAGAGGAGAGTAGGATAAGAGCTTTAACTTCATCTTCGAACTTGATCTGCACAGAGTTGAGTTTCATGATTATGAAATTAAACTCGATGTGATCAGCTACAGAGGCTCCTTCGCTCATCTTCAGGTTGATCAAGTGACGCATCAAATATACCTTATTCACAGCAGTTAGCTTCTCGTACATATTTGATAGCATCTTCAGAAGTCCCGCAGTTGTCTTCTCGTTGGCAATGTTGAATGCAACATTTCATGCCAATGTCAACCTGACCACTCCAAGTATTTGACGATCAAGGAGCTCCCAGTCCTCCTGCTTCATGTGTTTAGGTTTAGTCCCCGCCAGAGGTTGATGTAGTTTCTTCTGGTACAGATAGTCTTCAATCTACATCTTCCAAAAGCCGAAGTCCTTGCCATCAAACTTGTCGATGCGCACTTTCCCGTCTTCAGACGTCATTGTCACTTCCACTTCAACCTTGTGCTCTGATACCACTTGTTGGGAAAAAATGGCAATACTCTGTAAGACTCAAGGCGCGAGATTTAACATGGAAAACTCTCCCCAAGTTAAGGAGAGTAAAACCATGGGGCAATACCAGTCAACAAGCACTATGTAATCAAGAATTACAACTCACACCGCCCAGATTTAATCACCCCTAAATCCGAGTAGCTCCCCCCCATACGAGAACAAAGATAAGGAAGAAGAGAATCACACTCAAGGTGTACAAAATCTCTCTCTTAACTTTATCTCCTCATGACATCATTGTCGCTGTTGGGGATTGCTTGTTGCCACTATGATCGCTAATCGATCGTCTCCACCGGTGACAAGGTCACCTACCTCGTTGTTGCCTACGGTACTCGTTCTAGTTGGCTCCTCCAACTAGGATTTCGGCACGCTGCTGCAAACTGAAAGCTCTCTCCGCCTGAGAGAGGGAGTGTGTGTCCTCTGCTGACCAGACAAACAACCGTCGTAGTCACAACACCAACAACCGCCACTAACTGATGTGCATCTTCCGCTCTCAAATCCCCCTCCGTTGTCAATGCCCTCTGTTGTGTTGCCGACTACCAACCGCTACTTTGCTTCAAGGCAAAGTCATTGGCCCTCTCTTATCCACAAGAGAGCTCCACCTGTTGTTCTTGTTCTACAGCTCTTCTACCACAGAAGGCGCCAACAACAAACAATTGATGGGATGATCCCAATGGCCTCCCCCATGGTCTCTATTTATAGGCCTCCATGCACGTAGTTGCAACCAGGACTCCTAATCCAAATCCCAGTCTCACTCCTAGCCAACTCCATGATGCACAAAGGGAACCATCTTCTTGTTTCCTATTGGATTTGACTCATACTAGGATTGGCAACACATGTCCAATTCCTTTTTAAGTCCCAATCCAATTCGGATGTGGGCCGGACTCCTATTCCCAACAATGACATAGAGGGAATGATAAGGGACGATTTGGGATTGCCTCAAAGTTTTGTCCCTCTAATTGAGAAAATGTATGACACTTATGAGACTGAGTTGAGTGCTCAAGTTGCTACTTTTTCTAAGCTGATGAAAGATATTGAGAAGACACTTTATGAAGGTTGCATAGGATTCTCAAAATTGCCTTTCACAATGTCATTGTTGCAACTGAAAGGCATTCACAGAATGAGCAATAAGTCTTTTAATCTTCTTGTTATCAAAGGCATTCAAGGGTTGTTGAATCCCTAAATCCTTTTATGAAGCAAGAAAGTATCTAACTAATTTGGGTGTGGACTATATGAAAATAGATGGTTGTTCCAACCAGCATGTTGTTTTCGACAGATCATAAGAATGATGATAATTGTTCAAGATGTGGCTCGTATAGATGGAAATACACCTTTACTAACAATGTAACTCATGACAAGTCTGCTAAAAGTAGGAGGAGGTTTAAGTTGGTGAAAAAGGTTGTTGTTAAGTCTTTGTGGTACTTTCCACTAATATTAACACTGAAGCGACTGTAAATGTCCCATAAAACAACTTTAAAGATGAGATGGCATAAGGAGAAATGTATTAATGATGATAGGTTGAGGCACCCAGCTGATGCTGAAGAATGAAAAAGATTTGATGAAATGCATCCATTTTTTTCAATTTTCTAAATCTGGCAAATTGGTTATCATTTTTAGGCATTTTGATATGCCTAAAATTGTTGGATTTCTCATAGTGTACCTTGGTTTAAAAAGAAATTATATTTTGTAGTAGTAACAACAATAGAAGTTAAAGGCATTATTTTTAGAATTTGTTGTGCTAAAAATATTTCAATGAGAAATGTTCTGAGCGAGTTCTACACAAAATTAACACCCACATACATGTATTATGATATCATAAGGGCAAATAGTATGATGAAAAATTACATATTGCATATTTATGCTAAGAATATTGATGTTAAACATCATTTTCTTCTTGATCATTGTCAGAAAACTCAAATTCACGTTGAACATATGAACACTAAAATCAACAGTGGATATATAAATAAATTCATTGCTTGTGGAAATGTTTTATAGTATTAAAGATAAGTTGCTAAACAGATCATTGCATTGTCATTGGTTATATATATTTGTAATATATGTGATATATCATTATAAATTGACTATACACATTCATTCAAAATCATTAACCATAGAATTTTCACGATCACTAAAAATTTACTACACATTTACACATATATATTTCAAAATCATATTATGCCAAAATGTGCTCATATTATACATCATCATCATCACCAACTAATCCTCAATCCCAACTATGTTGGGGTCGGCTACTCATATTATACACAAATGTAAAATGTTATTTTCTCAAATTGAAGAAAAAAATAAATTTTCATAGTTATTGACATTATAAATTTTATATTCATTATTTACTAGAACTTTTTCAGATAAGCTTTATATTAAGTATAGATATAGACTTGTGCACCATAAGTTTTTATTTTAAAGATGTTACTCACAATTTTAATATTTTATGATATCAGTTTTTAAGTCGAAGTATGAAGTTGACTGCAAGGCTTTCACTCAAAGGTGCTTGACCATGAGACTTTCTGGATAAGGACAGCCAAAGAACATTTTAATCCATAATAGCAATATATTTTATCATATGGACTATAGGTCGATATTGGACTTTGACAAAATTATTGTAGATATTCTATACCGAACAACAATGACCTTTACTTCACACATGCCACTTCTACTATTGCATACATTTCTCAAGCTAGAAGTGAAACTATTCTCCATGTTTTCCCCCATAGTCACAAATTTGGAATTTGGGATGCGTACAACCAAGTAGAAAAATTCGAAAATCAGGAATTATGTGGAAAATTCAGATAAAAATCGGTCAACGTGGTAAAAGTTTGTTTCACTATTCAGAAAAAAGTCAGCATTAAAGCGGATTATATATATATATATATATATATATATATATATATAACACATACAAATATATATATACACCCACACATATAATGATTGAATTGGAAGAAGGGGAAGAAGTGGGAGCAGCAAGCAGCAGATCATAAATAAGGGAAGAATGGGGGAGAATGAAGGAGAGATGGAGCATATATGTAGAATGTTGAGGGTTACTCCTCTTACTGTGTCGAGGGATAGAGGAGGAAGGTTGGACGATTTAGTGGAATCATGCTACAAGTTAAAAATGACGTGGAAAAATTAAATGTTAAGCAAAAGTACATAACTATTTAAAAGGCAAAAAAATGTATTAAATGTATTTAAAACGCAATACGCGAATAAAATGTGAATTAAACATGCTTAAAACATATTATTCAGTTTGGAATTTAAAACGTCCATCATATACGACACGTGAATAATACACATTTTAAATGTGTCTTTTTATAAATAAAAAAGCGGAGTATACTGTGATTATGTTTTCCTCTAGTATTTGTGGGGCAATTCTAATTCTTTTTTGTGGCTATTTTCTTCCTTCCTATACATTTTGAGAGAAAATAGCTTCAAATTATGTTTGTCCCACCAAGAAGGGTCCTCGTGAGAAGAAGTTTGCATCCACCTTCATTGACATAGGAAGAGTTAATTTCTGATGAAATGGAGCATTACACCGAGCATCGCTTCTGCAATCCCGTTCTACAACATCCCAGAAACATCTATTCCATCAGTTACATCGACACCATGGGACACTTCAAGTTCCAATACATGGAGGATACAATCCGTCTAGCTAGACTTTCTTGGTCAAATAATGCATCTTGCATGAGTTTAGAAATGATATGGCCTTGAATTCTACGACTGTGGATAGTTCTCATCTAGGTTGACATATAATTGTATAACTAGTTAATATGATACTTTTTTGTATGAATAAATTACTTCAATTTTTTAGTTATTACAATGAGTTTGCTAGAGTGATGTGTTACTCTTGATCAATTATCATAAAATTTAGTATGGTTCGGAATCAATATACCACAAGCAAGGGAATCAAACATGTTGTTTGAACTAATTGAAAAATCATGGACATGATATGAATTCTTCCCTTTTTTATCGACAAGTAAACACACACGTACACATGCACGTGTTAAATTAAAAGTGTTGAATTTGTATTTGACGATCATTAAAATTAAAATTGTAACACCAAATAAAATTATTTATTAAATTCATTCATATATTCTAAAAAACATTTTTAATTAAATAAAGTTAATATATTTAAGAATAGTCAATAATCTATGATGAGTTTTCATTGTCATATAACATTATTATGTGAAGATATTGCATTGTTAGTGTGACATGACATTAATGTAATGAAAACAACCAAAATTGACATAAAATATAATACTTGTAATTATCATGTGCAAATGTTAAGTTAGAGTTATGTTGTACTCACAAATTCTTATTGTATCGACTAATAATGACTATCACTCAATAAAAATACATTTACATGACAAATCTAATGGAGTGTATTTGTTTTAAACTTTCAAGCTTAGATAACAAACATTGATTACATATTAGTCATCATAAAAATAAATCTATACTTTATCAGAAGCGAAAGGTTTGTCACTATACATCATTTTTCAAAGGAGTATTTCTAGATGTATACATAAAGAAGCTCATTGTTCATTTTCATATGATGATGATATATGCTTACATTTGTTGGACAAAAATAGCTAAATGAATAATTTGCTATATTTCATCGAATCAAATAAATATAGATTTACTAACCTAATTTTATTTAAAAAATCATAATTCATGTTTTGGTAATTTAATCATAAATCTTTTAACTTTTTGTTTCTTTCACATGTAATATGAATGTAATCAACAATTATATTTAAAATATTAAAATTCAATTATTGTAAATGTATCAGGTGTATCATTGTATTATTTTCTTATCCTTTTATAATTTATAAAGTACACTCTAAATGAGATAAATATGACTTTTTTACAATAAAATTTTAAAAACATAAAAAATAAAAATAAAAATAGCATTGAATGTGGATATTAGAGAGAAGTTTATCATGGAGAGTGGAGGGATCTTACTCGCATTGTAATACAATTGGCCAAAATTAAGGAAGAAAATAAATGACAAGGTTCATGATTTGTGGGAAAGAAACGGGAGGAGAATAGAGCATTTGTTATATGGAATGTATTTAATTTCCGAATGACTGCGATAAAGGGAGTTGAAACGTGAAACGACAAGAGAAATAGGAGTTGTTAGGGATATGATTGGGATGGGTGAGATTGCTTCGATATAAATGACAATAATGTTTAGTTAAAACATTAAAAGTCACATACTATAAAATATCGACGCTTCATTCTATTATTTTATTTTTACTATTTTAATATTTTTAAAGTATGCTCTAAATGTATTAAATATTTTTACTAATGAAATTTTTAAAAAGATATAAAAAAGAAAAATAAAAAATAGCATTGAATGCAGATATTGGAGAAAAGTCTATCATGGCCAGTGGAAGGATCTGACTCGCATTGGAATGCAATCGGCCAGAATTAATAAGGAAAATGAATGACAAAGTTATTGATTATTGGGAAAGAAATGGAAACAGTTTGACTGGGATAAAAATAGTCGGAACACGAAAAGACAAGAGATAAAATTAGAATGGGTGGGATTGCTTCAACACAAATGATAACAGTATGTATTGTTTAACAAAAATATATTTACACAAGGAATTTTTTCCAAACCTAATGGAAGTTTCATTAAATGATCAATCATACTGAAGTGTATTTATTTTTAAATGCTCTAAATGTGTTTAATATTTTTACTAATGAAATTTTTAAAAAGATACGAAAAAGAAAAATTTCAAAAAAATAGCATTGAATGCAGATATTGGAGAAAAGTCTATCATGGCCAGTGGAAGGATCTGACTCGCATTGGAATGCAATTGGCCAGAATTAATAAGGAAAAAGAATGACAAAGTTGTTGATTATTGGGAAAGAAACGAAACAGTTTGACTGGGATAAAAATAATCGGAACACGAAAAGACAAGAGATAAATTAGAATGGGTGGGATTGCTTCAACACAAACGATAACAGTATGTATTATTTAACAAAAATATATATACACAAGGAATTTTTTCCAAACCTAATGGAAGTTTCATTAAATGATCAATCATACTGAAGTGTATTTATTTTTAAAATTCCAAAGATTAAAAAATGGAAGTAGTTTAACTTATATTCATCAAAAAATATATTTTTTTGTATGAGAAATTAAATTTCACTACACATTAAATTTCTAAAAGGGAACATTTAATTGTGGTTGGCCAAAATTAGTGAGAAAAATAAACAATATGATTGCTGATTAGCAGAAAAAGGAAAAAGAATAGAACATTCGGTTATATGAATTTGTCTCTATGCATCAGATAGAAACATAGTTTCCATATCAAGTCATTGCAGGACCATGTAAAGCGGAGCGAGAAGATGATGATGAAGAATTATCGTCTGTGTTGCAGAATAAGTCATGCTAAGGGCACGTTTGGTTTATTGGATTTGGATGGATTGGATCATATTCTTTACTCCAACATTAGAAATATTAGGTTTGTCTAGCCGGAGTTAGAAAAGTATGGAATCCTATATTTTTTGACCACATAGGAAGTGATGGATTCTTGTTTACATCTCAAAAGTGGTGGACGTTGTTGTACAGTTGTTTACTCGGTCATGCCTTTTGTGTTGGCTTCTATCCTGATCGAAAGGTAACCGACAAATCTACTTTTTTTCCCTATCAATACCCACAGCTGGCCGTTTCACGATCACACAAAAGCTCTTAAAACTTCCTACGATCCATTTATATATGCTTCATCCTATTTATTGTCGGTCGTCGTTGGTCATTCAGTCTGTGAATATACAGCACAACCAAACTTATATTATTAGTTTACAGCATTTGACAAAACTAAGAGCTCTTAAAACCTGGATGACCAAAGTATTGGATTCTCTATAATCCAGATGAGTACATCAAACCAAACGTCCCCTAAGAGAAGGTCATATATGAAAAAATATGCATGTCCAATAGCTAAAGACAATATTGTTGCTAGACTGATCATTCGATAAAATATTGATCATTTGATAAGTTGTACTTCTCATGAAAGGTCCCTTGCCACATCGTAAGTTAGTCTTTTAGGTGTGAATGTAACTGGAAAGAATGTGACAAAGTAGGAGAAAAAATTGGGTGTGGATATATATGGGAAGGGAGGGAGAGTGGAGATTACTGAGGGAGATGTTGGAAACATCGTGGGAGAGTGAGGATAAGGAGGAAGAGTCGTGGAAAGAGTCAAAATGAAACGAAAGTTGTTAGGCTAGAGGGGAGAGAGAATAGTTTGTTACTCGATAATGAGAAAGTTTTTCTTCTTGTAGAAAAGTAGTAGAGGGTTAAGAGACGATCTTGTTGGGGTGAGGAGGAAGGGAGGAAGAGATGGAATTGAATTAAGGGAGTAAATGTGAGAGAAGAGAGGAAGAGTCACCTAAGGAGTCAAAAAGAAATAGACATTGTAATTAAAGGGATAAATGTGAGAAAAGAGAGAAACACTCATGGAAGGAGTAAAAAAAGAACAGATTTTGTTGGGGTGAGGAGGGAGGAAGAGAGAGAGTGAATGGAAGGTTGTAGAAATTATCGGGAGAGTGTGGTTGAAGAGGATTAGCAAGGGGCGTATTGTGGAGATGAACATGGCAAGAATGAGAAGCAATTTTTGACAGAATAATTATTTTAGTTTAAATTGGCAACTAAATAAGGGAGTGGAAAATGTGGAGTTGGGAACCATGGGAAGATAGTATTGGGGGGTTATTGGAGAAGGGGTGTATATTGTGGGAGATGAGGGCCGTGAGAGTAGGAAGTGATTACTATTGAGTTAATGAGTGCGTAAGCGGAGGGTGGAACTCTGTTACCTTTTGAGACATTTGTAAGATAAACATAGTGGTATAAGAGAGATAATAATAGTGGGAAAGTGAATTGAAGAAGTGTTAGGAATGTGGTGAGAGAGTGGGGAGACATTATGAACGAGATATTTATTTTTTATTTAGTTTTGAGGATGAGTGCATTACAAGCAATTAAAATAGGAAAAAAGTGAGAAAAACATAAGTACAGATAGAATGAAGAAGAGAACACCAACTCAAAATGATGGCTTCTGATTGATCAAAGAGGTTTGAATGACTGATTTGTAAACAAACAGAAAAACTCCCTCTTTTTATAATAGTTTAGATAAGGATGATTAGATAATTTATAATAGCATGACCAATGTAATAACAAACATGGTACTTTTGAGTAAGTTCTATAAAAACGCATTATTTGCTTCATCTTTGCGCCAACGATGTTTTCTGTAATATAAGTGTGACTTCTTCAACGATACAATGGCACGACTGTTCTCGGTAATCTGTATGGACACATGGATTTAATCACGCAGATGATGACTGAAATCTGCTGGATTAGTACACATTGAGAAAAGAGATATTTTTTTTTTTTGGAAGTGGGGAATTTCACCCCTGTCCAAGTTAGCAGGAGAGACCATCTGAACTAGTTGACAAGTGCTAGAAATCATAAACCATAAGTATAAATACTTGCCAAGGAGTGAGACTGTATAAGGCATATAAAAATCATCCGTCCGTTTCTGTCTGTAGCATGATTGTGATATTAAAGCCAACCAAAAGTGGGCACATATGGAATTGCAGTGGCATCCCGTTCTTCCAGCCCCCATTTTGTAAGGTCCACGACCTTTCCCCACCGCAGTTGCAGCCACCAATAAACACTTATACTTTTATCTGTTGATATGGTGTACTCCAGCGTCCATGATTCTTGTTGATTATATTCCCTCATTACCAACACCTCGGCTTCTCCGGAGTGGCCTACATCCGGCATCAGATACAGGCAGAGTGGCCCTCCTACTGCTGCCGTTCCCAGTTTGCAAAGTGCAAGGCTCCGTCGACCCTTCAACATTGACATTGGTAAGGATATCAAGCTAAAGGCCTCACTGTGAACATCCAGACAGAGAATGGAGCGTTTGTAGATAACCAACCAGTGCAAATTCCCCTCAACTAGGACACTCTTTCTACTCACGCTGAACATATCGAATTCTGGAACACCGTGTGCAGTTCCACTCCCAATCTTTGGCGGCGTGCAGGGTGCATACGCGGGCTCTGTAGGTGGTGTCATCATCTAACCACAGAAAAGTGAAAACTTTATATACCTTATCAACGGGATCAAACGCAAAGCCCGTGCTGTATACTTTATCCATGTAATACGCTAACTCTGCCAGGGGGTCGTCGGGAAGGTCCGCCAGGCGAGGAAGCCAAGGACTGTACACGTAGGGTGGCTCTGATATCGGTGACTGTCATGTATAAGGAGCAGGCCGTCACAAGAGTTAGCGACTTTGAGATTCTGGTTGAAGAAGTAATCATTCCATTTACACAGGAAGTTGAAGCTTGGCTGTTTGGCTGGAATAAAACCACAACAATCAGCATCAGGGTAAGTGCGGTCGTCACTGTCGAGTGAATCAGCATCAGAACTGCCAAAACTTGGTAAACTTTTCTGGAGGCGTTGCGCAGTGTGGGCTTGGATTTGTAAGAAGATGCCTGGAGAAGAAAGACGATGGATACCGGAGGAGAATTGCCATCGTATCAGGGACCGCCATGTGTAGCAAACGTTCCATGCCACCCTAGCAAGGGTTTTGATCGGCAGCCGTAGAAGGATCTCCGACAGAACATCCTCTGGGAGATCATCCATCAGCCTTGAGTTGCTTGGACCTTCTGGTATGCAAGGTCCGCGGCCGCCAACAGTGCCCATAGAAAGAAGCTATTTCGGTGGTGCACTCAACAATGACAGAAAAAGAACTCAATCAAGGACGGCGGCGGCCTAGCTAGTATGACCTTCCCTTGCCGTATTAGTAATATCCTGCTGATTTAAGTTCCAGTCGCCCGTCTCCTACGGAAAACAGAATTAGAGCGTGGTTGCTAGGGTTACGTTTTGCTTTTGGAAAAAAAACTCAAATAGCACACTTTGCTAAAAAAAAATTACATACATAGCACCCTTCCCAACTTATTTCCCAAACTAGGTTGGCATTTTCTCGGGAACCAAAAGCGCCACTTAATTTGGCGTTTTCAGGCTGGCGGAGACAGAAGCGCCACTTTATTTGGCGTTTTACGTTTGCGGGGGTGAAAACCGCCACATAAAGTGGCATTTACAGGGTTGAGAACAGGAACGCGCCACATAGACTGGCGTTTTCAGGAAAAACTCCACAAAGGTTGGCGTTTTACTATAAAGCGCCAGATAATGTGGCATTTTATTATTTGGCGTTGTATTTGCTGCATTATACGTTCAAACATGTTCTAATTTTGTAAAAATGCTATTTGTTGCATTATACGTTCAAGCATGTTCTAATTTCTAAATATCCAACACATTCATATGTTATTTGTTGCATGTTCTAAATTTTTAAATATCCAACACATTAAGCTAGATTATGATTACAATATCATAGAAATATGTCCAAAAGGGAATAAGGTAAATGGTGAATACAAAATGATCCAACATAGAACAACAACAAAAAGAAACATTATTCTAAATGCATTTAAGAAAGATACATGATTCAACTAGAAAATCTACAATATTTTGAAATGACAAGTAATCTTCAGATGATGCAACAAAGACCTTCAATCCTGCAATCAAAATAAAAGAAATATTTGACCAAATTATTAAACTATAATCAACAATACAATATATTATTTAGAATATAAAAAAATTTGAAAGAATTAATACCTGTCACTTTTGACTCTTTAAACCTTAGGTTTGGTCACCAGATTGTTGTTCTATGTTTGGAGAATCTTGGATTGGGCTCAACTGTGTAGTTTGAGCTCCACGTGTAGGCCTACTCATAGGAAGTGGTGGTGTGAGAGGTCGAGTGAAGGGCATATTCCAAGATGGTGGAGGTGATCCAAATATGGTTGTGTGGAGGCCATGTGACCAGCTAGGGGGTGGTCCATGTGATGAAAATGGATAAAAAGGTCTGTGTTGGTCAAAGCCTAGGGAAGGACTAAAACTTGGTTGAGACCATGATAAAGTAGAAGGAACCCCAAAGTTATCAGATGGTGGCGACGAATAAGAGTAGAACATTCCTGGAAATGAAGAAGGAGTACCAACAGGAAATTGTCTTGCAGATGTAGAATCACCTACAGGCAAGGAGTCACTTGTTGTTGTAGAACAACCTGGTGCAGTAGAATGCCCTTGTGGTGTGAAGTGTCTAGTTGTTGTAGAACAACCTGGTGCAGTAGAATGACCTTGTGGTGTAAAGTGTCCAGTTGTTGTAGAAGTTGTAAAAGGAGTGGCATCGACTGATGTTGTCGTAGGAGGAGCTATACTCTGGTTTGGATGCATGTGGCTAGCCATTTGCTGAAACCATGCATTATGTACTTTATATATGTTATCTCGTGCTGTCAACCAATCATCAACATGTGTCTCTTGTGTCAATGCTTGTAGTGTCTCGTGGATTTGCACATGAGTTTGGACCTATCAGAATGAATGCTAATTAAAATTGATTTCATTTCAACATTAAGATCTATATATATATATATATATATATATATATATATATATATATATATATGTATAAATATATATGTATACTTACACAATCTCGCTCTATGTATCCACGAGGATAGTACAAAGTAGGTGGATCAACTGGTCATTGAACATGATACTCAGGTTTGTACCATGTAGGGGGCAGCTCGACAGTCAAAGGATCAGGAAGTTGAACTATACTATTACGTCTGTCATTCCATGCATTTAGCTCTGTGCTATATTGGACCAACCAGTCATTGCTGCTACGCCCTCTACCATCAATCTGATGATATATAGGAAGGTCTTGGGGTTGTGGTTTATAGTGAGCACCAAATTGTCTTAGGACTCTATCAGGAGCATGCCACTCCATTACAGTAGAAGAGATCATTGGTACACGTGCCATCCAAATATCTCTACCTTGTTGACACATAGGCGGCAACTTGGCCAACAGTTCAACACTATAAGGTGTCCAAACTAACTACAAATTTAAATATTTGTAACAATTTAAATAACAATAATTATAACAATACATTAGAATACATATTTCGCAAATAAAGTTATGTAAAATTTAAGAATGAAATGAACTAAAACTCTCACCTGACTTGGCTGATGGGTATCAATCTCATTTAGGTAGAACATCACAGTTCCTCGTGGTATACATACACGCTCCATTAGATGGTTCCATCTGTTTCACATAAGTTACCAACGCTAAGAATATTATGAGATTATACTTTCTAAAATAGAGTATTTATATATTCATATGACTTACCTATAGCCTAGTGGAGCATGTTCAGGCCACTGAAAATCATCTCGCATGTCCAACTTTCCAGGTCTACCAACATGCAATCTTTCCCAAGACCACAGTTGCAATAGATGCACACACCCAGATATTCATTTTTGTTTAGAACTTGGATGACACCTATACAACTGACGATATAAGCATGCTAAAATTGTACTGCCCCAAGAGTATAAACCGCAACAGTCAAAATCCACTAGAAGAGGCAAGTAACGAAGATGAACCTCGTTACCAATACCATCTGGTAATAGAAAACAACCTAAAAGGTGTAACAAGTATGCACTTGTGTATCGACGTTTGACTTGATCGTCGACATTCTCCAAGTCAATGCCTATAAATGTAGAACGCAACCAACTCAACTGGACAGACCCATGATCAAGCCCTTCTGGATGTGAACCTAAGATATGGTCGCACATGGAAGACCAAGAACTAAATTGACCTTCATTGGGACCTATAGGATGATGAGCTACAATGGCATCGCCATCAACACGTAAACCTAGTAAGACCTCAACATCCTGAAGTGTGATTGTCATCTCACCTAAAGGCAAGTGGAAGGAATTTGTAGTTGAGTTCCACTTTCTACTAAGTGTTGTTATCAATGATGCATCAAAGTGAACCCTAGAAAGGGTAATGATTGATCCGAACCCCGCTATACGAACATACCCTAACACATCTGCATCTGTTAACTGCCACCTAGAAATTTCAGTGGAGTGGCATGTAATCCGCAATGTATCATCTCCTTTTACCATGTCTATACAAAGAAAGAAAAAAATATCACAATATGGTGTTAAATGACTAAATGCATACAATAAAATTACATGTACTATTTCTATTACAGAAGTCAGGAGGAAATTTTATTCATCCCGCCCTCCTCATGCGAGTTAGCAAACTAAGATTACATTTTCGAGATTTCTAACCATTGCTTTTCTTACATGTTCTCTCATTATGACCTAAACCACCACAGTTTCCACATTTTTAAGAAGTGCGATTAGGATCAATATCCATATTTGTCATTCTTCGCTTCACCTTAGGTCTTCCTGCATGTGTTGTAACAACTGGTGGTAGAAGATATATAAGACCCATGGTTGGATCAAACCTTGGCCAGTATCTTTTATCTGGGATTCCACTAAACTGAGGGGCATATGTCAGCCTATAATTGTCTAGCTTGTACCAACTGCTGACAAACTGAAAATATTCATAGTGTATGAAACTAGTGCATGCCAGTACATGTGAGCATGGGATATGATGAACTTGTGGTTTACCACAAGTACACTGTGAAGGATAGGGATTTTGCAGAAGATGCACCTGATAACTATTTCCTAAAACATCATTGACAGTGAGTTCGAACTCATTTACTCGGCAACTAATGTGATGTTTCCTTGCCTCTTGCTCCAACTTCTCCAATTTATAAGCTATTCTCTCGGTGAATTGGCCAGTTAATGATGTTGCGGAGTTCCTCCTTTTAAAGAACATCGCGACCAACCGATAATATGTGCTACATATGAGGGCTTGTATGGGAAGATTGCGAGCACACTTTAAAATTCCATTAATCGTCTCAGAGTAATTGTTTGTTTTTGTACCGTATCAATAACCACCATCACAAGACATAGCCCACAATCTTGGGTTTAAAAGAATTAGCCAACTGTAAGCAGATGGGTCAATGGCTTTTATAGCACTCATGTGTTTATCGAACTCTACCACTTCAGTCGCCTTAACTGCTTTCCACATCAAGTTATATAATTTAGTAGACTTAAATTTCTTATGAAAGTTGTCTCTATAATGTCTTAAACAGTTACGTTGAGTGTCATACGGGAACACCTGATCCAAAGCTTGATGAATGTTGCACATCCTATCAGATATAACACAAAAGTCATTCCTTTGTCGGACAATTGGAATTTGATATTTCATGCAATTCAAGAACCACACCCAAGAAGAACGGTTTTCTTTCTCAACAACTGCAAAAGCTAAGGGAAACAATTCATTGTTTCCATCAATGCTAGTAGCTATAAGTAACGTCCCACCATATTTACCATACAAAAATGTGCCATCAACACTAATCACTGGCCGACAATGAGCCCAACCTGCAATAGATGGACCAAAACTCCAAAATACACATTAAAATCGATGGCTAAGGGTTGTTTCGCTAGCTTTGAAATTATATACAGTTCCTGGAATAGCTTGTTGAACAGATCTAAGAAATAGAAGTAACAACCCATACAATGTCTCCCAATCTCCAAAGATTGATGAAATGGCTTTCTTACGTGCATGCCAAGCCTTCTTGTAGGATATGGTAAGATACAACTCAGCTTTCACTCGTTCAACTATCTCTCGAGAGGTCATGTCTATTTTTTCTCTCAACATAGGCATTATCATCCTTGCAATATATGAAGACTTGCATTGCATATGATCCTTGTACAAAATTGCACTGTGGCATGAGTGTTTATCATTGTATTTTGTTATTTTCCATAACCCACCAACCCTCTTATACGCACATGCATGAAGTCTCCATGAACATTGATCCTTATGCAGACATATAAGCGTAAGGAAACACTTATTTGATCGGTCTGTCTGAAATTGGACATTGTTATTGATTGACCAAGACTGCAATTTTTACAAGGTGGCCTGCCTTTGTTTCAAAAATATCACCTTTATTAAAACCTTTTCCTGTAACAACTTCATAGTCTCCCATGTCTAAAGGGTTTGCAAAGTCATCAATCCAATCATCCACTTTAAAACTTTCATAGTTATCCGTATTGTTATGGTCCACCCAATCATCCTTCTAGGTTTTCGGGTCAACATAAACATCATGATTGCTATCATATATATGAACTTGTTGCAATTCTACGTCATTATCAAGGTCATCATCATCATCATCATCATCATCATCATCATCATCATCATCATCATCATCATCATCTGGATCATCATCATCGTTATCATCATCATCACCCAAAATATCAGATTTCTCAACATAAAGATTCATACGCCTCCCATAGCCGATATTGAGTAGGTCTTTCCAACTATCATCATCCACAACTTGAGTAGGAAATAAGTTAAATGTCGGACCTAAATCACTTGGAAGGGTGTAACTTAAATGTATGTTGTGCATTGATGAGTTGATGGCAAGAACTTGATGTATGAATGACATAAACTCGGCATAAGTAGATGTCGTAGATATTTCAATAGGCATGGGTGTTCCATCATAAAGTAGGACAAAATCTCTTGAGGTATCGGCCATAGTCCTGAATTGATGAGTAACTTTTGTTAGATATATAATTTGAAAGTTTTGATCTAAAATCACTAACCATATAGCTATTGCATTAGTTGAAATGATTTTGATCTAAAATTGTTTTTGTTCAAATGACTTTATAAAATCACTAACCGTATAAAAATGACTAAGTTGAGTGAATTTGATATATTTCAGTGGCGTTAAAATCACTAACCATATTGTTTTTGTTCAAATGACTTTGACAAATCGCTAATCATATAAAAATGACTTATTTAAGTGAATTTGGTATATTTTTGTAGATCTAAAATCACTAACCATATAGCTATCGCATTTGTTTAAATGATTTGATCTACAATTGTTTTTTTCTCATGACTTTGATAAATCACTAATCATATAAAAATGCTTGTTGTTCAACAAATTTGAAATATTTCACTGGATATAAAATTGTTTTTGTTCAAATGACTTTGATAAATCAAAGTACAAGAGAATTCTAATTCCAAGCGTTTGGTTGGATGTGGCTTCAACCCACATTAGGAAAATGTTAGTTCTAAATCTAATCCTTATATAAGTGTTTGCCTTGGAAACCATTAAACCAAACCATCATTCACAAAATAAAGATCACTAGTGTGAAACAATAAATGTAAAACAATCCACGCGATATTAGACAAATGACTTTGACAAATCGCTAATCATATAAAAATGACTTAGTTAAGTGAATTTGGTATAAGTGACTTTGACAAATAAACTGACTGCATTGTTTTCGGGCATGGGTGTTCCATCGTTATCATGTTGTTAAAACAATATTTTAGAAGTAATAACAAACTTATTTGAAAATAAGCTTTTGAAAGTATAAAACTATTTGCCTTGGAAACCATTAAACCAAACCATCATTCACAAAATAATGATCACTAGTGTGAAACAATAAATGTAAAACAATCCACATGATATTAGACAAATCTCTAAATAGTAGAAGTCCATGTAGGACACAGTCCACTTAGATACAGTTCAATTAGTTACAGTCCAATGAAATTACATTCTACTAATAAATACATCATGACTCACACATTCCAAACTAAAATACACATAAGTAATCATATCTTGCTCGCAATGTAATCTCACCTCAATGTGTGTCCACCCTATCTTGCTGGCAACCCCTTTATGCAACAATGCTCCTGAGGTTGTGCTCCTGTCTTTGCCAATGCAGACTGTATAGAGGAAAGAATACGTTGATGTCAGGACAACAGATCACTGCCATGGGCGATGCATGCTGATGGTACACCCAATGTCATAGGGTCAGGATTCCATGCCGCCAACCACTGTGCCTGAGCGTTGGAGCAGATGAAAGGATCTACAAAGGGGAGGAGGTGTGCTAGCCCCATCCGAAGACGGTGGAGATGCTCAATAGTGGTGACCCAGGCAGGTGACGTTGGAGTGGTTGCAGGCTTGTAATCAGTTCAGTCATGGATAAAAGTGGAGATGAGGGTGTCAGTTGTCTACACGGCAACGATGTTGTTCCTTAGAACAGAAGCCTCCGGGGTGGTCGTGAGCAGACTTGTGGTGGTGGCGCCAGTGAAAAGCGACGAGGCGGTGACAGAATCGGGCATGCGGAGGACGGGCCAAAAACGGAGGCGGTGACTCTGGTCTGCAGCACCGCTAGAGGAGAAAAGGTGAAAACCGAGGAGGAGGAGAAGAGAGGAGGCGGAGAAGAAGGAAAGTGGGAGTGAAAAGGAGATTAGGCGCGCCGGTTGTTGCGAGGAGGAGGAGAAGAGCATACCTACCTATTGCGAGGAGGAGGGCGAGGACGAGGCGCGCCGGCTGCAGCTGTGGTGGCGGTTGCGGCTACGACAAACGACCACCGGTGGCTGGAGAAGGAAATCGGCGTGGCGGAGGAGCAGCGGCATGGCGGAGCAGCGTGACGAAGAAAAAAGAAGAGCGAGCGAGGGAGAAAGGAAAGTCGCGCTCGCTCGGGGAGGTAACCTAGCGGAAAACGCCAACCTAAGTGGCGTTTTACGAGAAAACGCCACACAAAGTGGCGCTTTACCCCTCGTAACCAAGCAAAACAAGCCACTGCCTCTAGTGTTTTCAGTAAAACGCCACATAATGTGGCGCTTTATGTAAAAGTTGTACAAGGACGGACGCGACGCATCGGCCTGCTGACCGAATAAATGGAAAGCGCCAGATAATGTGGCGTTTTTCCGCCACGCAACCCGGTTGGTGGGACGCATTCAAGCAAAACGCCACTTTACGTGGCGCTTTTCACCCCCGCAAACCTAGAACGCCAGGTTATGTGGCGCTTTTGTGTCCTCAAGCCTGAAAACGCCGAATAAAGTGGCGCTTCTGTCTCCGCCAGCCTGAAAACGCCAAATAAAGTGACGCTTTTTATTCCCGAGACAGTAAAACGCCAACTAGTGTGGCATTTTACTCTGAAAGTGTGCTAGTTTGGGAAATAAGTTGGGAAGGGTGCTATTTCGGTAATTTTTTTTAGAAAAGTGTGCTATTTGGGTTTTTTTTTCCTTTGCTTTTTTTTGTTGGTGTTTTCCCCATAGTTGAGATTCAGTTTATGAATTTGTAATTTTCATGTAGGAAGTGGATGTAAATGCCGCAAGTTTGTTGTGGGGGTAGAGATATTAAAAGCAAAAGAATTCACCGCGAGAGACCTCGATTACGTTAAAATTTAAGATTTTTTGTAGTAATTGTAACTATGGTCGAGAATAAGGACGATAATACACATTCATAACAGTTTAGAAATCAATCTAGCCGGTCCAATTTTTTAACAAAGAAAAAAAAAGTCCCGATATGACTTATATTATTAATTGATTATCTATATATATGCATTAAAAACTAGCGAATATGTTTCATTGATTACGACTATATTACTTTCTTTCCTTTTAAAACCTCCTAACCAATCAGCCCGATTCACCGTCTCGAAACAGACAATTGTCCTTGACTGTACCCCTTCTCACGTTTTTTCCTCAATTTTTATGATGTTTCTCTCACTCTTTGCATTTCCAATAAACATGTTTTCTAAAAACTCTTCCGACAAACTCAATAACTACCACATCTCCCTCCTTACATACTCTCCTCACTTTCCCACCCACTCAATATATTCTCTATCTTTATGCATGTTATCTATAATAGATAGTTTTTTCAGCTATTTACAATCATTCTTTTTAATTATCTTCCCGTAACATATTTTTTATAATTATCTTAACAAAACAACCATCTTAATTGTCCTCCGAGTCCTTGACAACGTCAATTTAGGAACCAACCACCTAGACTAACCATATCCTACATTTCACCCTCACGATCTCCCGTCTACATTTCACCCTCACGATTTCCCGTCTTCCTATACCTTCCACACTTTAATATGTTTCAACCAAACTTCTCTATCCTTCTTCTACCTGTAATAAAGAGTCAAACACGAAAACAACACAAGCAAATCTCACCACATAACCACACGGCGGCTACACGAGATGGAGTAGAAAATGGTTTACAGGTATAGTTTCCGTGGACAGCACCTGCGGATGTTATTTTCAGTTGAATGGAAACTGGCTAAGATGAGCACAGCTCGCATAACAACTCTTGTGGGGCGTCTTTCATACCCGAAGTTGAACGAGCAAGTACTGGAAGAGCTTGAAGGGATCGTAAAACATCACCAAATTCCGATATGATCCATTCCCCACAGATGTTCAGTTTCTTTTATTGCTTAATACATATGATGATCAGCCATCTTCTCTTTATGCCAGTAAAAGACATCCTTCAATTGTGGTTACTTTAAGAAAGGTATGTTTTGTTTCTTATATGCTACATGATTCACTATATAGAATATTATCCCATATCATGCATTAGTATATGTTTTATTATCCTTTCATCACAAACAATAATTGCACCCATCATACAATATATTTTGTATATTTATTAACAATGAATAGCCAATTTTTTTGAAGACATCTTTGTCTTACACTAAGAAGGAAGGAAGATATTTGAGTATTAGTTTTTCTACTTGATTTCTTATCTTATTCTGTTTTCAAATTGTTTTTCTGCTATGGTTCTTAAGATAAACTAAAAAACAAGCAGTCGTTCCACAGAGAAGAAGTCGAGGGATTTTTACTTAAGAGCCCATCGTCATTTCTAATAATCATAAACATTGCAATTATTTCTGCATTCTCAAGTTTTCTAGTGAAGTAACAATATGAAAAGGAATAAGGTGCACACCAGTGTTAACTTCCTTATTCCAATACTTATTTGGTTTCACAAACTAATTAATGTATTGTAACAACATCCGGTTCTTCATTTCCCAAGTCACACTACACCAGTGACCGTCAACGATGGCCTCACCGCGATAGGTAAGATCAAGGGGACACCCTTTCATTGCACCTAATCAAGTACTTGGTCTATTCTCTCATCCAGGATGAAACATCAACCATGTGTTCAACCACTCCATGTATGAGCAGAGCCCCCAAAAAGTGTTGATGGAAGTTTACAAATATGCTCAATGTAGTAGTCGAAAAGGTGGTTATATGTACCATGATTACACCACCTAGGGCTTGGAGACACATGGATTCTCTAATACTGCCAAATATTCGACTTCTCATCATAAATCATGAAGTTCAAGGAGGCCTAAAAGCACAAGTAATTTTAAAGTTACACTTAAGTTATTTAAGCAGAGAGTCTGTTATATTATCTTTGGCTTTATTGTAGAATATATGTATTATTAAGAAGCATTTGGCTCCCCTTTAAAATTAAATACATTTTAATTAGGACAAGTCATTTAAGTATTCTGTTATATATTGAAGTTATTTTTTGGTGATAAAATGGTTACTAAGCTGAGAATTCTTAAGACTTTTGCAACATTGATACACAGACAACAATGTTGTGCATCAAAAAATTAAATTATTTATCAATTGATTTATTCACATAAAATACATATTGGTTCTCTTTATTTTCTTCAAATTTCAAACATGTAAAGATACATATATGCACATGCCTTTGGTGTTTACGTTAATTGTGGGATACTATATTCAATGATGTCAATGTGATGTAAGATTCATAACAGTAAACTTGAAATAATATAATATCTTTTTTGTATGATTTTCTTACATGGTCATTAGAATATGTAGCTCGTTTAACCCTCTTACATTATACTCAAGATATATCTCATTATAGTAATCATAAATGGTTTACAAAAAAATGACTTCTATTTTATGGATTTAATGAATTTTTCTATCTCATGTCACTTTTATTGTTTTTAACGATGTGCAGCTATATGTCCTAGACAACCTCTTTTTTAATTGGTGATTTTATTTTAATGTGTACTAAACTTTTTTTACTTCTTTCTTTAAAAAACAAAAATTATAACACACATTTAATATTATGTTTTTGTATATTTCATTTAATTTGATCCTAAAATGACTACGTATTCAAAATACTTAATTTATGAGTTATACTATCAATTTTAAATAAAAAAACTTATTGAGTTTCATTGGATTATGGTATGGTATAATCATTGGTTATATTTCCATGAATTATAAAAAAATCTAGCTATAATTTTTTATAAGAATATGTGAGGGAAGATACATTATTCTCTACTTGAATAAAAAAGCATCTATAAAATACATAAATAAAACATATTAGTATCTTTTCTTTTGTTATTTTCGCATGATGCCACATTCAAATAAAGATTTTATTAATTGTAATAGTCCAACGTTCGTATTAGTACAACAATACAATTGAAAAATATTAGTTAATACAATAATAAGACAAGACACAATCATTTTTTATTTTTCATGCTCTACACTTCTCTTTATATTCAATCTGCAATTTTGTTTAAGAATAGAGAGAAAAGTTCTTATATCATATATGGGTAAAATTATCTACTAAATAAAATAAAATAATACATATCATTATCTTGTCTATTGGTATGTTTATGTGATTCCACGTTCGAATAAAAATTTGGTTTCATTATAAAATTTATATCATTGTAATGTTACAAATTGTAATAATTTATGACAATAATATCACTCCACAACCACCTTTTATTTTTTGTCAAACTATAGACTATGTAGGGCACATGGGTAGTGGGACAGTACGACTAGGGATTTGCATAGGTGAAGGACTTGCAGACGATTAGTGTTTGACTTCTTGGTTGCAGGTGTTGAGGAAGGAAGGGAACGCCCACTCAAGTCGATGTCAACCTTCACCAGCATATATAACTATTGGCGAGGGCTTCTTTTCCACCAAACCAATCGACATTGGGTGAGGTGCAACCATGGCAGCTAGGGTTCTTGAGGGAGGCAAAGGATGATGGAGGGGGATACATAGTGGTGGCCTTGGGCTTTGGTTTCTATTGCAGCATCGAGGTATTCACCATGGCATAGGAAGGAGGGTGCTCTATTGCAGTGGGTACGAAGGGGAAAAGGCACATATGTTGGGGATCTGCTGGGAATGAGTAGATGAGAGAAGGAAGGATTCTCCCAATCTAATTTTTAGTGCATACATATTGGATGATCACTTATTGTCGGCATCCACTACAATACATGGTGGAGGTTCCTACTATCATGAAGCTTCAGTGCAAGGTAAGAGGGAGCTTGGGAGGAGTCTCTAAGGTCTAGGGTTTGTTGAGGAGAAAGGAAGGGTGAGGAGAAAGAGGAGTGTGTGGCTACTGGTTGTGACAGAATTGGTTTCCCTTGGAAAAGAAAATCCCTAGACACGCATGGAGTAGGGGAAGAATAGGTATACAGACTGGGCCAAATAGTTTAAGCAGATCATTAAGAAAATCAAGGTGATGATTAATTGGCTGATTAGACCTAGTCTACTATACTCTCTTCCATCTTTGATCAATTAGTAGGTGCTTTCAACACCCAATTAGTATGAGATTTTCTAGGTTAGCTAATGAGAATGCGAGGATTCCAAAACTAAGCTCAGTTCTATCTATTGATATCTATGAGTGTATTATGTTGTTACTTATATTCTAATTAATCAATTTATGCATTCATCACCTTTGCCAACCCCAACATAGTTGGGATTGAGGCTTAGTTGTTGTTGATGATGATGATGATGATGCATTCATCACCTTTCTTATTTAATTTAAAGATAATAATTCATATTTTCTTCATTTTTCTTCATCGATTAGCCTTAAGAGGATAGTAGAGTTACAAGTCATATCTAAAACTCAATAAATGGTGATATTATATATTTAACCCCAATGAATGACTTAGTTACTTAATTGATCCTAAAACCTCATGTAAATGCATATTTATTATGTTCTTGTGATTTTAAATTCTAAAATATTCTAATTTAATCTAAATTGGGGAAATGAACTTTAGTATTGTCATAATCAGAAAGGGGCAAAAAAAAGAGGGTTAAGCTATGAAATTAGATTTGGGTATGTTACAGATATTGTTATCATTGATGCTAAATAGTCCACTCTATGTCTAAAAACATAGATTGAATGTTAAAAGGATGACTACCCCAGGCCTTCGATTAAACCTAGGTATTAGTGACAAAGGGATCATACAATGATGGTAACAGTGGTCACTTGTGGGTTGAAGTTGTTCTCCAACTTATGCCAATTTCTTGGTTTTTAATGATGTGTGTCTTGTTGCGCTCATTTCTAGTAGGTTTTTGGTATCACTACCAACATAATGTGGAACCTACAAGTCCGTGCGCATAAGGATGTTCAAGGGAAGAGAAGTTTGTGATCACAATAATAATTAGAATGGTTTTGAATTGTATATAAGTTGATTACTTATCCAAATAATTGACAAAGTTGTAAATCGATCGGTTCTTGTTTGAAAAAAATGATCAATTTATGAAGTGTCAATTAAACCATTTACTCAAAATCTAGATATGTATAGAACAATCGACCTAGTGTCAATCCATCGACTAGTGCATGGACTGGAATGGTGCAGGAGTGTCAACTAATTGATTGAATGGTCAACCAATCAATTATATGCACAAAACAATCAATTGAGTTACCAACCAATCGAATGATGTGGTATATTGCATAAGGTAGAGTCGTTAATTCGATCAAATGGATTCCCAGTGGATGGATTTGAACACTTTTTGAGGTTTTACTAATTCTAATTAATGGAAGATTGCAATTAGGTAAAAGATTGTGTTTTTGGGAAACCCTATCATAAAGCTCTCATATTAAAAGGGGTTGATGTCTAGGGGTTGATAAAGACAAGTTTCCCAACAACTTCTCCCTTAAAGAGAGAAAACCAAACCAAGGATAAAAACCCATGATAGGAGGAGGAAAAGAGAGGGCAATGCTAGCATGTTGACAAGTCTTGTTTTCTTGGATGCCAAGGTGGTTCTCTAATAGTTTCCCTCATCCACGTGGATGACATAAAGACTGAAGAAAATGTGTGAATGCTTGGACAATGAGTTCCATTAACAATGAGTATGATTCTATCCCCACTGATGTTTTAGGGACTCGGGTGTCACTGCACTACATTGACTCCATATTTGAATCTAGAAGAATGTAGACAACATCAAGACAATGTGTCTAGTTGTTAGAAAATCAATGAGCACTAAAACATTGATATTCCTTCTTTGTCATTAATACACTGAATATTTATTTATTTAATGGGCGTGGTTTCCGATTAATGTTGGTAAAACTTTATAATTCCATTGCACCATCTTCTTGGAAAGCTTACATCAACCCACATTACTAGTTTTTCAACGAATGTCTATAATTATAAATGAACTGATCAATGTGACATTATTTTCATAAAAAACTTAATTCTATTTACAAAACTGTTATTTTACAAGTTTTGTAATACAAAAAGAAGGTAGCCCACTTTAGTTCATTTGTATCCCTTGTACCAGTTGTTTTCCAGTATATAACTGAAACCCTACATAGGTTTGTTCTCTAGAATCCCTCATTGTAACATATATTTTAATATTATTAACCCTTTGAAGTTCAAATAGATCAATGAATGTTAGGATATTGAAATAATGAACAAATTTGATTCAAGGGTAGTAATGTATTTTATTATAACCTATGTGGAGAGAACTAATACAAAAGTTAGACCATGAAGACCATAAAATCCTAGATTATGACTTAAGGAACAATCAATGTTCATGACACTCTAAATAATGAGAAATTACACCTAGAGTCTGGGCTAGAAGTAGATTATAGAATTTGAATCCATGTTGATGATGTATGTGGATGTCTTTACATGTCTTAGATCTTGGACTATTTAGTGTGAATGTTACATCCAATCCCCTTCAAAATAATCATAATGTATTAGAATCAATACAAGTGTTCATACAATCTTGGTTTTGGTCAAACATAAACAAGAGTTTATGTATAATTGTAAAACTCTGTTTAAAATTGGGTAGAATTTGAATCAACAATTATAAAACTCTTATACTTAGGAGCAACCACAGCATTGATCACAACCCCTAGTTTTCTCTCTGACTTCCTCTATATTCTCTATGCAACATAAGTGAAGGCAATCTCCTAGTGTGTGACTTGTAAGACTAGTAAAGAAGGGTAGCCGAGTCATCGAACCCCAGATCTCGGAATCTCACAGTTAGTCCTTTAAGGGATAGAATCTCTCCTAAGTGATGTGGCTCCATCATTAGGTGCTTAATGATAATATCAACGACCCATTTTTGTCAAATATGAGGTAAGTTATTAGATATTGTGTACAATGCATATTAGTATGCAAAAAACATAGAAATTGGGTTATTGATCATAAATATACAAACCATCCATAGAAATTAGAAATTTATGATTCATGTCTTGGATCTATTATGTGCTATAGAGGGGGTGAATAGAGCTAAAACTGCTTTAAAAATCATTAGACCTTGAAGATATTTCTAAGATAATGTGGGAAGTATGAACTTTGAGTGCAACTAAACATGATTAGCAAGTGAGAAATAGATTGAACAAGAACAAGATAACATAAGTTATTTATAGTGGTTCCAACCTCCAAACTAGGATATGTATTTCCACTACCTAGAAAGGTCAACATATGATCTCCAACCATGTCTCACTCCTTGTATTCCGTTATAAGTGTTACAACATAAAAACTCCATTTTACAAGTCAAGGGTACCTATCATTTCCTTGGAGGACAAGGGAGCCAATAACCTTACAAAGGGCTTACCTATCCATGACCAAGAGTCTTCTACCTTACCAAGGACTTACCTACTCTTGCAATGAGTCTTTGGCCTTTTCCAAGGACTTACCCACTCTTGCAACAAGTCTTCCTCCATCAAGGATTTACCCACTCTTGACTTAGATCTTCCACCTTTGACTTCACCTTCACCAAGGAGAAGCTTTGACCAAGGGACTTTGTCCCTTCTTCTTCCCCTCATTTAGACAAGAGAGAGAATCTTCATCTTCCTAGTATAAAGAGAGATTGAGAGGTGTAAAATGTTAAAGCCCCGCAAGATATACAAGTAGGACTAGCTCTCTTACAAATCTCCTACTCACTCTAATGGATGTAGAAAGTGATTAAGCTCATGAGAGTGGTTGGAGGCTCATGGGAGGCAACTCACTGAACTATAGTATAGGGACCTTCACCGTGCTTGTTTAACCATGGGATGAAGCCCAATGGTTCTTATTTATAGTTGAGGTTTCAAACTAGTCAGTAAAGACACTTAGGGTTGAATTCTAACCATTTTGGGTGTTTCAACAGATATATTTTTCAGTTTTACAACACTCACATGGCTAGAAATACTTTTTTGTACTTTACTATACAGTTTTGTCAACTGAGTTGTCTTTTGGGAAACTCAATCGATAACATTATATGACAAGTCAAAGTATAGACGCCGGTCAAGTTGTCACCAGGACAAATTCAGCTGACCCTGGAAATTTTCAAGAATTAGACCAGTGGTCAGAATGATGTTGACTCAGACTGGATTGATCCAGGTTCAACTAGAGTGGTTGAAGCGGTTGGACCAAAAATTACATCAGCATGATGTCAAAACAATTTGAACAGGAAAAACCAAACTGGTCACCATAGTAGAAGGCAATTAGCGGTCAGACCGGTCAAACCAATTGAACCGAGCACACTATATTTACATATATATATATATATAATATATATATATGTATGTATGTATGTATATATATGGGATTAAGAGAGAAAGATTTCTCTCCCCCTCTCCCATAACCCGTGGCGGAGGTCGGACGCCCAGGAGGGTGATAAATCAAGAGATGCTTCTCTGTGTGGTTTCGAACCCGGGTCCCTTCATTGGGGACCAGCAGAATTCGGCAACCGGGCTATTCCCTTGCTGGCATATATATATATATATATATATATATATATATATATATATATATGTGTGTGTGTGTGTGTGTGTGTGTGTGTGTATGTGTGTGTGTGTGTATTTACACATATATATACATATATACATATATATAGATAATCATCATCATCATCAAAGCCTCAATCCCAACTATGTTGGGGTTGACTACATGGATCCTTAGCTTCCTATCAGCTCTATCATGGGCCATATTTTAGTTGATATGTAAAGATTCAAAATCACTCTTTATAAGATCTTCCCATGTTAATTTAGGCCTTCCTCTTCTTCTATTAATTGCACTCGATTTAATAGCATTGCTTCATACAGGCACATTAATCAGTCTGTGTTGCACATGTCCATACCATCTCAATTGACACTCGTGCAACTTGTCCTCAATGCTCGCCACCCCCACTTTATTCTTGATATATCATTTCTTCAATGATCTTTTCTTGTCTTCCCACACATCCATCTCAACATAGGCATTTTAGCGACGTTCATCTTGTTGAGAATTTTTTCTTCACCGCCCAACATTCACTCCCATAGAGCATGGCTGGCCATATAGCTGTTCTATAAAACTTACTTTTTAATCTGAGGGGGATTTTTAGGTCACATAGTACTCTAGTTGCACTCCTCCATTTCAACCATAATGCATTGATTATGTGTCCAATGTTATTTTGGACACCCCCATCTATTTGAATAATAGAACCCAAGTAATGAAATTTATCACATTTTTGGTATATCTACTCCGTCCAACTTGGCTCCACCATTCACACTGTGAGATAGGCTGAAATTGCAATGCATATACTCAATTTTTCTCCTACTAATTATCAATCCATTTGATTCCAATGTATTTCTTCAAAGTTCAACTTTATCATTCAATCCATCTTTAGATTCATCAATCAATACAATATCATCAGCAAATAACATACACCAAGGAATATCATCCTGAAGATTCCCTATCAACTCATCCATATCAAGAACAAACATATATGGGATGAGAGTGGATCCTTGGTGTACCCCAACTATGATAGGAAAAAAATGTCTCTTCTCTAGGAGTATGAAATCATATTTCTGCTACATTTTACTAAATTTACTATTCAAACAATATTGCATTTTTAAGTATATCTATTTCAATAAGAAAGAGTCACTTCAATGGGGAGCTTGCTCATAACTTGATTAAGTCAAGTAGAAATGCATATCAAGTAGGAAAACTCAATAGCATGGAAGAAGCAAGTGCATGTTCTTATAGGACTTATAATAATCAGTTATGAATCTAATAAATCAATTATGCAACCAATGTCTTTTGTAGTCTTGAATAAAAAGAAGCATTTGAGTGGAAAAGAACTCATGAGTCATGGATAAAGATTACACAATTCTTTGCAATAGACCAGTAACCATTAAGTTGAATATTTCATATGAGATAACAATATGATCAATTAATGTATTTCACCATAGGAATCAACTGTATGCAAAGTAATGTTGTTCATCTTAACAATGAAATCAACTCAATGCAAATAACCAACACCATTCAGATGCTTTTGGGAATACATCAAAAAAAGGATCAGGGTATATCCTGAATCCACACATCATTTTTATTCTCTTTACATATTTTGTAGAAAATTCAATAGGATATCACGTGTAATGTTTTGTAGGCCTGAATAGCAATAGACAACACGATGGAAAGTATATCAATGTAGCTGATATGGACACTGAACAATTCATGAATTATATTCAACGGTATGGAGATTTTTTTCAAGAGTAGAATGAGAGAAGGTTGTGATTTTTTTTCCTCTCATTTGTTTTATATTAAGCGATAAGCAAATAAAGACTTTAAATGATTCTGAAAGAAATACAAATTTCTTTGGAAGATCAAGTCAAGATGGTATTAACACACATACAAACATGTTGTTTGAGAACTAAGAACAACTAATGGCATTAGTATTTATATTTTTAAAATTTAAATTTTACTCGTTTCCTATACTTATGATATTTTTAGGCATAAATGAAGTCTCCATACATAGTAAGTACGTATTTAAGCTTTAATCAAGATAGACGTTTAGGTGCCTCAGAAAAAAGGAGAGAGCTAAAGAATAGTCAGGGAACTTTGTTACATCACAAGCAACATGTGGTCACCCCAAGTACACATGACAGAAAGGAGAATGGTATACTTCATATTTAATTCTTTATTTATCTAAGTGCTAGCATCATAGTTAGTGCCGCATAAATAATTGTTGTGTTTTCACAAGAATAAATGTGCATGCATTTGCAGAGGTAGTTGATGTTTCAAGTAGGAGAACTAACACTGGAAAGAGAGTTTTACAGTCCCAAACTATGATCAATATTTCACAAGAGGTTGATGAAACACTTCAAGTAGCAGAAGAGGCAAATAATAATGGTAGTGATAGTGTGTTCTTCATTGAAATTGTTCTCATTACAAATATGATTGACAATTAGCATTATATTTTGCAGAACAACCAAAGAGAAAAAGGGTTCAAGGAAAATCCTTCATGCTCAACTCTATGGAAAATAAATAGCAAACTTCTTATTCTTTTGCAAAATCATCAAATAAGGAGAAAGGCATATCTTCACTCTACATGATATTTGTTTTGATTTAAGTTATTTATATAAATGTAATTACTTGGAAAGATTTCTAGGCATGCCTAGGAATGGGTCTACAAGTCCAACGGTTACTGGATTCAACTCAAATATTTTTGAAGAATCATCAAATAATAGGCAGGGTATGAGTAACAACCCCACTTCCTGGTAACCCCCAATTAAGGAAGACCAAGAAGTTAGAGCCATTATCCCAAAACTAGGATCAATGATTTTGTAAATAATAAAAATTAATTAATAAATTCTACCACAATTAAGCTTGGAATAGGATAAAATTTTTCTTTTCACATACTTTTCAAAAAGTAGGAATCTAGAACTTCTACCCACTATAGAGTTCTAACTAACTAAATCCTCCTTTAATAGATTAGCTTTATTCTTCATAAATGCCACTTTACTGATTGTCCACTTTTAGATATACCTAAAATGCCAACAAACAAAATGTCAGTGAGTATATTGAATTATACTAGTATGTGGGGGAACCAAAATATTGCATCTATTTGTAATGACATAATACAACCAAATTATTGCTTAACAGACCAAACTTTACATATTAAACATAACTACTCAATCCCTACATATTCTTGCCTCTATGTTGTCCCTGCAGTGGACATGGATACTACCTCTCTCATATGGTTGATCTCAAATAACCCCCATTATCCTACCTTACAGGTAGATCGCTACATAGGGTTGTGTAGTCGTATTCTCCTACCCAAGGGTAGACTAACACATCAAATCATGATAACTTGATGATCCTACCCCCATGGGTAGACCATGTACTAGGTAATCCATCTCATAATCATCAAAGCTACATAGGAGGACTAGGATTTGAGCTAGTCATGCACATATATTTAGGGTGATAGTCATAGTCACTTTATAGTTGCATGAAATAAAAGTCAGCTAAGTAGTTATTTCCAAACAACTGATAAAACCTCAGAAATCACCATGAAACTAGAGTGATTAGTCATAAGCATAACCACATACCTATCTTGGAGATCATAAAGAAGCAATATATATCCAAATCCAACTAGATGTCCAATCAAGCAAGCCAATCAATCAATCAAGCAAGCATTGATCTTGAAAACATTTACAATGTCTAATTGTCACAAGCATATTCCAAACAACTCCTTATTGACTGGGGACACCTTTCCCAGGTTTCTAAGTCTCATTAGGGATTCATTAGGGCTTTTAAGATCAATTTCTCAAACTTTATACTTTTTAGGTCAACAAACCCTAAAATAGCTTTCCTACTCATAAAAACCTTATTGCTCAAATTATCCATATTAAGGATCTTTTATACTCAAATTAGCTTAGGATCGTCATAACTCTAATTTATTCATGGATTTACATAATTAAAACCATTAAAAGTTATATTCACCTAAATTAAGGTTTCTAAGCCCATTAATGCAAATTCATGTGCATGAAACCCTAAATTAAGCCAACTATGCATAAAGATCATATTTTTAGATCTAATTCTTCTTTTTATTAACAACATATTAATATTGGCTTCAAAGTAACCAAAGATATTTACCAAAACTCATTAATATCAAAATTAGGGTTTTCATTCATAAATGCATTAAAGGTGCCAACTTTAAGTACTTTTCGAATTGTAATAGAATAAAACCTTTATTATATTTTTATTGGATTTTATGGGTTTTTCTTATCAGAAATCATATATAACTTATCTTGATCCGAGCTACTAATAATTATTTACGATTATCTCAAAATTTAATGGATCTTGACTAATCACTGGTCGACACATCAACAATTAATTCTTTGAATTGTTTTACCTTATTTGCTGGCTCGCGGATCAGGGACTGGGGTCTGCTAGTCCGAGAACCCGAATCTGGGTGGCCCTTCTCCCTCCTTCGCATGTCTCACGATACGAGGCCCTTGTTTCCGCATGGAAAGAGGGTTCCGCCACGGCGCACAACTCTGACGAGCCCTCACCACTGGCCGAGTCCCTCGAATCTTCCTCCAACCACCCCCACACTTTTGTGGAGTAACCAAACACCAGCGCGGAAACCTAGTTTCAGACAGGAAGTTCTAGAAACTTGAAAACCCCCTTGCACCACTGACTCAAACCAAGGAGGATTGGTAGCAGGCTCTACCTTGAGTTTTCGAATGTGAGGGAGAAACGAGTGTCCCCTTCTATGCGTTTTGGTCTCTAAGGTATCGTAGGCTATTTATATAGGCAAGACGGTAAGGGTATCTACCTCTCATGATTTCTAACCTCCTAAATGAACTCGGATTTGGGGAAATCCCAATCCCACACGAAAGTAGGGGAAACCAGGGGTCGAAGGGTTGGGTTTCCACTTCTAAATCTAATGGAGTGATTCCCAAGTTCGCACGTTGATTGTATGGGGAGAAAATCGATCGGGAAAACTCCCCACACTGTTCTCCTTTCCTGATCTTAATCACAAAGAAGCCACCGTTGGATCCTAGATCCAACGGCTATCAGCCACGCGCCAAGAACATATATTTCTACTTAAATGGAAAAAAAATGTGACATTAAATAAATCATCTTCACTTTAGGAAATATTACAAAAATCATATCTCCTAAACCCCTTATCTGTTTGATCCCAAATTTTAGGGGAAAGTCCATAACGACTTAAACTACTTGTGTTGACTAAGAATATCTATGTTTCTGGAACTGAAAATTGAAAGTATAAGAGAGTTTTCTTCATAAGAAAGTTATCACTTATTAAGGCATATTTTATCTCTCCTATTCTTTTATTTTCCTTTATTTGGATTCTTTTTACCATTTGAAACCATGTGGATGTGAAATCTCATCCATAATGATTCAATCATACATATTTCCACATATTATTATATTTTCATCATTATCTCAATTTCCTTCTTAATAATGCATTATTTGATTTCTTCTTTTTCTTTTAGCATATTGGACTCATTAACATATTATGATCCACGAAATCATATGCACAAAGGAAATGTTGTAAAGGGAATCCATTCAATACACATAAATCATACAATTTCCATAATCATACATTTATTAGGGAAATTGCATTTCCAACCATATGAACCCAAAAATTGGGGTTGTAAATGCATCATGATATGATAATTATCTACAAAATTTATAAACAATATGCAACATCATGCATAACAACTTTTTATAGTTTAGGAAACAATGGAAGAAACAATGCACTTCTTGATCGATGAATAAAGGCTAGCGAGGTGGAAAACCAACAAAATGCATAGAATAGTAATTAATTCTATCTAAACCTATTTTCACCCATTAACCATGATATTTGACTTCATTTTTTTAATATTTCATTTTCTAGCATCAGATTATCAACATCAGGGAGAAAATTTCAACTCTATTCTTCACATATATGTCAATGTAGATGTTACGGATGCTAGTAAATTGATGCATCATATTCAACAATATGGAGATTTCCTTAAGCATAAAACTAATAATGGTCGGCATAAGTTTTGACTATTATATTTTGCCTAAAATTATGTCACATAAAATAAATTGCAATGCTTATTCTTGCTTTTTATTAATGAAGGTAGTTGCGGTAAGAACATCTTTGACCTACCACAAGATGGAGGTTTAGGTGCTTTGGAAAAAAAGGAGAGATCTAGTGAATAGTGGGGCTACGACTAGTATAACCTCAAAACTCACCTTTTCTTTATTTATTACTTACCTTATATATTTGTATACTAATTATTGTCATATTTAACAATAGATATTTCTCAATAAGATGGAACATCCATTGCATCTTCAGAGGTTATAGATGTTTCAAGTAGGGAAAAAATATTGGGAATATGGTTTTACAATCTCAAGTAGTCATCAATAATTCACAAGATGTTAATGAACATATGTCAAGAAATATAAAAGACAAATAATAGAAATATTAGAATCATATTATTTAAGTTTGATTAAATTAAAAATATAGTTTATAATTATCATTTTTATTTTCTAGAACAACCTGTTGGGTTTTTAGGGGAGGCAGAGAAGGCAGCAGAAACAAAATTTTCTCCCCCAAACCTGGAACAAGGAAACGCGTCAACGTCTATATAATAGGAAAGGATGGTTTGTGGAATCATACCTTGTCCCGAGGCTTGCTCGGTGACAATACCTTGCGCCTGCACGGTCTTCAAATCCGGTCTTCGACGGTGTCTGTGCAGCTCTTGGTCACACCGGGACTGACGACTCCTACTCGTACTGGACTGTCGAATGACAGTTGTCCTCCTGAGCGACAGTGACCTCCCGCCTCTGAAGTAGTCCACACGGACCACCTGGAACTCCACACTCCTTGTCCCACAAGGAAGTGGAAGGAGTCACACCCTCCTGTTGACGTACTAGTCGCCAAAACACTCTCCTGCCTCCAGTTGCAACTGCAGTTGTCCTTCCCTTACTGCACCTCCCTTTTGCGGGAAGCACTTGCTCGGGCTCTCTCTATGTTACCAAAACCAGAGAGAACGACAACTTTACAGAGTAACTGGTTGCACTGAGTTATCCTTTGAGAAGCCCCCAATACCCATATATATATAGGAGGGTCATGGGACAAGGTTCTCCATCCCGGGCAATGCGGGACGAAAAGCAGGAGTAGAAGGGTTCGAGATTTTCCACAAAAGCAACCAACTCGCAACCTGAACCGGTCAGTTGACACCTCAACCGATTGTTTGGGACCCTTGAACCGGTCGATTGGTGGTCCTGGTCGGTTCCCGATTGACTTTCCTTCTTTTGTTTCTAATTGGTATCGAATACCAATCCTTGTTCCAATCAAATTGGGCAAGTGAAACGCAAGGAAAATTCTCACCAATCCTATTTTCCCAAGTTTCTCAGTTGCACCAGTTGAATCGATCGGTTCAACACTTGAACCGCTCATTTCACTCTGTACATGAGCCGATCGGTTCAACACTTGAGCCAATCGGTTCAACACTTGAGCCGACCGGTTCAGCAACCTCAGCCGACTGGTTCAACACTTGAGTCGATCGGTTGGGAATGCAGGTTGTGCATAATCAGTCAATTACGATTTCAATCAATCCGATACTCCAATCAACATGTCCAACACCTTGAACATTATGATATTGAGCTATCAATCAATTGAGTGTTTAATTGAACTACTAAACTCCTTTAGTAATCAATCTAAACATTGCTAGTGGATAAAACTCCTCTTCCAAGTTAAATCCTATGTGTGTGACCCTGCAGGACCATTTCGCGTTGGCAGTGAAAGTCCATAACACTTATGACTTCACAAGAAAAGGGCGGTGCCTAGTCACACATCAGTTCTACCCAAGTGAAAGTAGAAAGTTGGAGAACAACTTTCATACTACAATCCGTGAATGGTGTTACAGTGAATGTATAATTTCTTTGTCACTAATATCCCGAATGAACTTGAGGCATGGAACAGTCATCCTGTCAAAATTCATTCACTTTCTTGATCTCAGAGTAGACTGGAAGAGATATGTATGACATCAGTATCATATACTGACTCACACATGCGTGCACACCTTTATCAATCCTACTCATCAAGTGGCCATGGATATCAAACTCCCTCAGGAGGGACAAATCCCATATCTATCACTCACCCCTCAAAAGCCCCATGTGTCAAAGCCACCCAATCATCACCTTTATAACAACCCATGTTTCAGGACTGCGTTTGATGATGTCAAAGTGTGCCCAACTACATGTGTTGAGTGTAGTGATTTCAGGTCAAAGAATCACACTCACCACCATCACTGTGAGTACTGACTGTGACTACCATGTCATGGTTCCATGTGTCAAACTCACGGTGGGTCTGTCTGGTACCTTGTTCTCTAACAAGTACCTATGTGTTCGGTTTGATATCTCTATATCATGACTAATGAGATTCTGTCATCAACCAACACCACAATCTAGTCTTGTGTGTCATTGTTGTCTATCTACCTTCCACAATGACATCCGACTAGGGACATAACAAGAATGTACAAACTCTTAGCATCCGTATGATCTCATCGTTCAGGTCATGAACCTGAAGGCATACGTCATTGAGTACTGTCATTCTCTAGACATTCAATTTGTTATATCACTATCTCATATGACTAAACCAGAAAGAATTGGAAGCTTGCCTTTGTTGTTTATCAAATCAATCTTAATGTATCCCACCAATCATCCCATGATTGGCTCTCAGGGCATACATACCAACAGACTCCCACTTGCACTACAAGCCAATCACCATTGAATCATATTCATAGTGATCTTCAAACATGTCCCACATGTTACTGTGCTCTAGTGCGATCATAGTGAGTAATGGCAACACCTTGCCAAAGTCAGTATAAATTGCATGTCTCTCATCTCTTCGATGTACGTCACATGTATGAGATGGAGTTGTCGTAATATGCGATCTAGTATTCCTTTGCTAACATTTAGCCACATTGCATGATCAAGGATTCCATACTTGTCATCAATGAGTGGAATATCTATAAGTTCATCTCATGAACTTTCAGATCCATATAGTATCTACTACTGCTATCTAACGCATAGATACTTGGCATTTCCTTTTAAATGGTTTAATTGGAACACTTCCAATAATCAGCAAACTTTCACTTTTATACATCCTATGTATAATTTGCGATTAATTTGCTGTCCTTTCAGAAGTTCGCATCAAAGTAACTATTTACATTGACCTCTTCCTTATCTCCATAGAACTAGTACTTCTCAAGTACTTATGGTATTCCAGTAACCCTTGCTGGAAGTAGACAGACATCCACTCATCATGTCCCACATATGAGTTATCAGGATGAGCACATCATATTGTCATGTCGTATATACAAGATGATGAATGCATTTTATTCTTGTCATGTCCATACATGCAAGATAATAGGATGATTACATACATGATAGATCCATATCTATTCTTAGTGTTCCCATTATTCATAAGAATTGGACACTTGGCCTTGGGATACTAACTCCATGTAGCATGGACAAGTTTTCTCCCACTGAATCTGTGTACACTGAACACTTCAGTACATATTGCCAATGTATGCTCTCTCTTTTCAGGTCAAGAGATTTTCGAGAACTATCTCTATAGATCTCTGTTCCTATCACATAGGAAACATCTCTATCTTCCTTAAAGATAATTTCCACTTTTGGATTTCCATTCTAGAACATTTCCATTTCACATCAACATGTGGAATGTGAATACACTCCCACTAAATCACAGATCCCTTCTTTATCTTTGACATATCAGTCAAACCCTTTGACTATATCATCAAAGTAAAGATCCAATTCCGAGTTTCTTGTACTCAATCAATCACATTGATTAGTCCATTGTGACTTATAGACTTCATTAGCATTAATGGATTCATAAACCTTATAGATTGTGTCACGTACACATCCTTATTTTATTCCTCATAGGAATGCAGTTTTAGTATCCATATGCCAAATGCCTTAGTCCTTAAGTTACAATCAACAAGCATCAACCTTCTCAAAATGTTATCCATGTGTCTTAGCACTTAAGACTCATTTTCACTCATGGATTTCATCCAATGAGTGTCACCATCAAGGTCATACCTTATGGTTGACATGGATGTCATTTAGGATGTCATGGTCATAAACCATATCTCAAAGTTTGGTCCCTCATATTCATCTAGATAGTTGACTCATCACATGAACAACTTATCACATAGATAATTGAGGTGTATCTGTTAAAGATATAAGAACTCACAACCCTTGTGATTCTTAATTTCTTTTATTAGTGTGGAGTATTCTTTTATTAAGAAGAATTCAGTTATTCGATAATCATTTTCTAACTCCTTAGAGTATGATTCCTTCTTGATTTAGACATCACCATGCCTTAATCATGAGTTCACTATGATACACTATCATAATCACTCACAAGGATCTCAAACATTTGGTCCAAGTATTTCATTCATTGATCCCATCAATAATTAATACTTTACCAAATTTGTACTTCATCTATGATAATCTTGAACACTTCAAGATATTCATATTGGTATTTCTCTCAACACCAATTGAAGTATTAACATTTGTTCCAATAGGTATGTAAATACATCACATGTATATACCTAATAGGATAATCATTCTCCCACTACCTTTAGTGAAGATTGATTAATCATGTCTAAGCTATTCATGTCTCTTACTGGTTCTCTAACCAAAAGAGTCTAGGTTTATCCATCATATGGAAACTATAAATGAATTTCTCATGAATGATGCTAATTTGATTGTTTGAGTTATGTATAACTTTTAGGTATCATTTTATCTCATGCATATCAAATACCACAAGATAAACAAGGCATTGCCACAAAGATCATATCTTTTAAGATAGAAACATCAACTTTATTGATTGCCATCATTGTCATACAATATGCAAAATAAAGTGTTTCTATCTATTAGAAAAATGAAATAGCAGTTCATAACTGTATTACATGCCTTATAGGCTGGAAATAAACTAAAGTACTCCTATCTATGGTGGCAACACTTGCCCCAATTATGAGTGCTTTACACTTTACATCTTGGTATCATATACCTCAAAAAGTGTTACAAGTTTACTTTCATGACACCTTTAATTAGAGATGTATGTAGCCTCCTTCTTCTTTTGTTCTTCTAGATAGAGAGGAAAATTCCTTTTCCAATGTCCTGGCTTTTGACAATGGTGGCAATTTCCTTTCTTGGTGACGCCTCCCTTGGCCTTGAGAGATGAAGACGGCTTGGACTCCTGGCTAGCATCAGAACCTTTCTTAGCTTTGCCCTTGCCCTTGCGCTTGGACTTGCCTTTCTTGCTCATGATCACCATCACAGCCTTAGCCTTTTCCTTCTTCATCTGTATCTCGGCTGTCCTCAACATGCCCAACAACTCTGACAGTGGCCTATCAAAGTTGTTCATGTTGTAGTTCATCACAAACTGACTGTATGATTCTGGCAACGATTGCAGTATCACGTCAGTAGCCAACTCTTGGCTCAGTGGAAATCCCAGTCTCTGCAGGTTCTCCACATACCCAATCATCTTGAGTATGTGAGGACCAACTGGATCTCCTTCTATCATGACGCACTTGAACAACGCCCTAGAAACATTGTATCTCTCTTGCCGTGCCTGATCTTCATACATGTTCCTGAGATGCTGAATCATCTCAATGACACCCATGTTCTCATACTGTCTCTGCAACTCATGGTTCATTGAACATAACATCAAGCACTTTGCATCAATGGCATCATCAGCATGCTTCTTGTAAGCATCCCTTTCTGCCTTTGGTGCATTAGGAGCGGGTTCCTCTGGAATTTGAGTATCCAGGACATAGAGCTTACGCTCTTGAGTGAGAACAATTCTCAATGTCCGATACCAGTCGTGGAAGTTTGTCCCATTCAGCTTGTCCTTTTCAAGGACCGATCAAAATGAGAAGTGATTGTTGTTTGTCGTCATTTGTACTACAAAAGGAAATATGCAATTTTAGTCCTAAAACTCATTATTTTGACTTATTTGATTGATTTGAAAATTTTGACGATATAATTAGGCCTTTAATTAATTATCGCTCCTACTATTTTACTTCAAATTGATAGCCCTCATCATCAATTCAGAAGATTGCATCGTATAATCTTCTAGTGGGCAAGATCCTAAAATCCTCTAAGTCATGGACCAGCTAGGGCTGTCACCCACAACATAGATCTCTCAGGTAGGCAACTTTTGCCAATTGCATCATATGCAACTCTTGATAAGATGTCATATGCAAATCCTTTCCATGATCATCTCCATGCCTCAAGGTACTAGATCCGATCTAGATCACCTTGTTAAGTATGACCCAAAGCAAACATGATGAATATGCACCCTGCTAGGGCAGACCCACACATTCATCCTTCACACTTCCACGAGATGGACGGTGCACCACGCTAGGGCGTGCCCACACTTGGTCGATCAAGCTTTTCAAGTGTGTCACATTTGGAAGGCATCTAAAACTTAATATTTTAATGAGGGATTTGGTTTCTATATACATATACATATCCAATCACCACAATACATAGTACGTATCATATACATGCTATATCCCACAAAAAACATGCACAAATGATAAAAGCGATGATTATGGCCATCCTAATGTGATTCCTTGAGCCAAGAGGAATCATGGTCATCTAGGTCTACATCATATGCAACCTGTACAAGATGAACATCTGTGCCTTGCCATCCAAGTTGATCAACTCATCATATGAATGATTTGTTCTCTCTGGCTGGTCGTCTGGGTGCCACCAGCCGATTGGTTGGCTCCTCCAACCGATCGGTTCGCCTAGTCGTCGTGCATCTCTCCATGGCCGCCACCCACTCGTCTCGCTCCTCAAACCAGTCATCAACCGATCAGTTCACTCCTTGAACTGATCGTCTCGAACGTCAACCGATCGGTTCATGCCTTGAACTGATCGTCTCAGCTGTCGTCTGGATGTCCTCCGTTCTTTGACATAACAAGAAATAAAATCTATCCTAATATTACATTGCTTAAAAAAAGGGAAACCTTGAGTTACATTCAGGGGGAGCAAAGGTAGGAAAGAATCTTGAATTATTTCAAGTTACATCAGGAAAAGGAGAAGCAAGATCGGTGTGTAGACCGAGATGCAAGCAATCACACACAACCAATCTCAGATAGGGTTTATTGCCCATAATCACGCTATACATCCACCACAAAAACTTGTTTAAGGGCGACGCGTATCGAGTGCATTAATAATACATATCATATATGTAATTGGGATTTGTGGATTTAGGATTGGACATGCATAAAGCCAATTTTATTCGCATCGTATGCAATAAATAAAGGCGACAAACCAAAATCAATCATATCGATATTCCTAAAATATAGAACAGTTGACGTGGCTCGATACCACTGTTGGGTTTTTAGGGGAGGCAGAGAAGGCAGCAGAAACAAATTTTCTCCCCCAAACCCGGAACAAGGAAACACGTCAACGTCTATATAATAGGAAAGGATGGTTTGTGGAATCATACCTTGTCCTGAGGCTTGCTCGGCGACAATACCTCACGCCTTGCGCAATCTTCAAATCCGGTCTTCGACGGTGTCTGTGCAGCTCCTGGTCGCACCGGGACTGACGAATCCTACTCGTACCGGACTGTCGGATGACAGTTGTCCTCCTGAGCGGCAGTGACCTCCCGCCTCTGAAGTAGTCCACACGGACTACCTAGAACTCCACACTCCTTATCCCACAAGGAAGTGGAAGGAGTCACACCCTCCTATTGACGTACTAGTCACCAACACACTCTCCTGCCTCCAGTTGCAACTGCAGTTGTCCTTCCCTTGCAGCACCTCCCTTTTGCGGGAAGCACTTGCTCGGGCTCTCTCTCAGTTGCTAAAACCAGAGAGAATGACAACTTTGTAGAGAAACTGGTTGCACTGAGTTATCCTTTGAGAAGCCCCCAATACCCATATATATAGGAGGGTCATGGGACAGGGTTCTCCATCCTGGGCAATGCGGGACTAAAAGCAGGAGTAGAGGGGTTCGAGATTTTCCACAAAAGCAACCAACTCACAACCTGAACTGATCGGTTCACAAGTGAACCGGTCGGTTGGGGACCTGAACCGGTCAGTTGACACCTCAACTTATCGGTTGGGACCCTTGAATCGGTCGGTTCACAAGTGAACTGGTCGGTTGGTGGGTCTGGTCAGTTCTCAATTGACTTTCCTTCTTTTGTTTCTAATTGGTATCGAATACCAATCCTTGTTCCAATCAAATTGGGCAAGTGAAACGCAAGGAAAATTCTCACCAATCCTATTTTCCCAAGTTGCTCGGTTGCACCAGTTGAATCGATTAGTTGAACACTTGAACCGCTCGTTTCACTCTGTACATGAGCCGATCGGTTCAACACTTGAGCCGACCGGTTCAGCAACCTCAGCCGACCGGTTCAACACTTGAGCCGATCGGTTGGGAATGCAGGTTGTGCATAATCAGTCAATTGTGATTTCAATCAATCTGATACTCCAATCAACATGTCCAACACCTTGAACATTATGATATTGAGCTATCAATCAATTGAGTGTTTAATTGAACTACTAAACTCCTTTAGTAATCAATCTAAACATTGCTGGTGGATAAAACTCCTCTTCCAGGTTAAATCCTTTGTGTGTGACCCTGCAGGTCCATTTCACGTTGGCAGTGAAAGTCCATAACACTTATGACTTCACAAGCAAAGGGAGGTGCCTAGTCACACATCAGTGCTACCCAAGTGAAAGTAGAAAGTTGGAGAACAACTTTCATCCTACAATCCGTGAATGGTGTTATAGTGAATGTATAATTCCTTTGTCACTGATATCTTGAATGAACTCGAGGCATGGAACAGTCATCCTGTCAACGTTCATTCACTTCCTTGATCTCAGAGTAGACTAAAAGAGATATGTATGACATCAGTATCATATACTGACTCACACATGTGTGCACGCCTTTCTCAATCCTACTCATCAAGTGGCCATGGATATCAAACTCCCTCAGGAGGGACAAATCCCATATCTATCACTCACCCCTCAAAAGCCCCATGTGTCAAAGCCACCCAATCATCACCTTTATAACAACCCATGTTTTAGGACTGCGTTTGATGATGTCAAAGTGTGCCCAACTACATGTGTTGAGTGTAGTGATTTCAGGTCAAAGAATCACACTCACCACCATCACTGTGAGTATTGAATGTGACTACCATGTCATGGTTCCATGTGTCAAACTCACGGTGGGTCTGTCTGGTACCTTGTTCTCTAACAAGTACCTATGTGTTTGGTTTGATATATCTATATCATGACTAATGAGATTCTGTCATCAACCAACACCACAATCTAGTCTTGCGTGTCATTGTTGTCTATCTACCTTCCACAATGACATCCGACTAGGGACATAACAAGAATGTACAAACTCTTAGCATCTGTATGATCTCATCGTTCATGTCATGAACCTGAAGGCATACGTCATTGAGTACTGTCATTCTCTAGACATTCAATCTATTCTATCACTATCTCATATAACTGAACCAAAAAGAATTGGAAGCTTGCCTTTGTTGTTTATCAAATCAATCTTAATGTATCCCACCAATCATCCCATGATTGGCTCTCAGGGCATACATACCAACACAACCAAAGAGAAAAAGGGTTAGGGTGAAGTCCTCAACCTTAACTTGAGGAGATTTAGGAATGCAGGAAAATTAAGGATTGAGTTTTATCTCAATGGTAATCTGGCAAATTAGATAGAAACTCGACTATTAGCCAATAGAATGGAGTCAATCATTTGAAGTTCTATTAATGATCCACTCACTTGCACAAGGTGGGACTGAATGCCTAGTGAGAAAAAGAAAAAGATGCTAGAGTTGGTTCAGGTATGACTGTTGATATTAGTAAGCATATGTTATTTTATGATTTCATTTTCAATGACCAATCAATGTTGTCATTAAAACTTATATATAATTATATGTAAGATGATTTTATTATTATTCATGATGATTTGACTACACAAGAAAGGGAATTGAGAATACAGTTTGTGTCTAAGTCATTAGGGAATCTGTGGTGTGAATTTAAGATAGAGTTACGTAAACTTTATTTGACTTATGTCATTGATCAAGAGCTATTAGAAATTGTCCATTAAGTATACTACAACATGATTGGTAGTTTCTTATTAAAAAGTATTGGAAACATGATTATTTCAAGGTAAAAAATTCAAACTAACATTATTTGATTTTATATAGTTTCTCTAGATTTTTGTATAACTTTCCAATGATAAATATGGGGTTTCTTACTCAATGTCGTCGGTGCGGGAAACAAACATAGTCGTTCAAAACAATCAATTGCCCACTATACAGGACGAACTCATTTTAGTGTTGTTGAGCATGAAGATGTAATAATTTTGATAAATTGTTTATATTTTAGCTTTCATATGGAACTTATAATACATGTAGTATATTTAAAAAAAAAGTAAAGATTGAGAATATTGGGATGGTTCCAAGTCGTTTGAGGATATTTCAACTGACTCACACTAGATAGGACAAAATCTTGTTGACATTGTAGCTAAAGGAGAAGATGGTAACTCCCTTTTTTGCTTTACCTATCAATGACATGCAACTATGATCTTAAACAAATTAATCGTTCGACATGCATAAATTGTAGAGTTGATATCTCAAAGTGATGAAGGAAAAATTAACATGGATGATGAAGAAAACTCACATGGACCTTGGCAATGTTTTACGAATTAAACTAGTGGTCGGAACAATGTTGACTCAGACCAGATTGATCCAGGTTCAGCCGGAGTGATTGAAGCAGTTGGACCAAAAATTACATCACCATGACGTCAAAACAATTTGAATCGAAAAACCAAACCAGTCACCAAAGTAGAAGGCAATTAGCGATCAGATCGGTCAAACTAGTTAAACTGAGAAAACTATATATATATACATATACATATGTGTACACACACAAATATATATATATATATATATATATATATATATTGTACATATTTACACATATATATTAATGTATACATATATACATATATATAGATCATTATCATCATTGGCATCATCATCAAAGCCTCAATCCCAAGTATATTGGGTTGACTACATGGATCCGTAGCTTCCTATCAGCTCTATCATGGGTCATATTCTGGTTGAGAGGTAAAGATTCAAAATCTCTCTTTATAAGCTCTTCCCATGTTAGTTTAGGCCTTCCTCTGCTTCTATTAATTGTGCTTGATTCAATAGCATTGCTTAGTTTAGGCCTTCCACTTCTTTTATTAATTGTGCTTGATTCAATAGCATTGCTTCATATAGGCGCATTAGTCAGTCTGTGTTGCACATGTCCATACCATCACATTCAGCACTCGTGTAACTTGTCCTCAATGCTCGTCACCCCCACTTTATTCTGGATATAATCATTTCTTCAGTGATCTTTTCATGTCTTCCCACACATCCATCTCAACATAGGCATTTTATCCATGTTCATCTTATTGAGACTTTTTTCTTCACTACCCACAATGTTCTGAAATGCGTTATGCGGTATGCGTTCGGTCAGGGTACCGCATAGAGTATAAGAGGAATGCGGGAGCATAAGCGGGGCATATGTGTTTTTGGATTTTTTTAATAAATTATATATTTTATACATATATTTAATAAAAATATAATCATAATCATAAATTTCATACTATCTAGTTTTTTAGCCTAATAGCCCAAAATGTACCAATGGATCATTACATCATGGAAGAAGAAACACATTTTCCAATAATTAATAAGAAAAATAAATCAACAAAAGCCTAAGTTTATATAATGTACTAGAATATACAAGTAACAAAACACACTAACACATGCAGTTCGTAGGTATCTGAATGAACACTATAAAAAAACCACAGCAACACAACACATGGTACTTCAAAGTAGAAATAGAAAAAGAACATCAAAAACAAAATCAAAACATCAAAATGATATGAAGAAATCAAGTCACTAATAAATAGAGAAGAAAAAGTCATAGGGAATATAAATTACTCCCTAGGCAGCACACAAATTTGATACTTTGTAAAAGAAATATCATATCTAATTAATATCAGCAATAGGTTCCCCTTTATACAAGGCAAAATTAGAATTGTTGCAAGTGCAACATTTTCTAATCTTAGAACAAAATAGAAGAGAAAAAAAAAAGCAAAGGAAAGAGCATAATGAAACATTAACAATTGTAAAATGTAATAAAATATTTTGCACCACTCATTCAAAATAGAATTATTTCTAAGGTAGCAAAATTTCAATATCTGATCTTAAACCAACTATATAGAAGTTGTCATTTAATTTGGTTGATTTTATTTGAGGTTTTTTTTACTTAAGTCACCAAATGAAATGCGGGGGGCCTAAGCGGCCGCATATGCAGACTGCAGGCCGCATATGCGGACCATGCCCAAAAATAGCACTGCATAGCTATATGCGGAGCGGCTGAGGTCCGCATACGCATATGCGGCCGCATAAGCGGCCTCATGTGGGGCATATGAGAACACGGACCCAACATTTACTTCCACAGAGCATGGATGGACTTATAGTTGTTCTATAAAACTTATTTTTTAATCTAAGAGTGATCTTCAAATAACATAGTACTCTAGTTGCACTCCTCCATTTCAACCATCCTACAGTGATCCTATGATAAGCATTATTTTGGCCATCCCCATCTTTTTTAATAATAGAATCCAAGTAATGAAATTTATCACATTTTTGGTATATCTACTCTGTCCAACTTGGCTCCATCGTTCACACTGTGAGATTGACTGAAATTGCAAAGCATATACTCAGTTTTTCTCCTACTAATCATCAATCCATTTGATTCCAATGTCTTTCTTCAAAGTTCAACTTTATCATTCAATCCATCTTTAGTTTCATCAATCAATACAATATCATCAGCAAATAACATACACTAAGGAATATCATCCCGAAGATTCCTTGTCAACTAATCCATATCTAGAACAAGCATATATGGGTTGAATGTGGATCTTTGGTGTACCCCAATCGTGATAGGAAAAGTCAGTGTCTCTTCTCTAGGAGTCTTCATGCTTGAAGTAGAGCTATCATGCATGTCTTTAACCAATCAATGTTTTGGATTGTCAGACCATTTTTCTTCAAAACCATCCACAAAACTTCCATGGGTACTCAATCATAAGCCTTTTCCAAATCAACAAAAACCACATGAAGATCTCTTTTTCTTTCTCTATACTTATCCATAAGCCTCCTTATTTGAAAAATAGCATATGTTGTTGATCTTCCAGGCATGACACCAAATTGGTTGTTTGATATATGCTTTAGAAACCTTAGTCTATGCTCAGTAATCCTCTCCCAAAACTTATTATGTGACTCATCAAATTATACCATTGTAGTTTGTGTAGCTCTGAACATCATCTTTGTTCTTGTATATTGTGACTATAGTACTATTTCTCCTCTCATTCAGTACCTTCTTGGTCTTCATGATCATATACATACATACATATATATATATATATATATGTTAATATATATATATATATGTGTGTGTGTATGTATATGTGTCACTTTATGAACTTCCAATGGTGGGAGGTGACATATTCACTTGGAACAATGAGAGGTGCCCAGAGCACGAGATAGTGAGCAAACTGTACAGAGCCTTAGTGAATGATGAATGGCTGTGAATTTTTCCTAATGTGCAAGGGAAAGAAGGAGGATCTGAACTCAGTGATCATGCACCCATCTCAGTTCATATTACATAAAAGAAGCAGAAGAGGAAACCTTTCAGATTCCTAAATTACTGGGTAGAATGGAAAGGGTTTGATGAATTCATAAAGGAAGGCTAGGGTACACAGGTGTCAGGTAACCCAATGTATGTCTTTGCAAAAAAGTTGACAAGTACAAAGAATATGCTGAAGAAGAGGGCAAAGGAGAAAGTAAACATTCCATGTCTGGTTAAGGAAATAAAAAGAGAAAGTAAGGAGACTATAGACAGATTGTTGGCTGACCCCCATAACCTGATATTGATTGACAAAGACAGGGAGCTGAAGAAGATGCTTAATGACTTGAAGAAAGTTGAGAAAAAATTCTATTGGCAAAGGAGTAGGGAGAAGTGGATGGATGATGGGGATAGGAATACCAAATTATACCATTCTAGTATTAAAAGAAGGGAGTCTAGAAATATTATTTCTAAACTAATAGATGCTAACGGGAGAGTGGTCAACAAACAAGAGGACTTGGAAGAACATGCTATAAATTTCTACACGTCATTATATAATAAAAAGTTTGATAATGAATTAGATGAGGAGGAATGAAGTGGAGGTTCAAAGTTGCAAGCACACATAATAATATTCTTACAAGAATAACTAATGAACAAGAGGTCAAAGAAGCAGTATGGAGCATTGGAAGCAACAAATCCCCCAGGTCAGGCGGGTTTAATGCTTTCTTCTATAAAAAGACTTGGTACATCATCAAAGATGATTTGGTTGCATATGTGAGCTAGATCCTGGAAGGAGGTAACATGGTTAGATAGGTTAATCATTTTTCCTGGTTCTTATTCCAAATAAGAAGATCACCTCATCTCTTGCTGATTTTATACCTATTTCATGTTGCTTGGCACAATATAAAATCATTGCTAAGATTATGGCTGATAGATTTATCAATAGCGTGATTAAAAGCTTCACCCTCCGCATTTAGTGCTAGCCTTCTCCCCTTTTTCTCAGCCTGTAAGCAGACAGTCTTGAAGTCACCAGTTGCCAACCATGGAAGGTTTACCTGCTTGGATAGAGAAACCAGATCTTTCCATAAATCTAGTATAGATTTACCATCATCATGACCATAAATAGCTGTCATCCATATATGTAATTCTCCATTATTCCTGCATTCAACCATGACCTACTGATCTGACATCTGTATCACTGACACCTACCATGCACTTGGTTTCCATGCCACACATACTCTAACAACTTCAACATTCTCCACATTAGATACTTGTTCCCATCCTTGACGAAATAGGTACCTAATACTATTTTTATTCTACAACTTTATTTTTGTTTCTACCAGAGCAACTAAAGAGTTCCCACTAGTAGCAATCCACTCCCAGATTTCCTTATTCTTGTTCCTATCACACCCACCCTTAATATTTTCATAGGAGCATGGGCATATCAAGGGTCTTTGGTTGACCTAGTGCGCCTACTTGGCTCCTTCCTGTTGCCTTCCTTTTCTCCACTTGTTCTTTTTGCATCATTGCCTCTCCCTATTCTTTGTCCAAGTTCAATATAGCATCAATTCCTGGTGTCTAGGATAGTGCATACACCCACGTTCTTTGGAATACCTATCTTCCTTGCTCCTTTCTTCCTGGTTGAGGAAGTGAATGTGCCATCTTCACTAGTTTTGTCCCCAAGAGTCGTATTAACCTATGTTAGATCCTTATCTTCACTGGTTTGCTATTTAAACTGACTATTAGCTGCTTCCTTTGAGCCATCTGGTTCCATTCTCAGTGTTTCCCCTCCATCATTTGATTTATCTAGCCTGCTCAGACCTTCCTTCTCCTCAAGGGTCTGTTGCTTGCTAATGTGTTGTTCTCCTACCCTTCCTTTGTAGCTGAAGGTTGAGGACGTTTCTCCCTCCATATCCCTTTCCCCTTGTCTACCTAGATTGGCTTCTCCTTCTCACATTGGCTGTCTCCATGGCCAAAGGCCTTATGGGTCTTACATCTTGTGGCAATATGATTGTATAGGGTCTTAACCAGGATGGATCTTCTCCTTTTGACATCCAACTACACCATTGCTGGTGTCGATCCCTGAGCTTCTAGCTCTACAAGAACCCACACATCATCTCCTTCCGAAGGGCATTCATCGATATGCAACACCTTCCATGCACCTTCTATTGTTGTTCCAACTTCCCTCATCGTCCAGGATCTCCCAAAGCTCTTTAGCGTGACCTAGGTTGGTATTATTCCAAAGATCTCCTTCTTCAACTGATTGTCAAAGGTGTGGTCCTTGGTGATGATTAGCTGGCGATCAAACTAGAGAGGCCCCATCTCCAAAGCTCCTTTCTTGTCATCGATGTTTGTGAATGGAACGAGAAAGATCTCATTCTCCTTTATCATTAGTTCAAAGGACCCCTTGGGTCTCCATGTTCACCTTACCCATGCCTGTAGATGTGGGTAGTATAGTCGCTTCCCCAGTGAGTATACCATTATTGTGTGTTCCCACATGTTTTACATTCTCTCAAACTCTTCAACATCCAATTCCACATGGAACTCTCCACCCTTCACCCTTGGTCTAGGGAAGACGATCTCCCCCCCCCTGCAAGCCACCGGTTGCTTGAGTACTTGGTTCCATGCCTTCCTCTTTGGACCTTCAACTCCCTATCCTTCTGTCGACTCTTAACCAATGGTCCTGTCCTTTCCCGCTCCATCCCTGGATGTGTTTGCTCCTCCACCCTGTGTAGCTTGGTCCACTGGCTTAGGGTTAGGGTTTTGTTGTGGTGTTCGCTCAGTGGTAGTAGGTTGGATGGTGGTGGGAGGGTTGTTGGATGCCGGAGACCGGAGTGGCCCCTGATGTGGGTGCCTCACCCACAATCATTACCTGTCAATCGCCCTTGCGATCACCAGAGCAAAACCTACATGAGGAGATGACTATTTTTTTATGTTGTATGTATGTATCATATATATATGTGTATATATGTATGTATTTATGGGATGAAGAGAGAAAGAAATCTCCCCCTCTCCCACACTTGTGGCTGAGGCTGAACGCCTAGGAGGGTGGTAAATCAAGGTGGCAAATGGGATTCAAACCCAAGTCCCTTTGTTAGGAGACACCGTGTTTGACCACTTGAACCACTCCTTGTTGGTATACATGTATGTACTTATATGTACATATATGTTTGTGTATATGTATATATGTATGTATATGTGTCTATATATGTACATACATATACATATGTATACATACATACATATCCATACACACACACACACACACACACATATATATATATATATATATCTTTGTGTATATATATATATATATATATATATATATATATATATAGAGAGAGAGAGAGAGAGTCAGGATAGAATACACTCAAGTATACAGATCGCACGGAGACACTCAAGTGTGTTTGCATGTCAAGACTATTTTTTACAAAATGTAAACCATTGATCTTGACCGTCATACTATCACTAGGATACATACAAATTTTGAGCCCATTTGGATGAGTGTAAGTCACTCATCCAACGGCAACAAAATCAATGTGTGAAACTAATTTGAAATGCGTAATTTTTGCTATCTTTATAACTTGACCTATAAATGCCCATATGTGCTCAAATTTTGCATATGAGCTATTCACAACATGTTTAAGAAGATCAATGGATTAGATTTTTGAAAAAAATATTTCATCATGAAAAACTACTTGAGTGTATTCTACTATGAATACACTCGAGTGTATTCTAGCATGACTATGTATATATATATGTGTATGCATGTATAAATACATACATATTTATACACACACACACATATATATACATATATATACACATATATATATATGAAATCTTGCTTAAAACTGGATGTTTCCAAAGCCTATGACAACATCCGATGGGAGAAAGTGTGGTGGATGGATAAGTTGGATGAATGAATGTGCTGGCACTACTAGCTTTTCTATTTTGGTGAATGGCACATGTACAGGTATGTTCATAGATGGCAATGGTATGTGCCCCTCTCGCCTCTCCTCTTTGTGATTGTTATGGAGTACTTTACACAGAAGATGCAGCAGATTGAGATAAAGAAGGAGATCAAGCCCTACACAATCCATGGAATAAAGGTAATGACCCATTTGATCTTTGCAGATGATGTGTTAGTCTTTGTAGAAGCCAAGCAACACTCTCTAGAAAACCTTAAAAATCTACTGGAAGAGTTTGGCAAGCATACAGGGTTGTTTATGAATGTAAACAAAACACATATTTTCTTATCCAATAATTGCCATCAGATGGAATACAAGTTAGTGGAGGCTATAGGAGTGGAAAGAGGGGACTTCCTAACAAAATATCTAGGACTCCCTCTAGCTGGAGATAATTTTGACGTCAAGGATTTTGTTGAATGCATTGACAGGGTGGAGGAAATGATTAATAGATGGTCGACTCAAAAGACATCCATGGTGGGATAGGAAACTCTTATAAAAACCACCATTGAGGGACTTCTTATTTTTTGAGTGCAGCAAGGGGAGATTATGGGTTCTGTCTTGGATAGGATGGAGATGAAGATGGAAAACATTTTGTGGGCAAGCGCACATCACCCTATGAAATATGCTAGGTGGCTCTTCCAAGAGATGAAGGAGGACTAAATCTAAAAACACCAAGAGACATAGCAAAATAAGGGACCATATGGAGAGTCATCATCTTCAAAGAATGTATCTCAACATGGGGAAAATGGATGAGAGAAAGATATCCAAGAGGTCTGGACTTCAATCCGAAGACAAGGGAAGGTTGTTCACGAACCATCAATGTTATGACAGAAACATGGCAGCATGTTAACCATCTTTTTGTGGCCCATGACATGGGATAATGGAGGCTCAAAGATCCAAAAATATGCTTATGAGAGGTGACCCAGACAAGGGACACAAAGGACAAACTTGGTGATCAGATTTGGACTGATAGGTATGTGCCAAAATGGAGCATGTGTGTATATAAAATTTTGCACAATAATTTTGCCAGTCTTGACATGATAAAGGGGTGGAACTATGATGTTTCCACATTGTGTTTGCAATGCCAGGAGGTGGAAGAATCTCATTATCATTTTATAGGTGAATGCAAGTTCAAAAGAGATATATGGGAGATGTTATGCAAGGAATTCAAGCTACAAATTCATCTAACAAGCGACCTGACAAGTTCGTTGACAAAATGCAGAAATGATAATAGAAAGAAGCTTCTATTTGCTGCTCTATGCTACCATGTATGTGAGGAATGAAATTATAGAAGACACCAAGGAATATCTGCAAATTCTATTAGTATTGTTGTAAAAATGTGTAAATGTATTAACCGCAAGTTGCACATTAGATAGTTGAGTGAGTTGTAACTATTACTATGCATGTATGGTGTTGGGCCTACATGTAACTCTTAACCTCCCATTTTTTAGAGGGAAGTCAGAATATATTTACTTGATTCTGATATATGCATATATATGTAAATATATGTATATATCTACATGATTCCCCCTATAACTAAGAAGATAAAGCATCTTTTCTCTTTTATGTAATCAAGATATGGTATCAGTTATGTGGGTCACGAGTTTATTTTTGTATTATACCTTTTACTTTTTTATATGAACCCCTGGTTCATTATGATTTGGTTCGCTTAACTGGTTGGACCATTTTTTTTATCGGTTAGACTGGAAAAGAATACATAACATATTTCTCAAACTTCCAAACTAGTCAGCAATTGGTTTATCAGTTGGACTGGTTGCTCTGATTTAGTGTTGAAAACACTACACCCTGGGTATTTGTCAAAAGCTAGATAGGTTGTCGCTAGAGTTGTCACTAGGATAAACTCGACCGACAAGAAAACATGTAATCACTTTTGAAAAATGTCAGATAAGTGTTTATATATCTAAATTAAGTGCTCTAAATTTTCATTAAGAGTAATAACAAGTCATACAATCATTACAAGTGATTTACAACAAAGATCTATGGACATAACTATTTATTCTTTAATCTTGATCTTTATGCATGTATGACTTGATTTCTCCAAGTTAGGATGCACAATTTAGCCATTTGTAGTATTCTTCTCTAATTTGAAATCACACAAGTAGAAACATCAGAAACAAATAAGTGGAATGTTTAGTCATCATCCAAATAATGGTTTAGTCAATTCAGACTTGAGTCAACATTCACCCCCTTCTTTTTAAGCTTGGAAAATTGTATTACTAGAAAAAACATATGGGGTATACAAAATCCCATATCTGTACACATGGGCTTAACTACAAAATCCCACCTCCTCGTTATGGAGGGATCTAAAAGCACTATCATTTTTGGTTATTGCTTTGGAAACCCTCAAAATCATAGTCAAAATGTCATCAAACAGAACAAGTAAATATTTCTTCCCCTTCCCATGCCGTATGCTGTTCCTTTCCATCCAAATAGAAAAGCACATCAGATTGAAACACACACTAGAAAAAAGGTCCATCCTACTCTTGCAAAGGTTCCTCTTCATCCACAGAATAGACTCAAAGAGCTCGTTAGGAGGTGTGCCCCCCAACTGAGTTTAAGGCGGATACGACACCAAATGTAAAGGCTGAATCTGCAGCTGAAGAAAATGTGATTGTGTGATTCATCTGCTTCATTGCAAACTAAGCATGTGGGTTAACAGCCAATCCCCATCACAATGTTCTATCCATGGTTGGGAGCTTCCTCATCAGTCCCATGTACACACAAAAACTCCATTTCGGCACATGCGTCTTGCACCAGAGTACTGAATGCCAAGGGACCTGTGGGGAATTGAAGGAAATCCACCAAGGAGGACGTCTTTCATTCAGTAGGTTCTAGGTACCGTTGTGTATTCTATAATCAGCAGCAATCCACACCTACATCTCCACCATTCGGCGCCAAGATCTGGATCATTTGTGTTTTGGAATGTTATATTTGATCTCCCCACCGTATCTACATTTCATCCATTGTGTCCAAGCAATAAGGGGTTGGCGTAGGAACATATCCACCCTCCTTTTAGTAGCAGCAGTAGCCGTATCACCGAGGTCAACAATGTTTAGCCCACCTTCCGAATACAGCCTAGCAAGCATCCCCCATGCAACAACATGAGCCCTGCCAGCCCAAAGAAAACAACCAATTATCGATCTAATTTTGTCAATGACAAAGGCAGGTATTTCAGCTTGCCCGCACTAGAACTGAACTTTGGCACATATGACAGATCTAATAAGTGTGGCTCTACCCGCCATTGAAAGGTTGAGACCAGTCCATTTAGCCACAGTCCTCCTAGTATCGTCGATGTAGGCATCATAATAAGCCTCTTTCCCTCTCCCTCCTATGAGCGGTATACCGAGGTAGCATGTGGGGAAGCTACCCTCTTGTAGCCGTATCGCTCTTTTTAACCTGCCTTTCCTACTGTCGCAAGACCTAGAGAAATGGGTGTGTGATTTATTTTCACTCATGAACAGCCTGGTCAGCTTGCCAAAACTTTTCATCATCGTCTTGAAGATCAGTAATACCTTGACTTTCCTGGAGATGAAGAACAACACATCATCCATGAATATCAGGTGTGAATGTACCTTGACCCCTCCAACCTTGAACAGAGAAATCTCGCCATCCTCTTCCTCTTTCACAGCAAGGTTCGGTAACCCTTCCATAACAATGGTGAAAAGCAGGGGAGATAGAGGGTCTCCTACCTTAGACCGTTGGGGGCTTTAAACAACCCATAGGGGAGTCTGTTTACAAGCACAGAGAAGGATGTGGTTTCAACACATCTTTGAAGTGTATCAATCCATTCAACAGTGAAACCCATGGATTCCATGATACTCCTTATAGCACCCCAAATGACATTGTCATAAGCCTTGGATAAGTTCAATTTAGCACAAACCTTCCTAGCCTAGTTCTTCACATTGAACCCAATGAGAAATTCAGTCAGTAGCAGCGCACCATCACTAATCTGTCTCCCCGATATGAAGGCAGTCTGATGCTTGGAAATGATATCGGGCAGGATTTTGCTCAGCCTTTTAGCAAGTAATTTAGCAATGATTTTTTTCATCACTGTGCAGTAAGCAATGGGCCTGAGATCATTTAATTTGGTGATCAGGTTCTTCTTAGGAATCAACTTTAAGAAGGAATGGTTTAGGCTTCTGAGCATAGCTTCACCCGCCAGAAACCAATGAACGACAATACACATATCAACACCCATAATATGCTAGAAGCTCTGAAAAAACTTGGCATTCAACCCATCTGGCCCAGGAGCATTATACGCCCCAATGTCGAAAGTTGTACTCTTGATTTCATTGTTTGAGGTAGGCTGGCATAGCTTGGCATTCATGCTTTTTGTGACTTTCAGGTTAGGCAGTGGCAAGTCGGTAATATACCTCTGATTGTGGTTGTAGAGATTGGAGAAAAGGGCAACAACTTCTTCCCCAACCTCATCAGTGCCCCTAGCAACAGAGCCATCCTCCTTGATGTCGGTGTGGACTGCATCGCGCATGTCATTTTTTTGGACAGTAGAATGGTAAGTTTTTGTGTTGCGATCACCATCATGAATCCATTTTAGCCGACTTCTCTGCCAATACATTGTCTCCTCCGCTTTCTCCATCTGTTCCAGGTGTTTCCGGGCTGCTTCCTCATTGGCCATGGCTGCATTATCAAGCGGACAAGATCTAAGACATGTAGCAGCACTGCAGTGTTTTACTTTAGCATCCTTAAGCAAATTCACGAGGACAACATGGGATCTGGACCATCTTTTGAGTGCCAATTTGGTGTACTTCATCTTTTGTGCAACCTGAAATAGGGGGTTACCCTCTACCGGACTCCTCCAAGCATCAGCCACCATATTTTCACAAGAGGGCCATTGTAGGAAGTGGTTGAGGAATCGGAAAGGTGTGAACCTCCTTTCAGTTTTTGTGAGATCGATCCTCATCCAACAGTGATCACTGTTCGGATGGTTGCCAAGCTCGATCTTAGCCTCTATAAATTTTTGTAACCAAGCATCGTTGACCAGTCCCCTGTCCAGGATATTGGCTATCCATCTAGCTTGTCTATTACTCCAAGTAATCTCACCACCATTCATGTTCATCTCCATCAGGTTGGCAGTGTTAATAGCTTCATTGAACTTGGCCATGACCGAGTCCAGCACCGGGTTACCCCCCTTCTTCTCATTGGCTTTGTGGATGTTATTGAAATCCCCAATCACTTGCTAAGGAAGCACCTCTTGATTGATCTCAGCCAAGGCATCCTACAATCTCCTCCTTGCACTTTAAGAGTTATGGCCATACACTACTGAAAGAACAAAGTGAAACCCACTGTGATTAATATAGATAGCATTAACCAATTGGTCCATTGATCTGATCTCTTGTACATCCCGGACATTGGGGTTCCATCCCATAGCAATCCTTCCCCCTTCCACCTACTCCAAATTGGATAGGGATCCCACTCTCTCTTTGACCTCTCTACATATTTGAGTCTTGAAACATATGACTAGCGTGGCTCTGTTTTCCTCAATCACTTTTCTGAGACGTGCTTGCTTCCACTCCAAAGAAGCACCACACAGGTTCCAAGCAAGGATGCCCACGATTAACAGGCTGATCTACCACCCCTACCTAGGGTGTTACTACCTCTTCCCCTCCTTGCAATAGAACTCCTGGTAGTTCTGGTCAACTCCTCCCCATCCAACTCCAAGCCATCCAGCACCCCGAAGGGGTTCTCCACATGAACATTCAGAGGGTCAAGATTAGGTTCGGGTTGTGTTGCAGCGTCATTAGGCATGACACTCCCATCATAACAGCGCTTGGTTCTATCTTTGCTACCACTGGTACTCTAGGTTCCTTCCTCATCAACAACCCCATATGCTTCATCCTGCTCTTTCTCACTTCCCCCTATGTTGTCACTCGGAGGCAAATCTTCAGTCACGTTGAGTTCCCCTCCATTGGAGATGCTGGGTTGTTCTTCTGTCCCTGCAGGGTTCCCGACGACATCCATGTCATCATCACCCTGATGCACTTACGTTTCCTTAGCCGAGATTGCCACAACATCGCCAACAACCTCCGCCTCTATTGCAGCAAGTTCTTCAGCTTGTTGAGGTCATTTTCTGCTCCCATTCCTTCTCTTCTGCCTCCTAGAAGGAGGTTTGCTCACTTCCTCCCACCCCCTCAAGATGGGGGGTTTAGGTAGAGCGACCCTCTCCATAGGGCATTGGCCTTCACGGTGGCCAAAAATCATGCATACCCTGCAGCGATCCAGCGAGCAATCGTAGACAACTCATACTTCCAGAGCCTTACCTCCAGGCATCTCCTCCATAACGCAACTGGGAGGTTTCGTATCCTCCTTGATCTCGACGCATACATGTGTGGCCCCTGCAAGTTCTCCTTGAGTAAGGAAATCGATCACCCATGGTTTTCCCACACCACACGTGATGATGGAGATTGCCCTCCTCGTCTAGTGTTGTCTGACCTCGGGGAAGGTCACCCAGACTGGAGCGGAGGTCAGTGCTGCCTTTCTAAGGTCCACCTCCGAACTCCACTTTTAGATGAGGACGAGCTATTGGTTGAAGAACCAAGGCCCAATATCTAGGTAGGTAGCCATGTTCATGGCTGAGGCAAACCGAGCCAAGAAGAGGCCTCCAACCAGTAGTGAGAGGTGGAAATCCCCTTTTGGTCGCCAGGCTCTGAACATCCATCCATGAAGTTGCTCCAACAAAGGCGTCCTCCCCATCACTTGGACCAGGACCGAGCACATGTGGAACTCATCCATGGCGTTCAATACAGGATCCTAGAAGCTCATCCAGGGCATGTCATCCCCGTCCTTGAAGGTCAGCGTAGTTGGGTCTTCAGGATGAAGCAAAGGTTGAAAACTCCTCAGCACAACCATGGGCTTGCGTAGTGTATCCGCCCAAGCTATTCCTTTCATGACATCAGTTATGGTATCATGCCAAGGAGTGGGTTGAGGGTTGCTATTGTAGGTGGAGGTCGCAGTGGAGGAGCCCGCCACAACCTGGATGGCGGCCGTCATGGAATCGCCCCGTCGGCCCCAAATCCTATGTATTGAATTTCTCACAACAAAAATGGTTACATTCTCCCCCTTTTTGAACATGACAAACCATTTGAAAAATGTATAGTAAACATTTACCTAGGGTTTTTAGTAGAACTAACTTCATATGCTCCCCCTCAATTAATGCTAATGGAATTCACATACTATCCCTCTATTTATGTTGTTTCTCTTGCATGGTTACTTTCATAACATTTATAGAATATATGTCTTGTACTCATATATGTCAACATATATGTTTTCTCCCCTTTACATAAGACATATCTTCTCCCCCTTTGTCATTTCAAAATGTGGGGTGGGGGTTGAAGAGATAAAACACAACTTGTTAGAAAAGGGAGTGCAAAAGAGAAAAATATAAAGGCTTGTCCAAGCAATGTATGCAAAGCAAATCAAGTCATCCATTTGGAAAACCCTAGATGTAATTATATCAATAATCAAGGCAATGCTATGCATGCAAGTAACTCAAGATAGTAGATATGAAATATAGGAGACAAGACTAAGTATGTATGAAACAAGATACAACCATAGCATATAGTTGGATACCAATTGATGTGTAAAGATACCAAATGATGAATAAGACTAGAACTAAATGTACATGGATTATTGGTAGATGATATTACAAGTCATAGATACTAGTATAATCTAGGTCATAGCAAAGGATTCATAAGTTAAAGAATAATCTATAAGTAAATGTAGAGAAATATCTAAACAAAGATATATGCAATTTCAAAAGCATGAATGGATATAACTCACTAGCAAATATGCATCATTACCAAAAGATGATTACCACTAAGAAACTTAAAGTTGCATCAAAAGATATATACAACAAGATAGATGTAGCAAGTTAGAGAACAACGGAAGCAGTTTAAATCACAATCAAGAGATCCAAAGAGATCATCATCAAAACATGCATAACAACTCAAAATAAGTATTGCAAGATACAGAGATACCAATTTAGAGAAATTATAGAGATAGAGTTGTATGCAAATAGGCAATTTAAAGCATGACAATAAGTATATCATATAAGGATACCAATGGGTATGTCATAGAATAATGCTATTGGTTGAGAAAGTCTAGTTGATAAGGAAATTCTTATCCAATAAACCATCTATACATTCAGTGCACAATCTTGTTGTTCGAGTGTCTAGGTTGAACTTCTCAGCATACAACAATTTTTGGCAAATCCATTTGTTCTTGTTGATCGAGCTTTCACTGGACAAACTTGATCTACAACAAATGCTATCAAAAACCACTTATATTTCAGAAAAACATATCTTGAGGATGATGAAAATATAGACAAGCACCAAACATGTATAACCAAGTTAGTAATACATCAGGTGCAGTTTTGAGTAGGAAAGTGATGAGAATCACAATATACCAATTTTGACACAAGAACCATATGTGAAATGCATATTGGTGTGTGTATTTTATATCATCTTTTGGACCACTTTTGGCTGCATTTTTTACTTATTTTAACCCAATAAATACTCTTAAATATGCTAGAATTTCCATCTTTATTGTTGACTTAACTTGCTCTATGGTTTGGTATGTCGGTACAACAATATCGAATCAAAATGGGGAGAAAACACCATCATAACATCCATCAACACATTCTTCAATCATCTAGACATTCAGAAAATCAATGTTGTTGAAACTGATAAAGACACCCTGTGTCTTCTTAAAGACACTATGTGTTTTATTAAAGTCACTCCATGTCCATAAATTGAACGCAAAACTCCATATTTGCAGCAACATGTCGTGTCTTAATAAATTAATAAATACACCCTATGTATTATTAAAGACATGACATGTCTTATTAAAGACACTTTGTGTAACTTTCCACAACTCAATCCAGACTTCAGTTATCACATAAGACATGTCGTGTCTTATAAAAGACATGTCGTATCACCTGTAGATTTCACTCAAACACAAATTTAACTACCTCACACTTATATATACGACCCCAAGCCGGCTTGGGATAGTTATCATAGATATTTTCAGAGATTTTGGAGTGGGAATCAAGCAAGGCAAAGCAAGGAGGAGTTGGAGGTGTTCCAAGGGAGTAAAGTTGGTTTCTCAGGAGAGAAACTTCTTCTTCTTCCTTCTTCTCTAAAAATTGCAGTAAGGATCTCCACCATTCTCTTCTGTCCACTCGGACATGAAGCTTTCTAGAGAGTTTCCAGAAACAAGGACAAATTTTTGACTCCTTGATTGGAGTTCTAAGTCTATCTTCCTTCTTCCTCAGACATCCAAGTTTATTTCTTTCTATTATGATGTCTAGCACTACTTTCTACTTTTTGTATCTACCTTCTACAACCATGGATGAGTAGATATCTTGTTCTTGGGCATGGGGGAGTAACTCTCATGTCATAACATTGTGGAACATGAATTTCATATATAATGCTACTTGGTTCACTGTTCTAAGGTTCATCGATGTTTAGTTCCTCTTACATGCTTTGCTGGCCACTTTGTATGTATGATATCTTCTCCTTGGATAATCTGGGAAGATGTGCATAGGAGTAAGGAGATGTACCTTAGTTGCACTAACTTGACCACAGGAGTGGCGGGGATGTGTTGGGGAACAAAGGTTTGTAGTCTGAATCTAAGTATATCCACAGAAGTGGTACACAAAGTTAGGACTATTCTACACTACTGGGAGGTGGTTGTAGGATACATGCCTCCCTTATGTTATTGCTAGTATTCTTGATCTTTGTTGTTCTTCATGTTATTATGTGGATATGAAACCCTATTCTCAAGAATCCCTAATCCAAATTGATCCTTAATACAAGTGTTTTCTATTTTATTTCATTTCCTTTTAATTGCTTAGTTAACATAACAAAACCTCTCTTACTAAAAAGATCTAGATTGTTGAACTTCACTGCTCTTTCGCCTAACAAACCTTTGATCCTTGGAAGACCTTGATAATACTACACCAACCCGTATACTTGCATGGTAGTGTTCAATTTTATAAATATTAAAACTTGCACACACAACCAACATATATAAACTTGGCAAAAACAAGCAATGATTGGATATGAACAATAATAATGTTACCTCTATTCTTACCTTTTTTTACAGTTGTTTCCACCCCATACACATATCACCTTTCTTCTTTTATGTGCATTAAGAAGTCAGTTTTCATATCAACAGCTCATGTAAATATATTTGCAAGTAACCACATTTGAATCTTCATTTGCACCTCCCATGAGAGCAAAGTGGCATTTACCACTTTCAATGGATATTCTGTTAGATCCTCCACTAGAATCTTCACTTGAGCTTGAGTTGGAGGAGTCACTAGATTTTTTTTTTCATTTCTCCTTCTTCTTGTGCTTCTCTTCCCTTATCTTGTGATAATGTGTTTTTTTTCCTTATGTGCAATCTTCCTTGAAGTGACCCTTTGTTCCACATTTTAAGCATTGCGTGGAGGAAGAAGACTCACCTTTAGAGTATTTAACTTTGAAGTACATGGCATCCTCACTAGAGGATGGACAAGTATATCATGTGACTTGTTGCACAATTGATTCAACTTAGGATTTGGATATAGCCTTCTTATTTCGCTTAGACTCTATCTCTTCTTCGCTTTATTCTTCCTTTTACTTGTCAAGTTTCACTTTATCAGTTTGTATATTTCCTATGATCTCTTCAATAGGAATTTCACCAAGATACTTTATTTCTACAATGGTAGTTACCTTTCTTTTCCACCTCTAGGGAAGAGACCTAAGGATATTTGAGTTAATCTTTCCTTGATCGATAGAATGTTCTAGGACGGAAAGGCCATTTACAATGGTGTTGATCCTTGTGTACATTTCAGCTACCCTCTCCTCCTTGCCCATCTTGAAATTTTCAAGAAGATCATCGAGAATATTGACTCTACTTTCTTTCACTTGCTTTGTCCCCTCATAAGTGACACATAGATTTCTCCATATCTCATAGACTGTGTCACAAGAAGAAATTCAGTAGAGCTCAATTGGGGAAAGAGAGGCATAGAGGATGTGATGGCTCTTGCATTCAAGGATGCTTTTCAAAGTAGCACCATCCCATTTTTCTACCTTTGTCTTAAATTTCTTGTATGGAAGGTCCATCATTCTCCATAGCTCAAAACTTGATCCTTAAATGTAGAATTGCAATTTTCTCTTCCAATAGAGGAAGTTACTCCTATCAAAAACCATAATGTTGATGTAGTATCTCCCACCTTGATAATCATCCATCTTCTCATACTAGTAGAAGTATTACTTGGAGAAGACTTGCTCTAATACCAATTGTTGGATCTATAATGGGCTCTAGATTGGTATGAATATATCTAAAACCACTAAAACAAAATTCCTTATACCATCAAGATATTTCTAAGATAAGATGGAAAGTATTAACTTTTGAGTGTAACTAAACATGCACAATAAAGGAGAGAGAGATTAAACAAGCACAAGATAACACAAGTTAATTATAGTGATTCCAACCACCAAACTAGGAGAGGTGCATCCACTACCTATAGAGGTCAACCTCTAGTATTTTCAACCATGTCTCACTCTTTATATTTCATGATATGAGTTACAACATAAGACCTCCGTTTTACAGGTTAGGGGTACCTAACATTCGATTTTGAAGGCAAGGGACCCAATAAACTTACAAAGGGCTTACCTATCCATGATCAAGAGTCTTCTACCTTACCAAGGACTTACCTAATTTGCAACAAGTATTTGTCCTTCTCCAAGGACTTACCCACTCTTGTAACAAGTCTTCCACCTTTATGGATTCACCCACTCCTGACTTATATGTAGAAAGTGATTAAGCTGACGAGAGTGGATGGAAGCTCTGGTGAGGAAACTCTCTCATAACTATAGTATACAGACCTTAATAGTGCTTGTCTAACCATGGGATCAGGCCCAAGGAATCCTATTTATAGTTGAGGTTACCTACTATCCAGGAGAGACATTTAGGATTGAATTCTAGCCATTTTAGGTATTCCAACGATACATTTTTTGTTTTTACAATTCTCCAGTGGCTAGAAATATTGTTATGTAATTTACCATACAGTGTTGTCGGATGAGTTGTCGTTTGGGAAAATGAACCGATGACACTATATGACAAGTCATAGTGTAGGTTTCGGTCGAGTTGTCATCAGGACAAACTTGGTCGACCCTGGGCATTTGCCAAAAGCCATACGTGATGGGCTGAATTTTCACGAAGATAAACTCAGACAATACGGTAGCTTGTAATCACTTTTGACAAATGTACAAAAAGGGTTTATATATTTAAATTAAGTGCTCTAAATTTTCATTAAGCTTAATTACAAGTCATACAATCATTACAAATTATTTACATCAAAGATCTATGGAGAAACATGCTTATTCTTCAATCTTGATCTTTATGCATGTATGACTTGATTGTTCCAAGTTAGGATGCACAAGTTTAGGCTTTTGGATTCTATCTTATCTAATATGAAATCACTCAAGTAGAATCATTAGAAACAAATAAGGGGAATGGTTAGTCAACATAAAAACAAGAGTTTAGTCAATTTTGACCTTGAGTCAACATAATGGTGAACCATTAGATCTTTTTTTCATTATTTGTTTTAGGCTTATATTCTTTGAAATAAAATCAATCTTTTACCTTATAATACATGATTCTAAATAACTTATTAAGGTATCTAACAATGATTTCCTCATGTTAGACTTCCTATTTTATCTAAAAATTTCTCTAATATCAATTACATAGATAATGGATTAGTGTTGTTGTATAATGCATATATGTATTCTAGAAATATTATAAATGTCTTATTGTGGAAGTTTAGAACCAAGAAGTAGTAATAGAATTTTCAAAAGAGTGAAATGATGAATTTTAAATGTAATCAACATTTTATGCCTATTTCTTTAAGATGTCATGCTTAAGTACTACAGACCCTAGTTTTCTTCTACGTATATCTATAATAGTCAGTATATGTCTAAGATACCACAACAAGATCTGAATTACTTTAAAAATGTAGTAATTTATCATGAAATTCATAAGTTATAATAATTTAAATAATTTTATGCTAATGACCTTTACACCCATAATATGGTATATAAAACCTAACTTGACCTAGGAAGTATGAGTTTTGAATTTAAGTGATTTTCATGAATATACATGATCTTTTCAGGAGATAGTTGGATTTGAGAATTTAAGAACCAATTTAGGTTGTTGAATTGAAGGTAAGTGGTCCATGCCTTGGGTTTTATAATACTACGTAATGACTTTTTCTCACATTCAATGTTCATGTATTTGTTGTAAAAGCTATCAAGTGACAGATTTAAAATGTAAAAGGAAATAATAACATGTATATGATATCAAGATTTACTATGAAATATTTTCATGCTAAAGATCATATTGGTTAAAATTACATGTACATGATTAAGATCATTTAAGAAGTATATGTGTGAACTCTAATTTTTATTCAAGTGAGAATAGTCAGAATTTGTATAACTAAGGACCTATCTCATGAATGTTTGTTGATGGTTTGTGCCTCATGATCCCCTATAATTTAGTTTTTGGGTTACTTAACCCTATACATGCACACATCATGTGCGTTTGATGAGTGGAATATACACCACATGTGTGTTTAGTCATGTATACACACCTGGTGTGTGATCACGGATATCAGAATAGTTATACCAAATCAGGTTCATGTAGAAGGTGCTCATATCTATATGTTAATTAATTTAAGAACACATCCTCAGTGCCTTAAAATGATCATGTTCAATGTATCCGTTTTTTATATGTTTCTAAGATTGATGTTTCTTTTAATATAAAATTCAACCACTTATAATAGTTTGTCCAATGCATGTTTATGTGTGGATGAACATAGGTGGTTTGAATCATTAAATATCTCTCAAGAGGTTGGTCTTCATAAAAGTTCAAGACCTACTAGGTGTCATCTATATGATCCAAGTAGGTTTAGCTAGCAGCCAATATTATCATGTATTGAGTTCATTGGACACAAGTTTTGTGAAAAGAATATGTATGAGAATCAATGTAAATCATATCATGTATAAAGGTATTTTTATTATTGCAACAAAAGAAATATATGTTTACGATCAAATATTTACAAAATTTCATCAAAACATATGAATAAATCTTTTTACAATCATGCTTTACATCAAAGTCACAGAAGCTCACTAATATGATTACGAATTTGCAATAAGTATTAGATTCCTATATGTTCCTCAACTAGGAAAAACTTTTGCATGTCTCTTCTAGGTCTTCTACGATCACCTGCCCATGAGTTCCTAGAGGGAACAAAAAACACACATGGGCCCCAGTAAGGGAAACTTGGGTCAACAAAGTTGGTACAAAATTGACATATGAAAAGTAAAATAATATGAACCTATATACAAGGATTTTCATGATAAAATGCAAGGCCTAAACAATATAGGCAAGTATCAAAAGGTAGCAATTGGTTTTCAATTTCAATAAGATTCTATATCCAAAATTTGAAACTAGTCATTCAATTTTTTAGTAGATAACACATCTCAATGTCTATGTTGTTGAGGAGGCCATATGTTCTCTTCATGAGAATGACAACACACCAATTGTCTTTCCTAGTATAATGAGGGACCTCATGTCCTTCTCTCTATGTAGAGTCCTGAAAGCGTGATTCCACTAAAACAATGGGCACTAGTCGCCCTTTTTTATTTTTAAACAATGTGCTATAATTTTTCAATATTTGTTGTTGGTGGATTTCAAAGAGGAGCGCTAAGGTCTACAACAATCTTAAGCAAACCAACCTTTCTAATTATGTATGCAATCAATGTGAGAAATAACTTTCCAAATAGAAATAGAAATTTTCTAGCTTTAAATCAAAAGTATCTAGCATGCATAAGCTCCATGTATTGACTCCAAGGGGCAATTAAGAGAGACATCTATAAATTTATAATAATTTTTGTCACTATATGGATAGGAATCAAGTTTTTTATTTATGAATCAGGTTTTACATTTCGGAGTTCCATTCATATTTTTCCATTATTCTTATTTCTATGGTTTCTAGCTAGGTTATATATATATATATATATCTATATATATATATATATATCTATATATATATATATATATATATATGATTTTTTGTTGGCATAATGGATTTCCTCTATATTAGATCCTAAATTATTGTTATCCCTTATGTCATTCTATTAGTGGATATGCTTGAAAACATTCATTTATAAGTATTCACTTACTATAAATACCTAGGGTATCTATTTGAAATTCCTCAATACATACATAATCATATGTTCAAATCTCGATTTCAAATATGTGCATCAAGATATATATATATATATATATATACATATATATATATATATCCAAATGTTTATAGGAGTTAGTTTCCTTCTTAGTTTGACACTCTTCTTATTATTTTTTCATATATCATATATTTGTAGATATACATATTTAGGATATGACTTCATAGAAAGGCTATAGTTATGTTTTCAATACTATTACTACATTTACCAAGTGTCTCTAACAATCACATACCATCATATACATATGTTAGTGTTAGTACATACACTACTATGAGCCAACTTTATTCATTAATCTAGTGATTATTACGTATGCTAGGATATCAATATTATCATCGTCACTCTATTCCATATTATTGTTGACTGCCACACAATAGAGAAAATTATACTAAATTATGTTTATTGGGATGTTTTGGTATTCATAAACTAATGTGAATAGTCTTATGTAGATTACTATGATTTATATTTAGGGATCATCATATATAAACATACCTAGGGTTTCAAACACTATACTATGGACTAAATCATTGTTTATGATATATTCCATTAGGATATACTAGAATTACCTTATTTGTATTCATTTATACACTTAGCTATATTTTATGTGTAGTAACATTAGGGTTACTAATTATATACATATGTGATAGTAACTATGTAATCTGTCTTAGGTACCCTAATTACCATCAAGTCAACTGAATATACTTTATCATGTTATCAAAATCTATTTGATATAATCTAAAAAAGAGGGAGGAGAGGACTACCAAATGGAAGATTTGTTACAAACAATCTATAGTTTCAAATGAGATAGGTCAGTTGTTGATTGAGTTCTTATTTGACTTGCTCTCAATCTCCTTGGTGCGGACCTAAAGCTCTTCCATGGATCTTTCTTTGAGGAATATGGACCAACAGACCAGATTTTTAGAGTTGTTGTGGAGGTACCAGGTTTTAAATCATATTAGATGGGAGGACTATTATGAGGCACAAAATCTGGAGTAATAGGTGCCATTGTGGTTTGGAGGAACTAGTGCATCTCTGCCAATGGTGTTACACACTATTAAATTGGAGTTTGAATAGATGCAACCCCGTGGATAGAAGCATGTGGTGGATTAAACTTTCAAAATTTATAATGGACCTAAAATCAACACACTCGCACAAACTGAAACACTACACTCGCAAGCGCACAGGCTCATTGATAGTATACGATGGCTTCAAGTATAGGGTCGATCCACAAGTAGAAAAGGGGGCACTCGAGCTAGGTTAGTTTTTGGTGCTAGGTTCCTACTGTGGAGTCTAGGGTCGAAGGGTTTTAAGGTGATTTGATTGATTACACTAAGTTTGATAAAGAAATCAAGTAAGGGAAGACAAGAAATAATAAATCCTAATTTAACCCTAGACAGTTAATACTACTAAGCAAAAAAAGACAAGGCAAGGAAAGAAAAGAACAATCTACACTAGGGCAAATGGAGCAAAAGAGCAACTAAAGACCTAAACTAGCAAGAGCAAAGCAAGAACAAGGCAAGAAGCTAACTAAGAAAGAAAATAATTAACTAAGCTAAAACTAACTAAGTAGGAAGTAAATTAGGGTTTTAAAGAAATTAAGAGAGGTGGGGGTTGCTTAGGGGATGCACTTATCAATTAGGTTGAGGGGTGACATAAGAGCATAAAGATTTCATTTAGATTATCAAACCAAACAACAAGCTAGAGTCAAATGAATTATCCTAAGCTACTAACTGGCCATGGATATGCTATGTTATGTATAGGGGAACTAATCCCTAACACTCCCTACTACCCTTACGAGGATCAATTGGGTTAGGGTTTAGGTGTAATTAAATTAGAGTCTAAACAAGCCTAGGTTTCTAGGTTAGATGTTCTTATGATGATTAGGGGCTGATGTTAGTAATGGGAGTGGAAGTGAGGTTTTAGGCCTCCCATCACCCACATTCTAGCCTTGAGAAAGATCCATGCTAAGAACACCAAATTTATCTAAACTAGCTACTTGGATCTCTCAAACAAGGTTAGGAGAATTGATTACGATGTAGGAGGATGGGTAGCTAGCTAGGGATCCAGGAATTGGACCTAGGAGAAAATCCCTAAATTCACACATATAATCAACTTCCCTAAATTCCTAGGTGATTTCAAGCACAAACCAAAAATAAATTTATGTAGAGTGAGATATAAAAAGAACATAATCATTAGTATATGAAATTACAATGTTTACGTATCATTTTCCCCCCAACATGGTATCGAAGTAACATTTTAAACCCCAAACAGCCCAAAATACAAAAAGAAGGAAGAAAGAGGTAGAAGAAACCATGGAGCTCAGTGTTGATGAAGAATTCCTCCACTTCAACTATTACAGGATGTCCTCCTCTCTCCTCCAAGGTGCAATGGGATGGGATGATGGTAGAATAGGAGCAAAACACCAGGAAACTAGGGTTTTGGTGGTGGAAATGGTGAAATGGGGTGGAATGGAGGTGAAATGGAGTGAAATGGGTGGAGTGAAAAAATGGGGAGCTAAGAGGTGGTAGAAGGTAGCTAACCTCATGTTGGAGCCTCCCCCTAGGTATATATAGGTGTGGGGGAAGCACTAGGTCAAGTAGGAGGAGTATGGGAAATGTAGTGCAAATATATCTAGGTTTTTGTAAGTAGCACGACTGTGGTGGTCACCACAACCGTCGTGGGGAGGGGTGAGAATGGTCATGGTGGATGAGATCAACCGAGGTGAGAAATGGGGAAAATCATAGGGAATTGGTCAATTTTTTATTGCAGGTGGCACGGCCGTGGTGGGGCTAGGGTAGCACGGCCATGGTAGTCACCACGGTTGTGGTGGCACAGATTGCACAACCCTTTCTTGGCTCCACAACCATTCTTCCTCAACTATCACACGATCATGCAAGGTGGCATGGTCGTTCTAGTTTAGTTCACCACAATCATTCTGTGTGGCACAGTAGTGGTGATTCTACCTTTTCTCGAAGGTGACCGTTGATTTGCAAGTATGCTAGCCCAGACGTTCTGTGGTACCACGACTGTGTTGGTCTCTAGATCAACACTTGGACTTTTTTCTTTCGATTTTCTTGGGCATCTTTGCTTCAATAGATCTTTGGCCAATACAGGTAGATTGAGGGAGCATCAGACTTCACTTTAGGCCTCTCTAAGGGTAGAGAAACCCAAGGATCACTCCTTCTCTCTCTCTTCCATCAAGCATGGTCCAAATGCCTGAAAAACATGCAAATAATGTCCATAAGTGCATTTTATACCAATATACATATTGAGGGAAATAACAAGTAATCAAACAAGTATATATTTGATTGAAATGCAATATGACACAAGATGAAACCCTAAAATAGGGTTGAATCACCACCCCAAACATAAATCATATGTGTCCTCAAGTATGCTCCAACTCAATCTCTCTGCAATTTGCCCACAATCAAGAAATGACAAATGTAATGCAAAAGATGATTATTGTTGAATGGGATCAATAATGACTAAGTGCATGCATTCCACCTCTCTCCTCTCCTACTTTCACAAACCAATCATGAACAGAGCACAAAGCATATGAACTTCAAATATAACACATAGAACACACAAGCTATCCATATTTCTTTCATGTAGTTCCGGGTAGACCGTTTCATGATGGAGTTAATCAAGATGACTAGGAGTGTTGTTTCACCTTCATGCATTCAACCTTATGCTTCAAACCATACCAAGTGACCCACGTAGCTGTGGAAAAGGGTAAAGTGGGATGGGTTTGATGTTTCCTAGATCAATGGGCATGAAAATGGAAGAAAGGATTCCAATAAGATTTTGGAGTGATTTTACACATTCATCATTTCTTTATTTAGATGCTCTTAAATAGGAGCATCTTTTATTTTCTTTTTGCATTTTCTTTTACTTTTTTCCTTTTTATGAGGTGGCGGGGTAAGAAGATGGTGAGTGAAGGGTCGGGTCAAAGAAGGGTCACTAGCATGATTCTCAACATAAGGTCTCATGTATGAAAATTAATCCAACACTTCATCCAACAATTTCACACCACATGAATGAACAACCTAAAATTGATACTTTTTATGACACATCGTTTGAACAAAACATCATTAACTAGGTGTAAGTGATCATTAACAACGGATTACTGAAAATCACTAAAAATTAAAACCATTTACAAAGAGATCCAAACATAGGAAAACTCTTTCATCAAGAACCAATGTATTTTATTTACATCCTGGTTTATAAGTACATATCCGGTACCATCCCTTTTCAAGGATTACAAGCATCAACTGCTCTTTTAAAACTATACACATGCAACATAAGAACCTCGAGGCATCAAGCCAAAATCTCGGATCAATTCATTAAAAGTACTAACTACTAACTCCGAGGACCTGAGAGTACAGAGATGACACATAGGACTCTCTATACAAAATATGATAGCCAATGCCTCCACCTGGAATATCACTGATGTCCCTGCTACTGCTGCTGCTGCTGTTCCCCTACTATAGGGTTTCTGCCTCTTCTTCCATGTCTACCTAAAAATGTTGAATTCTATGAGGGTGAGACAATTGAAATTGTCCCAGTGAGAGATATAACTCTCCACCAGAAAATTATTATTGCAGTTAAATAGAATAAAACTGAGTAGAGGAATTATATATATTCAGTAGTAGATAAATCAATGTCTAAAGCAATATTCTTATTCAAGGATTTTAGCTATAACTTGATAAAACAACATGTCACTTATCCAATAAGGAATTGAAGAAGATGTATAACATTTATCCATCTAGGATATGCTAAGCAAGGTGACATCAACCAATGATTCTCGTATTTCAACCTTAAGAAAATACGCTATATGGATGATTACATTTTACAATCATACTTAAGCCCTGAGGAGATGAGGTATACCGCTCATACTCCAACCGACCACTACGAAGTCGAATCGGTACCATACATAGGTCAAGGAAGATCCATATTTCCATGACCTCATCCTCCTTAGTCAGTGTGAGTACAAAATGTAGGACATCTTGTCTCTGCTAAATAGCTTTCCAGGGTATACTGGCAACTTCACTATAGAGTTATAGTGGCGGCTATACTCTCTTCACAATCGAGAGATTTCATGTTTATCTCAAATCAATCTGGCATTAACATCATCGGGAGATTCGTGATACATCCATCCTGGTATTAACATTATCGAGAGATTCATGATACATCCATCCTGGCACATATAATGGACGATTGAGAGATTTAATGTTTATCTCACATCAATTCCTCATTAGGGCGTAAGGATATTTACACCCATAACCCCCAAATACTCAACAGTATGCCCTCCAGGAGATCCCGTGGGAAAACCTGTTTCACCATCACCAACTACTGACGATGATGGATCTATGGTCAGGGCTCAACCCTTCATTCAAGAACATACATTTAGGGTTAGCATAGTGTATTGAGATATTGCTTCCATATGCATCACAGGTTAACCCCTCTAAGGGTACTAATCACCCTAGTACCTTAAAGATACAACCATTGTAATTATCTTTGATATAAATCATTAACAATCATGGGGTTAATTGATCTTTCATCACATTAAGTCTTTAAATTGTTTTGATTGCATTGAACCTCCAAACGGTTTTGACCCCTCAACCTCTAAATGGTTTGAGATCGTTTACCCTCCAAACGGTTTTGACACCATTTGGGCATCTAGGGTTGAGACAGTTTTCTCTCCAAAGAGTTTTGAAACCGTTTGGGTACTCAACCCTTGAAACCATTTGATCACATATACATTGATACCGATTGGACCCATCACCATTTGAAATTGATTGGATAAATCAACCTTGAAAGCGATTGGATCTCCAAATTGTTTGAGACCGTTTGATCTTAAATAGATTGAGGACCGGGTGATTCCAAATGTATTCAAGACTATTTGGACTCAAATGGTCTCAAGACCGTTAGGTACAAACTACCTTGAAACTGAAAGGATCATCTAGGGTTTTCTTCGACCAACCAATTAGGGTTTGCTCCATTGAATCATTCATCAATTGGACCATTGAGAGTACATGAAATTATAACCCATGGATGTACAACCATCCATCACAGCCCTTGACTTCCAAATGGTCTTGAGATCATTTTCCCTCAAACGGTCTTGAGATTGTTTGATCATTCCACCTTGAAAACATTTGAATCATTTTAGGGTTTCTTCAATCATTCGATTAGGGTTTGTAATCAATGGATCATCCATCACTGTAACCATTGTGATTAGATCAATTGGAACCATTAGATCTTCATCCATCCATACCAGCAATTGACCCCAAATGGTCTTGAGATCATTTGACCTCAAATAGTCATGAGATCGTTTGACCTCAAACAGTCTTGAGACCGTTTGATCACCAAACGGTTTTGAGACCGTTTGGTCATCAAAATTGAAAATTGTTTGCTAATGATATTTATTGAGGTGTGTGATGAGATGACATCATCATCTTCAAGCTTCAAACCTTCGAATATTACTATAATCTTTCTAGTGATTTCAACAATTAATCAAAAGGAAATTCGGGAAAGAAAAAGGAATCCACATATGATGAAGAAATGAAATCAATAATGATATTTAAGGGTTCAAGTTAGATAACATGCCTTCAAAGTTGAATCCAAGCTTTAAGTTTCACGTCTTTAATGGTGAATGAAGCTTTCTCAACTTCCCAAGGTCCGTCCTCAAGTCTTTGAGTGAAAAGAATGGCTAAAGTTGAAGATTGAATGGAGAAAAGAAGAAAATAAGCATTGAATTTCGATTTCCACCATGAAATCAAGGTTGAAGATGTTTAAGGAACTCACCTACAGGTTGGGGTACGTCCTCCTATTTCTCCTAAGCTCCCTTGTGTTCGGCCAAAGCAAGGAAAGAAAGAAGAGTCAAAAAAGCCTTTCATGTGTTGAAAGAATGGAGTGTATATAAGGGAAATTCAACAGAGAGAAAGTGTTATAAAAATCTTTCAATTCCCTAAATTGGTGCCACTTATCCCCCTCACTTCCTTGCATACGAAGCCATCATCCTCCCCTTTGAAATCCTCTTCTTTATCCATGAATTAAAAGAAATCAATTAAGCACCTTAATCAATTTAATAATAATATCCAAAAGTTAGTGGATATTACTTTTTCTTTAACTAATGTGAGTGGGCTCTCCATTCACTTTAGATATTTCAGTGCCATTTCAAGGCACAAGGATGAACATACTTATATAAATTCAACCATCACATTTTTGGTTGAAGGGCATTTCCATTAATATATTTATTTTTTTGCAATAAATTGAATTAGGGTTTCAATTATGCTTAAATCTTAAATCTACTTTGAAGGGCTAGGGTTTTGACGGCTCTGCTAGGGTTTCATGCGCGGCGGTGGGAACGACAGTCGGGGAGGCCGGGGTGGTCGAGGATGTTTCGGTGGATCCTGACCACCGGAGACAGCGATGAGGGAGGAGGAATGACAATCGGAAGCAATGGAAGGTATGGAGGAGGCTACTGGTTTCGATGAAGGCGAAGTATGCATGACTTCAGATACTGCTGCGGTGACATCTATCGAACCTGAGGGAGGAAAGGAAGGACCGTCACCAGCCACTATCTTAAGCGAGCCCGATCAGTCGGTAGACTTGCACAATAATTCATTAGTGGAGTCTATTCGGACGTGTAAGAAGCAATCTCAGCATGAGATACTCAGTAGACTGGGAATTTCCTTGAACTTTAGTGAACGTAGGAAGCAAGTGGCAAGTAACAAAGAACCCAGCGACAGAGCGGGACTCGGTCCGCTGACGATAGAAGAATTTCTGACATTACAAGGCGGGAAAAGCGGAGAAGTGTCGACAGAAGGAGAAGTTCCAAGGAAAGTCGTGTCTTATAAAGACATCATCACCGATGGTGAAGGAGGCGACAAGCAGCCGTTCCTTGGATTTGATGATCTGAACACAAAACTCCTAAAGCAAGACATTAGAACAAGTACGATACAAGGAACACCGATGTTTGAAATCGAACATGAAAGGTTCGAAGCACTGATGAGGCCGTGGACATACGCGGACAGGATCAAGGCCAGGATCAAGGAACGTTGGTTTCCTCACGTTGCAGGACAGGATCAAGGCCATGTGGAGACTGGGTGGGGCTTTTAAGCTCATCGATCTAGAGAACAATTATTTCATCGTGCAACTGACGTGAGAAGACGAATATCTGAAGGCTCTCACGGGAGGACCGTGGCCATTGATGGGGTCTTACCTCTATGTGCAACCATGGGACCGATCGTTTTCACCTTCATCCGCCAACCCAAAACATATGGTAGTATGGATTAGGATCCCGCGATTGCCTATATTTCTTTACCAAACACAGTTCGTTGAGGAAGTCGGCGACATGATAGGAACAACAATCAAGGTGGATTCGAATACTGATCAGAGAAGAAGAGGGAAATTTGCAAGAATAGCAGTGAAGTTAGATACCAACAAACCTTTGGTACCAGAAATAATGGTTCAAGGGGTGCGGTACAACATCAAATATGAGAACCTAACAAGCAAATGTATGTTCTGCGGGAAGATCGGTCATCTAGCTGAAGAATGTGTTGAACGCAAGCAGGCTATTGAAACCCAGACGAGTGCGGGGAAGCAACCAGATGGAGCAGAAGCATCAATGCGACCATTGGGGAATTTCTCGGAAAATCTACATGCATAACCATTCATCAGGCGGCCAAGGAAGGAACAACCACACAAGGGAGGAAAGGTGGCATTCCAACAACCAACAGGTTTGTGGACTTGGACGCTGAGGAGGAACAACAGGAGGGCTCGAAGATGGAAGGTAATGTCGGTCCGAAACCAGGGTTTGAATGGCGACAGTGGAAGGCAATGAACAAGAAGAAAAGAACGGTCGAGGACGTCAACAGAAGCTATACCACCAAGACTCAGAGTAAAGGGGCGCAGATGTGAGCAGTAGGAGTGGAGAAACAACATAGGGCGGCGATTATCGAAGGCGAGAATACAGTGATCATCCCAGAAGGGGAGGCAGACCAACGGGAAGGATTCACTTTTGTAATGGGGGAAACGGAGACAAGGAAGACAACTATGAGCAACCCGAGTAAGCCGATGTCGTTTGGGGCATCAGTCGGGATTCACCTCAGGAATAGGAAGGTAATTAGTTCAAAGGACCTATCGAGGAATGGACCACGGAAGAAGAACCAAAGGAACGATGAGGCACCGGAGGAAAGCGAACCGGGATCAGAGGACACGAGACCTACAGAAATGGTTACCCAATGAAACTGGCCACCTGGAATGTCCAGGGTATCTACGGGAAGGATACCCAAAACACAATATGAGATCTAACTCGGATCTACAAGATTGATGTCCTTGCTGTCCTCGAGACTAGAACAAGCAGAACGAACGAAGATAGGATTGTGGAATCATTGGGGTATGACAGATCTTACAGAGTCAAGGCGACAGGCTTCTTAGGAGGAATATGGGTGCTATGGAAGAGTAGGATAGGGGTGATGGAGATATTGGCTGGGCACAAGCAGTTCATTCACTGTTGAATTAATAAACAGATGTGTTTAACCTTCGTGTATGCGAGCACAAAGCAGACAGGAAGAAGACTGCTATGGGACCACTTACATACACTTGCAGAGACTTCGCCGTCACCTTGGTTGGTTGCGGGCGATTTCAATGCGGTTCTTAGAGCTGATGAAAAGGTGGGGGGTGAACCTGTCATGGATATAGCTGCAGGGAATTTGCTTTGGGCCTCACAAATGTCGGCCTGGAGGAGTTGGGGGCATCAGGTCCAAAAATGACCTTCAGAAGGGGGTGGTTGACGGAGAAACTAGATCGGGCAGTAGCTAACCAGGCGTGGTTGGAAGTGTTTCCTGCAACTAAAGTTGAAGTGCTTCTGAGGATTAACTCGGATCATTCTCCGATTCTCATCACAACGGATGACAGAACCAGGAGGTACACTCCTCATCCAAAGACAAGCACCATCTGGTGTACGAGGAAGTCCTTCCTGAGCTTTCTGAAGGAGAATTGGGATACCACCTTACCCTACCACGAAGCAGTGGAAAAGATGATGAGCAGGTCTATTGACTGGGACAGGGCCGAACGATGACATCTCACAGAAAGGAAAAGAATGTTGTTGAATGGGATAAACAAGCTTCAATCGGAGATCAAAGGGAGGTGGGATGAAAGGCATGATGAGCAAATAACTGAAATGCAGGTGGATTACAATGACATCCTCAATGCTGAGTGTGAAGAATGGAGGCAAAAGGTGCGTTGCGACTGGATGAAGGCAGGAGATGCTAATACCAAATATTTCCAATCTTTGGTGAAAGCCAAGAGATAGAGGAACAAGATAACGAGACTGAAGATGGATGACAGCGTCTGGGAGGAAGACGAGGCTGCAATCAAGACTATGGTGAGGAACTTCTTTATCAATCTCTTCAAGAGGAAGGAAAGGCGGAGAAGAACTGAAGCTATTGCTACATATGCAGGTACCTTCCTGCGGCTCCAAGATGAGGAGAAGACGTGCATGGGGCGACCACCAACAAAGGAGGAAATCAAAGCAGTGTTGATGAAGATGAAACCTGTAAAAGATCCAGGACCCGACAGCGTGGATGCTGATTTCCTTCAAGGGAACTGGGATCAACTGGGCAAGTCCATTAATCTAATGATCTTTAACTGTTTTGCAGGAGAATCGATTGCTGACAAATTAGCAAATGCTACACTGGTCTTGATTCCCAAAATGCAGACTCCAGAAAACTGTAGCCAGTTGAGACCAATTGCCCTGAATAATGTCAGACTCAAACTGCTGTCCAAAATTATGGTGGAGAGAATCAAACCTTTCTTGCCCGACTGGATTTCGCCCGCACAAAGCAGCTTTGTGCCAGGGAGACAAATTACAGATAACATTATCTTTGTCCAGGAGCTTGTTCATTCATTGAGAACCAGGTCGGGGAAAAGTGCAGCTATGGCCATCATAGTGGATCTCTCAAAGGCGTATGATTGTATGGAGTGGGAATTCATAGAAGATACGCTGTGCATAACTGCTATCCCAGCGAATATGATCACTATCATCCTAAACATAATCAAGGCAGGGGAGATCTCGATCAATGGGAATGACGAGAACCTCAAACCATTCAAAGCATCCAGGGGGTGCGACAAGGCGACCCGCTATCCCCGTATATCTTTGTTTTATGCCTGGATAGGATAAGCCAAGCGATCGCAGCACATGAGTGGGAGGGAAGTTGGATGCCTTTCAGAGCTTCACGAAGAGGCGTTGGAGTCTCTCATGTCTGCTTTGCAGATGACCTCATCCTTTTTGGAGAGGCAACACCTCAACAGGCCCGCACCATGATGAAGGTATTGAAGAATTTTGAACGTCTGTCTGGACAGATGTTAGCCAAGGAGAAATCAGTTGTTTTCTTTTCTACAAATACCCCTTCTACGGTAAGAAGGGAAATTACCAGAATTACAGGCATACGCCAGACGAGCAACCTCAGGAAACATCTGGGAGTTCCGATTATTCATGAGAGACCTAAGAAGGAACTGTACCTGGACATCATCCACAAGATAGAAAACTGTATATCATCCTGGGCGAATAAATCACTGTCACTAGCAGGAAGGACCACGTTGGTTAAATCGGTGTTGAACACTCTCCCGGTATACTTGATGCAGTCGACGATCTTGCCTATGGCGGTGTGTGATGACATCGACCAAGTGGTGAGAACATTCCTATGGAAAGGGGCGATGAAACAAAGTGGAATCTACCTGGTAGCTTGGGACAAGGTTACGGCCTGCAAAAGTGATGGTGGGTTAGACATTAAAAGGGTGAGAGATCAGAATGAAGCTGCAATACAGAAAACATGTTGGGACTTCATGTCGAATAGGACTATGGTTTGGAAACAGGTGATGACAGAGAAATATTGGCATTAAACTAATAAGGGAAGGACGTGCAGAACGAGGTTGTGGAGATCGCTCATCAGAATATATGATGAGCTAATCACTGACACCGGGAAGATCATTATGTCTGGAGCTACAACTACAGTGTGGATAGACAAATGGGTGGAAGGTGGCTGTCGTCTAGAACTGAAGCAAGGCAGAATTGTCCCGATGGAGCTAAACGACCTAAAGGTCGAGGCAATGGTAGACCTGCATGGAAACTGGGATGTAGAATTCCTCCGTTACTGGTTTACTGACAGCTCAGCACAGCTCATTCTTTCTATGCCTCCGCCAGATCCTGACGCCGGACCCGACGAGCTGTGGTATTTTCCGGATGAAGCCGGGAACTTCTCTACAAAGCGGATTTATAGGAATCTACAACAGGCGCACTCGACGAAGACATCGTGGTGGTGGAAGACTATATGGCAACTCCAGGTGCCGGAGAGGGCCAAAATGCTGCTTTGGCTAGGATTGCATGGCGGCTTAATGACAAACGAGGCAAGGATGAGGCGAGGATTTACTGAGGATTCCCAATGTCTGAGATGCAGAAGCGGAAACGAATCCCTTATGCATCTTTTCGTTAATTGTCTGGAAAGCAGGAAAATATGGACACTAGTCAAGGATGCCACCCAATCTAAACTGACAGTAGCCACATCATTTGAGCAATGGCTACAGACCAATCTGAGGAGGAAGAAGGACAACTCGGCATGGAATACTTGGCTTGCAATGACCATATGGAAGATTTGGGGAAGAAGGTGTGCAGTGGTCTTTCGGGAAGATGGAATTAGCACAGATGCCTTGTTTGCTACAATCAAACAAGATGTGAAGATTTGTAGGAAAGCATTTGCTTTAAGGAAGGAACCGATAAAGCCTAAGGCAGACGTACCCTGGACACTGCCGGAGATGGGACACATCAAACTCAATGTGGATGCTACTGTAAAGAGGAATGCAATGGCTTCAGCTTATGTGATCAGAGACCATGCAGGTCATTGGCTAGGAGGGGGTTATGATCAGGGCCATATCACAAACATTCTCAAGGCGGAAATGAGGGCCATCGCCATTGGCATGCAGGAATGCAAGGGACGGTTCAACAATCTACAGGTTGAATCAGATAGTAACAAAGTGATAAGTATGGTGCAAGGAAGAATGGAGACCCCAGCCAGCTGCAAATAGGAGTGTAGATTCATCAGGAAGCTCGCAAGCTCGTTCCAGTCAGTTGAATTCTCCTTTAAACGACGGTCTGGTAATAAGGTAGCAGACTTCTTAGCAAAATGGGGCAGAAGCAGGTGTGAGATTCGGGCTAGGTGGTCGCAATGTCCTGAGTTTCTCCTTGAGGTGATCAAAGGGGAAGCTACATTGTGTCACCATGTAATAACAAACGAGGATGAGCCTGTACTGAGGGAACATGATGAATAATATGCTTCCCTTTTCATTAAAAAAATTATGCTAAAATCTTGATTATTATAATGTCAAGATTATCTCTCCTCCAAAGAGATTCAAATGAGACACCCCTCTAATTTTTTTGTCTCTATTTGATACCAAGAAACATTAGGGACTCTCTAGAAGTGGTATTTTTCATATTCAACCCTAGGTTTTGGGTAAATTGCACATTACACCAAAACTAGGTTTTAATGCACAAACATTGCTTAATAAGCTCTTTCTTGGTGCTCAGGCTTGTGGAAGCCATACTTTTGTATCATTTTCATTCTTATGATGCTTCAACATTTTAGGAACATTTTATCATGTAACATTTGCAAGTTAACCCCTCAACTTGGATAATTTGCACTTTAGTCCAAAACATTGTTTTCAACATTATTCAAAAAGGACTAAAATTGAAACATAAGTTCCTATTTAACCTTAATTACTTTTCAAAACGTAATAGCAAGCATATAATTATCTTTCTTAAACAAAACATCTCGGGTTAAAGCATAACCCAGGTCAGGGATGTTACAAATTATTCACCCCTAATAGGGATTTCGTCCCCGAAATCATCAAGAGAAAAGAGAAGGATACTTCCTCCTCATCTCTTCCTCTATCTCCCACGTAGCTTCTTCAATGCCACGGTGATGCCAGAGAACTTTCACGAGACATATGTCTTTCTTTTTCAGCTTTTTAATTCTTTTATCAAGGATCATCACAGATCCTTCAACATATGATATATCATCATTTAATTCTACCTCCACAAGTTGCAAAACTAACTCTATGTTAGGATGACACTTTCTCAGCATGGAGATATGGAACACTGGATGCAACTTATGCAGCTCAGGTGGCAACTCTATCTTATAGGATACCTTTCCAATCTGTTCAATGATTGGATAAGGCCCCATAAATCTAGGAGCTAACTTTCCCTTCTTTATAAATCTAAGGACACCTTTCCAAGGTGAGACCTTGAGATATACTCTGCCTCCAACTTGGAATTCTAAAGGTATTCGCCATTTGTCGGCGTACGACTTCTGTCTATCATGTGTAGTCTTTAATTGTTGTTGTATTACTTTAATCTTTTCAGTTATCTGCTACACTAGCTCAGGACCCAAAAGTTGATATTCTCCTGTTTCATACCAACATAAAGGAGATCTACAATGTCTACCATATAATGATTCATATGGTGCCATATCAATACTGTGTTGATAGCTATTATTGTAAGAAAATTCTATCAAGCTCAGCTGTAGATCCCAACTTCCTACAAACTGAAGGACACATGCCCTAAGCAAATCTTCCAATGTTTGCATGGTCCTCTCAGATTGTCCATCTGTCTGTGGGTGAAAGGCAGTACTAAACCTTAACTGTGTACCCAAAGCTTTATGGATTCTCTCCCAAAAATGACTCATGAACTGGGGAACTCTATCAGAAACAATAGTAGCTGGAACCTCGTGCAACTACACTATCGCATCTATATATATCTGTGCAAGATTCTTAGTTGTGTAGGTTGTTTTGACAGGAAGAAAATATGTTGTCCTATTCAACCTATCATCTATCACCCATATGGAATCATGACCTTTGGTTGTTAAAGGTAAGCCAACCACAAAGTCCATGGTCACATGATTCCATTTTCACTGTGGTATAGGTAAAGGTTGCATTGTTCCTGTAGGCTTTTGATGTTCAGCTTTAACCTACTGACATACTGGACACTGCATAACAAACTCAGCTACATCATTCTTCAAACCAGGCCACCAATACATATCCTTCAAGTTATGATACATTTTGGTGCTCCCTGGATGCATTGCATACATAGATGAGTGAGCTTCCTCCATGACTAACTTCCTTAAGTCATTGGCATCAGATACTACCATCCTACCATGGTAACAGACTACTTGATACTCTAACTCATGAAAGCCATTCCATTTCTCACTACCATACTCTGACTTGATCTATTGAACCATAGTATCAGCATGTTGTGCTTCTTTAATCTGCTATCTCAGAGTAGGTTTCACTTGTATCTCAGCTAACAACCCGGCTAACAATAATACCTTAAGCTGTATATTGTTTTGCCTCAAGGAGATAAGCATATCTCTTTTAAAGAACACTAAGGAGTTCAACTGTGCTTTATCTAAGGCTAGTGATGATGATTTCCTACTTAGTGCATCAACCACTACATTAGCCTTCCTTGGATGATAATCAATGGTACAATTGTAGTCCTTGATTAACTCCATCCAGCAGCGTTGTCTCATGTTCAACTCATGTTGTGAGAAGATATATTTTAGATTCTTATGGTATGTGAAAATCTGGAATGTTTCTTCATAGAGATAATGTCTCCAGATCTTCAATGCATGGACCACAGTAGCTAGCTCTAGATCATGTGTCAGATAATTCTCCTCATGTTTCTTAAGCTATCGATAGGCAAAAGAAATCACTTGATTATCCTACATCAATACACATCCTAAACCATTCTTAGATGCATCACAGAAAACTATGTACCCATTCCCTTTCTCAGGTAACACCAGCACAGGTGCACTTCTTAACCTTTCTTTCAACAGCTAAAAAGAATGTTGCCACTTGTCATTCCAGACAAAAGGAACCTCCTTCCTGGTCAACTTGGACAGGGGTAAAGCTATAGAACTGAAGTTCTTAATGAACCTCTTGTAATATCCCACCAGTCCTAGGAAACTGCGTATCTTTATCAGTGTCTTTGGCTGTTCCCATTGCAGTACAGATTCTACCTTCTTAGGATCAACATGGATGCCTGAGGCAGATATTACGTGTCCTAGAAAAGAAACTTTTGGTAACTAGAACTCACATTTGCTAAACTTAGCATACAACTTATGCTCTCTTAGCAAAGTTAAGGCCTGACGGAGGTGTTTCTCATGCTGCTGAGCATCTCTACTGTATATCAAGATGTCATCTATGAAGACTACTATGAACTGATCAAGAAAAGGCCAGAAGATTCTATTCATGAGTTCCATGAATGTACCTAGTGCATTAGTTAGTCCAAATGACATAACTATGACCTCATAGTGACCATACATTGTCCTAAAGGCAGACTTAGGTATGTCACTCTCCTTGATACGCAACTGATGATATCCCGACCTCATATCTATGTTAGAGAAGATAGTTGCACCACACAACTGATCAAACAGATCATCGATCCTTGGCAGATGATACTTGTTCTTTATGGTTACTTTATTCAATTGTCTGTAATCAATGCATAACCGCATAGATCCATCCTTCTTCTTAACAAAGAGAACTGGAGAACCCCATGGTGAAGTACTCGGTCAGATAAAACCTTTCTCAAACAACTCCTGTAGTTGTTTCTTGAGCTCTTCCATCTCAGCAGGTGCCATTCTATACGGTGTTTGTGCTATTGGTTCCGTGCCCAGGATTAGATTAATCTCGAAATCAATCTCTAGGGGTGAAGGAACACATGGAAGTTCCTCAGGGAATACATCTTCAAATTCCCTAACTATCGGAACTTCAGAAAGATTAGGGCTCTCCATTGTGGTGTCTACCACATGTGCCAAGAATGCAAAGCATCCTTGTCTCATCAGCTTCTCAGCTACCATAGTTGACATAAGACAGGTTGGAAGAATCTTTCTATCTCCCTGAAAGACCCATGTGTCATCGTCATCAGCAAACACAACTTTCTTGGAATCACAATCCAAGACAACCTTATACTTTTCTAGGGTATCCATCCCAAGAATTATATCGAACCCGTGCATCTCAAGTGGTATAAGATCAACCTAAATGCGATGTTCAGAAAAGGAAAGAATGCAGGGAGAACATACCTCCCGCAACACTATAGATCCCAGCAAAGGGGTTTCTAATAACAAACTATCTGCCCTATGAGCAACTATCATATTGCAATCACGGATCACTTCTCTAGTGAAAAAGGAATGCCTAGCACCCAGATCAATCAAAATAGATATGAAGCAGGATGAAGACATATCAGAATGAAATAGTTTCATCTGAACTGTCACAACTCGACGGTTGACTACTGCTTCGGTTTGATTCATCACATAGAATCTCAACATTGCTTGTTGTTGACCTTGTGCTCGGTTGTTGGGTGATGACGAACCAGCTTGGGATGCTTGTCCATGTACTCTAGCGCCACTCGAAAACTATCACCTCTGAGAGCTTTGCTGACTCTGCTCGGAAGTTGAGTCACACTTACATCTCTAGCTCGACAATCTTTCATCAAATGCCCCATCTTTCCGCATATAAACTAGCCACTGCTCTCCCTCTATGGCCTGGGTGGTCATTTTACTATTATTGATGTTGAGCTATGGACTCCCTCTGGTGGTAAACTATAGCCTCTACCCCTACTCGACGTCCATTGCGTCTGGGTATTAAATCTTGGTGGTGCTATTGGTGCAGAAAATTTTGGTTTCTTGAAACTTCTAGACCTCTGTCCTTGAAACTGGGTATACACCTTCTTACTCTTGGTCTGGCGCTTCTCAATAACTGACCTTTCTATCCATCTCATGGACTCCACAAAGGTGACGAACCTCTCCCCATTCTCTAAGGTAGACATAGGAGTGGTCAAATCAGCGTTCAACCTCTTCTCAAAATGTCGAATTCTCTCTTCATCAGTAGCTTCCATATGTGAACAGAACCACAAAAGCTCCATGAACTTAGCTTCATACTTGCTAATGTTCATTGGTACTTGCCTTAATCTCTTAAACTGAGAGATCTTCTTGTCTAGATACGTCTTGGGGAAGTATCAACTGATGAATTCTCATCGGAATTCTTCCCATCCATTTCAACACCTGGCCTCTTGCCCTCTTCTATTGTCCACCAGCGGCTAGCACTCCCCTTTAGAAGGTACACTACATGCCTCATCTTCTCTGCTTTAAGGATATCGAGGATTCTAAAGGCCTTCTCCAACTCAGTCAACCACAAGTCAACATCTACTGGGTCAGTGGTACCAACATAATCTGTGGCTCCATCCTGGCAAAGTCATTTGAAAGTCTTGTCGGCTCCCTATCCTTCATTATGGGTCAGTGCCCTCGATGCAGGTGGTGGCATCCTATTCGCCATATGTGGCATGGTTGCCATGAACTGCATTAACAGATCATGGAAAGCTGGGCTCTCTAGTGTAGCTTGGTTAAGCTACGGATGTTCGGGTATTGGTTCCTCCCTAGTCTGGTCCCTTGCACCTCTTCCTGGTGTAGCAATGTTGCTCTCAACAACATGTTCTTCATGTGATCCAGACATCTTTAAGCTTTACTTCTTCTCCTGAGAGCAGCAATCACTATTAGATAAACTGGAAAACACCAGAACAGACTTAGCAACCTTAATCCTATGTCTCTATAGACTCGGCAAACCTAGAGCTCCGATACCAACTTAATTGTGATGCACCGTTCAAACAAAACATCATTAACTAAGCGGAAGTGATCATTAACAACGGATTATTGAAAATTGCTAAAAATTAAAACCATTTACAAAGAGATCCAAACACAGGAAAACTCTTTCATCAAGAACCAATGTATTTTATTTACATCCTGGTTTATAAGTACATATCTTGTACCATCCCTTTTCGAGGATTACAAGCATAAACTGCGCTGTTAAAACTATACATAGGCAGCATAAGAACCTCAAGGCATCAAGCCAAAATTTCAGATCGATTCATTAAAAGTACTAACTACTAACTCCGAGGACCTGAGAATACAGAGACGACACATAGGACTCTGTATACAAAATATGGAAGGGAATGCCTCCACCTGGAATATCACTGTTGTCCCTATTGGTGATGTTGTTGCTCTTCCCCTACTATAGAGTTTTTGCCTCTTCTTCCACGTCTACCTAAAAATGTTGAATTCCACGGGGGTGAGACAATTGAAACTGTACCAGCAAGAGATATAACTCTCCACCAAAAATATTTTTATTATTGCAGTTTAATAGAATAAAACTGAGCAGAGGAATTATATATATTCAACAACAGATAAATCAATGTCTAAACAGATTAGAGCAATATTCTTATTCAAAACATTTTAGCTATAACTTGATAAAATAGCATGTCACTTATCCAATAAGGAATTGAAGAACATGTATAACATTTATCCATATTGGATATGCTAAGCAAGGTGACATCAACCAATGATTCTCGTATTTCAACCTTAAGAAAATACACTACACAGCTGATTACCTTTTACAATCATACTTAAGCCCTGAGGAGATGAGGTATACTGCTCATACTCCAACCGACCACTAAGAATTCGAAATCGGTACCATACATAGGTCAAGGAAGAGACAAATTTCCATGACCTCATCCTCCTCAGTTAGTGTGAGTACAAAATGTAGGACATCTTGTGTCTCTGCTAAATAGCTTTCCAGGGTATACTGGAAACTTCGCTATACAGTTACAATGGCAGTTGTACTCTCTTTGCAATCAAGAGACTTCATGTTTATCTCAAATCGATCTGGCATTAACATCATCGGGAGTTTCGTGATACATCCATCCTGGTATTAACATTATCACAAGATTCATGATACATCCATCCCGGTACATATAATGAAGGATTGAGAAATTTAATGTTTATCTCACATTAATTCCTCATTAGGGCGTAAGGATATTCGCGCCCATAACGCCCACATACTCAATAGTATGCCCTCCAAGAGATCCCCTGGGAAAACTTGTTTCACCATCACCAACTACTGACGATGATGGATCTATGGTCAGGGCTCTACATGATAAGATTTCACTTGATTAATTAAGTACATTACCATATTCTTGTAGCATAAGTCAGGTTTTCAAACATAAATTATTATAACAAATGCTACAAAGAATGTGTAATACTTCTATCAAGTACTTTTCGAAGCTTTATAAAATATTGGGATCGCAATCCCTTGTCACATCATGGGAATTCTCATCCCTTAATATCTCATCATCATGATTATGGAATATGGGTATTCAAACCCTCAGTTCATCAAAGAACATTTGCTACATGATACTTGCTATACAAGCATCTCACATGGCTTTCAAGGCCCATTTAATCTCTTATTACTTCTTACTAGGAAACAAAGCATATTATGGCTCACAAGGCCCATAAAACCATTTCAATAATAAAACATCATAGCTCATACCTGGCTATGTCCAACATCTCATGATACCTTCATAGTTAGTACACATGATAATTATTATATCAATTACATATCAGCATTATGCAATGTAAGGGTAGCATCACTATTTCTTTCATTAGGGTTATAGTTTCCCAATTCATGTCAATTAGGGATACTCATCCCATTACCCAAAATTAGGTTTATGGTGTATCAGCATATTGCCCAAGTTTAGGGCTTCATGCACTATAACCCAAAAATTAATATTTCACATACCTTCACCCTATATTAGGGTTAGGATTTCATATAGTATTACATAGCATCACCTTGGATTAGAGTTTCACATCACATCACTGCATTGGGGTTACACATGGCATCACCCTAGATTAGGGTTTCACACATAATTATCTTGAATTAAGGTTCCTTATAACTTTTCCCCAAATTAGGGTTTCATGTAACTTTACCCGAAATTAGGGTTTCATGAAGCATCCTCTTAAATTAGGGTTTTTCATTATATTACCCTGAATTGGGATTTCTCATATCATCACCCTAGATTAGTGTTATACCATTACCCTAGATTATGGTTTCACCTAACATTTCCCTAAATTAGGGTTAGGGCTCATCAACTTTCTCAATTAGGGTTTCATGATCTCTTTATCAAGTATCATACCCTAATTACATATTTTATTCATGTTGAAAGTGTTGAGGCTTAACCACTACATGATTATTATACATGTATGAATTCCTCTCTCTCTCATCCTCTCTAGGATTTTGATTACTTCAAGCTTGATTATATTAGGTCAACCCTTCATTCAAGTACATACATTTAGGGTTAGCATAGTGTATTGAGATATTTCTTCCATATGCCTCAAAGGTTAACCCCTCTAAGGGTACTAATCACCCTAGTACCTTAAAGGTACAACCAATGTAATTATCTTTGATATACATCATTAACAATCATGGGGTTAATTGATCTTTTATCACATTAAATATTTAAATGGTTTTGGTTGCATTGAACCTCCAAACGGTTTTGACCCCTCAACCTCTAAATGGTTTGAGATCGTTTACCCTCCAAACGGTTTTGAAACCATTTGGGAATCTAGGGTTGAGATCGATTGCTCTCCAAATGGTTTTGAAACTGTTTGGGCACTCAACCCTTGAAACCGTTTGATCACATATACATTGAAATCGATTGGACCCATCAACATTTGAAATCGATTGGATAAATCAACCTTAAAACTGATTGGATCTCCAAACAGTTTAGGACTGTTTGATCTTAAATAGTTTGAGGACCGTTTGATTCCAAATGGTTTCAAGACCGTTTGGACTCAAACGGTCTCAAGACCGTTTGGTCCAAACTACCTTGAAACCAATAGGATCATCTAGGGTTTTCTTTGACCAACCAATTAGGGTTTGCTTCATTGAATCATTCATCAATTGGACCATTGAGAGTACATCAAATTATAACCCTTGGATCTCCAACCATCCATCACAGCCATTGACTTCCAAACAGTCTTGGGATCATTTGGTCTCAAACGGTCTTGAGATCATTTTTCCTCAAACGGTCTTGAGACCGTTTGATCATTCCACCTTGAAAACGTTTGAATCATTTTAGGGTTTCTTCAATCAATCGAATAGGGTTTGTAATCAATGGATCATCCATCACTGTAACTATTGCAACTAGATCAATTGGAACCATTGTATCTTCATCCATCCATACCTGCAATTGACCCCAAATAGTCTTGAAATGATTTGACCTCAAACAGTCTTGAGACCGTTTGCCCTCAAACAGTCTTGAGACCATTTGATCACCAAATCGTTTTGAGATCGTTTGGTCATCAAAATTGAAAACCATTTGCTCATGATATTTATTAAGGTGTGTGCTGAGATGACATCATCATCTTCAAGCTTCAAACCTCCGAAAATTATTGTAATCTTTTTGGTGATTTCAATAATTAATCAAAAGGAAATTTGAGAAAGAAAAAGGAATCAACAGATGATGAAGAAATGAAATCAATAATGATATTTAAGTGTTCAAGTTATATAACCTGCCTTCAAAGTTGAATACAAGCTTCAAGATTCACGTCTTTAATGGTGAATGTAGCTTTCTCAACTTCTCAAGGTCCATCCTCAAGTATTTGAGTGAAAAGAATGGCTAAAGTTGAAGATTGAATGGAGAAAAGAAGAAAATAAGCATTGAATTTCGATTTCCACCATGAAATCAAGGTTGAAGATGATTAAGGAGCTCACCTACAGGTTGGGGTACGTCCTCCTATTGCTCCTAAGCTCCCTTGTGTTCATCCAAAGCAAGGAAAGAAAGAAGAGTCAAAAAAAGCCTTTCATGTGGGTGAAAGAATGGACTGTATATAAGGGAAATTCAAGAGAGAGAAAGTGCTAAAAAAATCTTTCAATTTCCTAAATTGGTGCCACTTATCCCACTCATTTCCTTGAATATGAAGCCATCATCCTCCCCTTTGAAATACTCTTCGTTATCCATGAATTAAAAGAAAACAATTAAGCACCTTAATCAATTTAATAATAATATCCAAAAGTTAGTGGATATTACTTTTTCTTTAACTAATGTGAGTGGGATCTCCACTCATTTTAGATATTTAGGTGCCATTACAAGGCACATGGACGTCGATACTTATATAAATTCAACCATCACATTTTTGGTTGAAGGGCATTTCCATTAATATATTTATTTTTTTGCATTAAATTGAATTAGGGTTTCAATTATGCTTAAATCTTGATTATTATAATGTCAAGATTCTCTCTCCCCCAAAGAGATTCAAATGAGACACCCCTCTGATTTTCTTGTCTCTAATTGATACCAAGAAACATTAGGGACTCTCTAGAAGTGGTATTTTGAATATTGAACCCTAGGTTTTGGGTAAATTGCACATTACACCAAAACTAGGTTTTAATGGACAAACATTGCTTAATAAGCTCTTTCTTGGTGCTCAGTCTTGTGGAAGCCATACCTCTGCATCATTTTCATTCTTATGATGCTTCAACATTTGAGGAACATTTTATCATGTAACATTTGCAAGTTAACCCCTCAACTTGGGTAATTTGCACTTTAGTCCAAAACAGGCAAAACATTGTTTTCAACATTATTAAAAAAAGGACTAAAATTGAAACATAAGTTCCTCTTGAGCCTTAATTACTTTTCAAAAGTTAAGAGAAAGGATATAATTATTGTTCTTAAACAAAATATCTAGGGTTAAAGCATAACCCAGGTCAGGGATGTTACACTTCTAACAAGTGATTTCATAAGCACTAAGTACTCATAGCTTTCTCAAGTCACAATTTAACCAAAACATTCACAAACATAAGAGGGGTGGTGTGCATGTAAAAAGTCAAAAATTGATACCATTTTGTAATAAATAAAGATAATTTACTTGCATTTGTCAAAGATCATCATTTTTAATCCAAGGAGTAGAGATTGGTTTGAAACACACTTTTAGGCAAGAAATCTCAAATTTGGGCAAAATTGGCCAAAACGGTGCCAAATTTCTTTCAATCACATCTAAGCCTATATTATTGAACATAAAGTAGGAAATAAGCAAATCCTAGCTAAAAATGCATATATTAGCAAAAATCTACATGATATGCAATGCATGACAAAAAGAGCAAAACTTTTGAAAATTATGAAAAAATTGCAAGGAAGTAACTACATGGAATGCATGTATGCAAAGCAGGTAAATTCTAAACTAAAACAAACAAAAGCAAACAAACAAATGTAAATGATAGGTGAAATGTAAAATGAGAATGAAAATGAGATAAGGGCATACCTCCCTACCACCCCAAACTTTTGAATCATGTTGTCCTCAGCATGACACTAAAGTCTAGGAATGGTAGGGTAGATGATCACTATGGTGACGGTGCTCCTCCCTGTGGTGGAGGATGCTGGTAGTAGGAACCCCAGTAGTCTAACTGTGGAGGTGAGTAGCTGTCCTAAAATGCTGACAGTGAACTCCACCAATCTTCCCCCACTGGGGGGTTCTCTGTGACTAGGCATGCTAGAACTAATACAAGTGGTTGACATGATAATGCATCTAAGGATGGTATAACCACATAGCATCTTGGGTGCACTGGATACCATCATGTGCCCTCAAAATACCCTCATAGGTGCTCAGTATGTGATCCTGAGTGCTCTGGATACCCTCCAGCTGTGCGTGTATGGTGGACATGTCATATGCGTTCACTGTGGGCTGATGTTTTTGTTGTGATGTCTCTACCTCACATCACCTCACCTTATGATTCTCTCACTCCTTAGCTATCCTCCTCGTCTTGTTAGCTTCCTGTGACACTCCAAGCCCTTCACGTAGATCTTTGGGATATTGTTGCCATGTATCTCTAGGGTGCTCCTCTTCCCACCTCCTAAATATGTCCAGAAAATCTTGAGATGGGCCACATCCCTCTAGGAGAGGTGTGGCATGGTAGGGGATCTCTAGTGAAACCCCTGCATAAGAAGGGTTGACCTGGTAGAATTTTTTTTGATCAACCACTAATATCATCTATGATCGAGTCAAATAGTGTAGCTCAATGAGCTTTCCTCCTTCTACCTTTGTGTAGCCAGATACATCAAGCCCTAGGGCCAAAGCAATGGAAGTTACAATCCCTCCCATAATAAAGGGGTTCTTGCTCTTGGATGGGATTGTCTTCATATGATCAATATTAAGTGACCCCAGATTTACAAGCTTTCCTTAAACCATCCATCCCAACAAAAAGAGGTCTTTCTTGGTACAACTACCTTGATTTTCATTTCGGGCGAAGATGGTGTTTGCCAAGACCTTTTGAATGTATCTTAAGATGGGATTGTGAATCAGATTAGTCTTTGATTTACCCGCCACAAAACTGCTTTGCCCTGTAAGTTTCTTCCACATTGTAGTGTAGTTTGCATTGGCTTCCCTATATGTGCTTCCTTGATCAAGTAATGTTGCTTCCTCAGAGTTGGAGTAAAAATGCCATTCAGAAAGGATGTAGTGATGAGGTAGGTGTTATTTCCCAAAGTGACACTAATGGCGTCTTGTGAGACCTTCTCTAGGGTTACAAAGAAATATTGTGTAAGCTCCACATAGGTCTCCTGGACTGTGGTCAACACCTCTACTAGCCCATGAGCTCTAAGATATCCTGGAAAAAAAATCGAAGATTCCCAAAGTTTTCATTGTCTCCTGGCATGCATAGTGAGTGGCAATCACTCGGTGTATCAAGCACTCTGGGTGCTTTGGCTTGTTCCCTTTCCTACTCTGACTGTCAGGTGTTGCCACATGATGCATCAGGTGCATCCTGTAGTTGTGCATACAACATTTCCCCATCTTCATGATCTACTAGTAACCTCCGTCATGCTCTCAGTTGTGGATGTGCCTACAGTTTCGTGGACGTCAAAGGTCCTATAGCTAAAAATGACAGTCGAGTTGCTAAGACTGATTGATGGGATTCTGAGATTGATCATTAGGTTTCTGCCCTACTTCTGTTGGGTATTCAGGAGGACCTTTCCATCATGGGATCCAACTTTGCACCGCATGGGGTGATTCCCCTTGTGAACTGGAGGCTGCCAATGGTGTCAAAAGGGATAGAGATGCCGACAGAGCCGAAAATGACACGTTCTTGGGTTGTAGTCTGTAGGAGATCATATCATTGGTGGAGAAAACCTTCCTAGACATTTTCTTCATTTTGGATCGAATTTGGTGGAGAAAATGGGATTTTAGGTTTCCTTCGAATAATAGGGATGTCGGGACGGATTGGAGAGAAATGGGGTGTTTTGCTGATGAAAAAGGGTGGAATCTAGAGACTAAGGTAATGGAAATGATGGGGGATTGATTGGAGATGGATTGGGGGTGATTTAGTGCTAATTCAAAGGTGGTGGAGTGGTTGGGAGGCATTGCACAACCATCGTTCGTGAGGAACGGTCGTGGTGTTCGTGGAGTTGAGAATAGAACTTATTTGAGAATTTTGCAAGTTGTTGACTTAAGTGTTGGAGTCAGACTGTTGTACAAATGTGCTGCATGGCACAGACATGGTGGGTCAACTGCTGTATGGATATGGTACCCCACACTACCGTTTTGAGCTAGTGGCTACATGGTCGTGCTACCTTGCACGACAGTAGTAGGTCTGTTCTTCAGCTCTCGACCTCTTTGATTTTTTTCAATTCCCATGTTGATTGTGAATGCACCACCACGACCGTTCCATATCACCACAGTCGTGGTGAGTACTATGTCTACTGATCCACACTTGAATTTCATCAAAATGTCAAATCCTTGATCCAACATGATTTTCCATGGATTACTTGTCAAAATGTCATCTAATTTTCCTCATTTCACCCTATTTTCACCTGCACATCTTAAAACTAAACAAAAACTATTAAAAAAAAGTGTGTGTGTGTGTGTGTGTTTTCTTGGAAAGTGTAGAAAAAAAAGTATCAAAAATGGAAGGTTGGGTGAAAAATTCTAAAACCTAGATGGGTTGCCTCCCACAGGCGTTCAGCTTCATGCCTTCAACTAGGCTTCTTGGTGATTCTTCAATTTTTCATCCATTTGGTATCCTAATGTGCCCATTCTTGCAATAGATACATCTCTCATTTGCATTCAAACTATGATACTCATCCCTTTGATCACCAAAGTTGTCATCAAATCCTTCATCTAGATCTCCTCTTCTCAAATGATCAATAGGACTCTTGAAGTGACCATATCCAATATCCTCACCTCAAACCTATCAGTTTGAGGACTTGTATATGTTGATCTTTATCTTCATGTCCATGAAAGAGACTGTCATTATTCTACTATGAACATGTATCTCACCATCAGCTATAGAATAATGAAATCAGCCAGGAACACTGCTCCCCTTTCCTTGTCAATCATCACCAAGACATCATCCACTTGTCCTCTAGGCACTTTGATGGAGCAATCCACCAATTGGAGAGTGCAATGTGCTAGTTTCAACTTGCCTAAACCCATCTCAACATAGACACTATATGGCATAAAATTCACATTGGATCCTTAATCAAGTAGGGATTTTCCTATGTGATTTCCCCCAATGTAGCTAGGTATGATTGGGGCTCCTGGGTCTTTCCTCTTCACGGGGAGTGAGTGTTAGAGGATAGAATTCACTTTTTCAGTCAACTTCACTTTCTTTGGTATCCTCCATGTTGGCCTTCTCCTCATAGTGCATAAGTTCTTCAAAAACTTGGCATATGGTGGGATTTATTTGATAGCATCCAATAATGGAATGTTGACCTTCACTTGGTGAAACACCTCAAGAATGTCAACATTGTGCTTTTGTCTCCTCTTTACTTCCGATGGCTCATCTAATGCTTCAATGAATAGTGGATCACTTACTTTGTCCTTGCTTGCATCAACATGAGATGGAACACTAGGGATGAAGGAACCTGCAAATGGAGTGTAAGGTGGAGCACATGGTATCCCAAAATCAATAGGAGGTATCACATAATCATATCCAACAATCTCAATCACAATATCACCACTCAACTGACTTTTCTTTGCTTTATCAACCTTTCTTTGACTTGCAGGCTTCTCAAGAGTGTTCCCACTTCTTAGAACTGTCACAACACTTCCTTGCTCATGGTGGAGAGGGGGAGCTAGTTGGGGTTGTGGAGAAGGTGGAGGTGACACTTGGGGTTGAAATTGAGGTGGAGGAGAATTGAGGTTGGAAGGTGAATTGTTGAGAAAATGGTGGTGATGGAGGGGGAGGTGGTGTATAAGTCTTGGGATTGCCTTGGAAGTGGTATATGGGCTACACTTTCATGGGAGGTGGACTGTAGAAAACTTGTGAAGAGGGCATTGGTCCACTTGCTTCATTGAAACTCAAGATGGGTTTTAAAGACAATTTTTATTCTGGGAAAGCAATTATGGAAGACAACTTCTCTATCCTCTCCTCAAGATTTGTCACATTCATTTATATATCATCAACTATCTTTAATGTAGAGAGAACCTCTTCCTCGAACCATGAGTTGTATCTTGGAATTTGTGTTCCTGGTAGCTATAGGGGTGCGATGTCTTCTTTTCTTCACCATAGAACTTAATAGAATTGATCGGGTGACAAGGAAAATTTGTCACCTAGTTCTTCATGAAGCTCACCATGTCACCAAGAATCTTCATCACTTGCAGGCTTGAGTCATTATGAGTCAGAGATGTCATATCAAGTCATAACCACCATCATTCATCATGCTAGAAGCTTGGATTCTTGAACTTTATACCAACTGCTCATATAAGGGTCATATCTCCTCAGGTGGCCTAGCCATGAAAATTCCTCCACAAGCAGAGTCTAATTAGGTTTGGCTCTTTAGAGATAGACTAGAGTAAAAGGATTGAAATAGATGCCACAAAGGGATCTCATGGTGTGGTCACTCGCTCAATATCTTCTTAAACCTCTCCCATGCATTGTGAAAGAGCTCATTTCCATTTAACTATAACTCATCATGACACACCACATTTGTGTTAACCTTGCTATAGAGTAGAATTGTCTTAAGAATGCATTCTTGATCACCTCCCAACTCATGATGTCCCTTCTTGAATCATACAACTCTTTGGCTTTGCCTTTGAGGGAAAATGAAAACAAGGTTAATTGGATCGTGTCATCACTAGCCGTCGGCATCCTGAAGGTGGATCATACTTCAAGAAAGGAGTCCAAGTGCTTGTAGAGGTTCTCATTGTCTAAGATGTAGAAGATATACAGGAGCCCAATAAGACCTGGAGGGATGGAGAATTGGTCCCCTAGCATTTGATCAACCACTCTAGCAATTGGTGAATTGTAGTTTCTAGTCATGAAGTAATCTTGAAGTGGCTGGTGGGGTGCATTTTGGCCTTCCATCTTGTCTTCTCTCGAGTGGCTTGTGACATGCACAAAGCACAACCAAACAAAAGAGAGAAAGTTAGTAAACCAATATGCACAAAAAATATAAAGAATAAAGAATATATAATAGCAATGATGAGTGTAGTAGGAAAAGTAAAAGCAAGACTAACTAGCTAGGCCGAGCTCCTTCCTCCCCGGCAATGGTGCCAGAAAGCTCGATGTGTCTCTGCCAATGGTGTACATACTAATTAATTGGACTTTGAATAGATGTATCCCCATGGATAGAAGCAGACGGTGGATTAAACTTTCAAATTTTATAATGGAATTAAACTCAACACACTCGCACAAACTAAAAACTACACCCACAAGCGAATGGGGTCATGTCGTAGTATAGGAGGATGGCAAGTATAGGGTCGATCCACATGGAGAAAAGGGAGCACTAGAGCTAGGTTAGTTTTTGGGTGCTAGGCTCCTACTGTGGAGTCTAGGGTTGAAGGGTTTAAAGGTGATTTGATTGATTACACTATGTTTAAGCAATAAAGCAAGTAAGGGAAGACAAACAATAATAAATCCTAATCTAACCCTAGATAGTTAATTCTACTAAGCAAGAAAATTCAATGCAAGGTAAGAAAAGAACAATCTACACTAAGGCAAGAGAGGAAAGGTCTACACTACACGAAGCTAGCAAATGGAGCAAAATAGCACTTAAAGACCTAAACTAGTAAGAGCAAAGCAAGAGCAAAGCAAGAACAATGCAAGAAGCTAACTAAGCAAGAAAAGAGTTAACTAAGCTAAAACTAACTAAGCAGGAAGGCAGTTAGGGTTTTAAAGCAATTAAGAGAGGTGAGGGTTGCTTAGGGATGTACTTATAAATTAGGTTGGGGGTGACATACAAACATAAAGATTTCATTTAGATCATCAAACAAAAAAACAAGCTAGAGTCTAATGAATTAGCCTAAGCTACTAACTGGCCATGGATATGCTAGGTTGTGTATAGGGGAATTATTTCCTAACACTCCCTACTACCCTTACGAAGATCAATTGGGTTAGGGTTTAGGTGTAATTCAATTAGAGTCTAAACAAACCTAGGTTTCTAGGTTATATGTTCTTAGAACGATTAGGGTCTGTGGTTAGTAATGGGAGTGGAAGTGAGGTTTTAGGCCTCCCATCACCCACATTCTAGCCTTAAGAAAGCTCCATGCTAAGCACACCAAATTCATCTAAACTAGATACTTAGATCTCTCAAACAGGGTTAGTAGAATTGATTAGGATGTAGGAGGATGGGTAGCTAGCCAGGGATCCAACAATTGGACCTAGGAGAAAATCCCAAAATTCACACATGCAATAAATTTCCCTAATTTTTAGGTGATTTTAAGCACAAACCAACAAGAAATTTATGAAGAGTGAGATAGAAAAAGAAGATAATAATTATCAAATGAAATTATAATGTTTACATATCATTTTCTACTAACATGGTATCAAAATAACATTTTATACTCCAAACAGACCACCCAAGGGGCCTAGCTACTCATAGCAATGCAAAATACAAAAATAAGGGAGAAATAGGTAGAATAAGACATGGATCTCGGTGTAGATGAAGAATTCCTCCACTTTAGTAGCTACAAAATGTACACCTCTCTCCTCTAAGGTGCAATGGCATGGGATGGTGGTGGAATAGGGTCAAAACACTAGGAAACTAGGGTTTTGGTGGTGGAACTAGAGAAATGGGGTTGAATGGAGGTGAAATGGAGTGGAATGGGATGAGTATGAAAATGGGGAGATAAGTGGTGGTAGAAGGTATCTAACCCCACATTGGAGCCACCACCTAGGTATATATAGGTGTGGGGGAAGCACTAGGTCAAGTCGGGGTAGTATGGGAAATGCAATGCAAAAATAGCTAGGTTTTTGTGAGTAGCACGGTCGTGGTGGGGAAGGGTGAGAATGGTCGTAGTGAATGAGAATGAACAAGGTGAGAAATGGGGAAAATCATGGGTAATTGGTAAATTTTTTATTTGAGGAGGCACGGTCGTGGTGGTCACCACGGCCGCGGTGGGGCTAGGGTAGAATGGCCATGGTGGTCACCACAGTCATTGTGGCTCGGATCGCACAACCCGTTATTGGATCCACGGTCGTTCTGCCTCAGCTATCACACGGTCGTGCAAGGTGGCATGGCTATTTTAGGTTAGTTCACCCTGGCTATTTGGTGTGGCACGACCGTGGTGATTCTAGATTTTCTCCAAGGTGACTCTGTTGATTTGCAAGAACAGCCGTTCTGTGGTACCACGACTGTGTTGGCCTCTGGATCAGCACTTGGACTTGTTTCTTTGGATTTTCTTGGACATATTTGCTTCAATGGATCTTTTTCCACTAGGGGTAGGTTGAGGGAGCATCAGACTTCACTTTAGGCCTCTTTAAGCGTAGAGAAACCCTATGATCACTCCTTCTCTCTCTCTTCCATCAAGCATGGTCCAAATGCCTGAAAAACATGCAAATAATGTCCATAAGTGCATTTTATACTAGTCTGCATATTGAGGGAAATAATATGTAATATAACTGGTATAGATGTGAATTTAAATGCAATATTACACAAGATGAATCCCTAAAATAGAGTGGAATCAGGAACCAAGGGAGGAGATAATGTCGCTAGAAGTGGTGCTTGTAGGTGTCTGGAATTACCATGATGTTGAAGATATATCTCCCTAATGGTCATCATCTAGCCAAGGATGACCAATGAAGATTTGGATGGTATTGTTGGTGTTATAGATTATGCAGGTTTACTCATGCATGGGTTATTGTTGATGAATAGGAGTGGGCTAGGGGCTGCTTGGCATCTGGGTTGATCCAAGGAGATGGTTGGATATACATGTTTCTCAGTCTATTGGAAACGACTATTGTTGTTTTTTACCTCATGGGGATGGCAAGGTCAGTGGATCTTCAGTATTGTTTCATTAGATCAAAGATGGACCTGGGGTTCTCCTATGGTCGTCCTTGTCCTGACTCCATCATGGAGTGGTGTGGCGGCATGGATGTGTCATGGAGGCTGGTGCGATACAGCATAGGTTGTTGGTGTCTGGGGTCTGGTTGTGATGTAGATCGGGCTTGCATGTCTTAGTCACCGAGTTGCATATGGTTGTTGAAGAGAGGAAAAGGCGGCAGAGGGTGCAACTGCATAGGTGATGTCGTGTGGAGGCATAGGAAGAGAATTGGTGGTGTGGAGGTATGGGTGATGATCAGTGAGTGACACTTCTTGTCATATTGAAGGCAAGGGAGAAAATGGAAGTTATTGATATAGGTTAAGGTCTGCTAGGGTTTTCAACATCATCTCCCAAGAAGATGGGCATCAATTATGAGGAAGCTAGCAGATTCCAATAGCAGTCACTGTCGTTTTTGGATCTATATTGATGGTGCAAACAAAGTGGCACCAAACTGGACGTCAAAATTTCATTAGAGTAAGATCATGATCAGAAACAGCTTTGTTGTTTTCTCAATTATAAGGGGACAATGATGGTGATTGTTGCTTTAGTATTTATGACCTTGACTTGTTTAGGATTGTATCTTAATGGTAAGGCTATCGGACTAGGGTACTATAGAAGGGTGCAAGGAGAGGGGGATCGTGATCCTTTAAAAATGTCAACATCATTGTTATGTCGGGGGAACATTCCAGGGTTCGCGTGAGAGATGTGAAAATGGGGGTTACTTTAGCATTAAGGTATTGAATCAATAAAATAGTTAATATAGTATTTACTTATTCCTTCTCAATTTTGTAACCTCCTAACTGCAAGCCTGATTGTTATGGGATTTTAACTATAAATTTACTTCCAATTTGAATAAGCTTTAAAGACATTCATATCATCAATTTATGAGCATAACATATTTAACTCCAATTATTTGATAACTAATTCGAATATTAATTTCTTTTTATATGATAAATATTTACTATTGATCCAAAAACAATAGTGATCAATTTGAGAGTAAAAGATGGGTTCAATGTCGAATTAAGTTTTCTAGG